>CM070036.1:61492090-61511255 GCA_036250615.1 Ptychadena robeensis | reverse complement strand
CGATCGAGCAAAATGACAATTAAAATCGAATTTCAATGATCGTACCATGTGGACATGCTTTAATTTTCAATCGACCGGCTAAAAAAATTGATCGAATTACATTGATTGTACAGTCAATTGAACCATGTGTGGCTAGCTTAAGACTTGATTGTTTAGAAAGTCCCTCATATTACATGGTTTTGGTAAAACAGAAGGAGATCTAAAGGAAATCTGATGGAGAAAGGTGTATGGGGACTCTTAGGGTTTGCAATATAAACCTACAGATATTGATGGTCTGAAAAGCAGTAGTCTTGTCAACCCATGTTAGGGAAATATCTCCTTCTTGTTAGCACCTGCAGGTGGCACTGTGCTGCTTCACATTCCATGTACTTTTAATGGTCACCAGCAGGTTCTTGCAGGTATGGGCTGGGTAAAGGCTGAGTTGGGTATATCTGTATCATTTCTTGAAGGCCTTTGCATGTCTTCCTTACCCTCCCATTGATACCTTAGCATTATTCTGGTAATCCATGTCTGAATCTGAACCTAAACTTTCATTTTAATTTGGACCCTGACTTTGCCCTTGATCCAGTATCTTCAACCTCTCCAGTTTCCCCTTAATTGCTACCTATATTGTATATCTGTATATCGCTTTTTTTCACAGACTGGGATTGTCTTACATATAAACTATTTTTATATTGTAGGTTTGTTGCATAGTTTGCATTAATGTCTTCACTTGTTCAATACCAAACACGTCAATTTATGTTGATAAAGGATCATTCAACATATGCTGCTAAATCTGGTCATCCCTCTGTCTGGCAGAGAAATCCCTGACACCCCATAGCTGAACCTGTAAACTGTTCATTATTAACTGTATAAGATCTATCATAACTAGAGTTGATAAACATCAATTCATAATTATTAGTAGAAGACTGCTTAACATGGCCTAAAGACAAAGCAGGGCAATAGGTCTTCATGGCAAAGCTGCAAAATATTAAAATAAAATGAACAGACAGATCAATCGCCATGGGAACCAACATGTTGGTAAATCCCTATTTGATTGTCTTTACTTTCCCCATTACAATTTTCGACTGGAAAACAATTGCGCAAAGTGGTGCGGTGACGTCACCACACTGAGATCGATAAAGGGTTGATCACACGAACAGTATGTATTTTCTTCCAAGTCAGTTGTTGCTCTCTAGTCATAAACAAGTAGTGGTGATCCCAGTCTATTAAAATATTTATTTATCTATTAAAATATTTCAAGATGCCAACATCCCAACTCAAGTATTCGTCAAAGTTTCAAGTTGTCACCATTTACAATAAATTAGGGGTAAATGTAACTTTTAAGACATCAAATATGTTTCAAAACAATCATCTTTTATTGAAATTGTTCATAAAAATTCAAAAGACACGTGTAGATATAAATATATATATATATATATATATATATATATATACAGTTGCAGTTGAAAAAGTATATGAACCCTTTGGGATTACATTGAGTTTAGCATGAATTGGTCATAAAATGTGCTCTGATCTTCATCTAGCTCACACCAATAGAAAAACACAGTCTGCTTCAAATAATACTACACAAACATTATATGTTTTCATGTTTTTTATTGAACATAACATGTAAACATTCACAGTACAGGGTGGAAAATGTATGTGAACTCTTTACAAAACTGTTTCAGTGAAGCAATTTTCTTAGGATGTCTGCTGTGAATTGCTCTCTTAAGGTCATGCCACAGCTTTTTAATCGAGTTGAGGTCAGGACTCAGAAGGCCACTCCAGAAGCTGTATCCACCATACCAACAATGAGCAAGTTAAAACTCTGAGTTTCCTCCTAAAGCCCCCCATAGACGGGCAGACTCCCAGCCATAATTGTAGCAGACCAACCTGCGTGCTCGCTCCCGCCGAGCATATCAAGGTTGGTCTGCCGCAACTATGTGGGAGCCCACCTTGACTTTTGTAGAAAAAAAGCCGGCAGGTCGGATCGCACACGGATCCGACCTGCCGGTTCTTTTTCTGCCCAACTGTGCTGCAGCTTGTTAACTCGGAGGGGGAGTCTCCTCCCCCTCCGAGTTAATTGGCTTCAGTCTGACAGGAATCCCGTGTGTTAGTGGAACACACGGGATTCCTGTCCGACATTTAGCAGACTGCTTACAGCGTGGTGACGTCACCACACTGTAAGCAGTCTGCTAAAGGTCTGCCATAGATCGAGGTATCTATGGCTACCTTTAAACAAGCAGAAAAATCTTATTGTGTAATAACAACCACTTTTTAAAGCCACCATTAATTGTATTTACAGACCAGACTTGGCAGAGAACAAAAAGGGGGTTGATTAAATTAAATTGTGGAGCCATTTATTTATTATATTTCAGTGTGGGCTTATACAACAATCATCACAAGAAATACTAATACTTTATTTACCACATATATAATTAGGTGGAACACAGCATCACCTTATTTACTAATTTTCAACAGCCTAGGATTTTTTTTATAATGCTTCTTTCCTTTAAAAAAATTTAGGTCCTATTTGCATAGGCTGTGAAAATTATCCCAAACAAGCCAAAGAAATAAAATTGATGTGAAATTATGGACAATATTGTACAATTGTTATATTCCTCTTTTTAAATACTCGAAAATGCCTTGTGCCAATAAATCAAAGTAAAATTTCCTAGACTTCATTGAGGCAGGAACATTGTTTGTAGTGAAATTACATCAACACAAACCTAAGTAATTCTATCCATTTAAAATGAGCAATTTCTTTTTTTATGTGGTGTTTCAGAGGAAAGCAAAGCATATAATACATCTAAGAAATTAAATACTTGTTTCCACAGGGGGGCTGGATTCTTCTTTCTTTTATTTGTTGTAATCAAGGACACCAACTATGTAATTTTCACTGCGGGACTAAAATTGAATAGATAGCTGCATAGAGGAAAACAAACAGAATGCCAGAGCTGAAGATAGGCTTTCATGAACCCAGCTCATCCAATTGCTTTGCCTCTAAATAATTGAGTTCTCCAACATTTCAGCTATTCTGCAGCTTAAATGCAATGCCTTGCTTACATTGTTGTACTATTTTCCTGTTGAATCTAAGTGGCGAATGTTGGGTATGTTTACTACATTTTCAAGTTATTCTGATTTAATGTACTTTCTTTAGCCATTTTTTTTATTATTTTCATCACATATTACATATAAATGTTTCATGTACACAGTGGAACCAATGTAGGCATGATTGTAGGCAATGTTTACTTGTGAGTGGACAAATAATGAGATGGATGACCAAATATCCAACACAATTTTTTATAATCATTTAAATATTTAAAAGTTTTGTCAAGGATTCCATCTTTCCTTTCACTTCTTTAGAAAACATAAGTGCTTACAATAATATCATCAGATACGTGTGGTATAATATGGAAATATAAACTTGAGCTAGCCATACATGACAGAATAATTGCAAAAGATCCAAGCCATAATCCAATTATGGTTTTGTGAATGTTATGTGATCCATCCAAATAGTGTAAATTTACTTCCAACACAAAACCAACCACTGGATTTCCTTCATGTGCCTACTGTTCCAACTGTAGCCAAATCTTTGGCCGCTAACATCAACATGATTATGACTAGTGCATATTCAGATTAATCATTAATGAACTGCAAGCATTTATACTTTTAGGGACATCTCAAAAAGTTGGTTCTTCTACAGTCTTAAGATAGCCATACACATGGCTGATTTTTCAATTTGATCCTCTTAAAACATTCATAATAAAGAGCACCTAAACTCAAAGATAAAGAAACCACCAGATATGTAATTAAATTTTTACTCACCTCTCAACTGTCCCAATGGCTCAAAGTTGCTCAAAACCCTAAAAAAAAATACTTGCCTACCCTGTTGTGTCTATGTGAAAGTCTCTATATTTATATACTTCTGTGTAGCTTCCAGTCATTCAGGTAAAGACTGCACTGGCCACACAATGTCTTTCAATGGACACAAACTAAATAGACGTGAAGAGCTGCGGTTTAAGAATATGCCATCTGACACACCATTCTCGCCATGGTGTTCTTCAGAGGGTCCCATGGAGAGGAGAAGAGGTGAGAGCAATGGATGGAGATGCAATGGAAATGCACAGATATCTCCTTACAGGTAAGGGTTTTTTGTCTTTTATATACAGATTGCCTCAAAGTTGGCCAGCTAGGAACAAACATTTATTTGGTGGGTTTAGGTGCTCTTTAGATTCCTTTTTTTCTATTGATCAAACAAGAAATTGATTGTAAAAAAAACAATCGAGCAGTATCAGACATGGTTGGTATGTTTGAAGTATCTGATGCGTTTTCTTGGTATTTTGTTCATTTGTATCTGATCGTATTATGGAGTTGATCCCACTCGAAGACAGTTGTGGGTGCGTTACATGGCCTGACATGATGTCAGCTCTCGAACAGGTCATTACGTGTATGGGCACCTTAACAGTATATGCCAACCTTTCCATAGATCAATGCAGATAAAACTTTCAGGATTCTGTACATCCCTTCTTTGATATTTAAGCAATTGTATAAAGCTAGGACTTATTATTTAGAATACATTTTATCTTGATTTTCTTCCTGCTGATTTGAATACAGAAGAAGTGCCTATTCTAGTACAAGGCTGATAATGAGACTGGAGTTCAGCTTTAGGTTCTATACACTATAAAATGTATTTTTATATTTCTGTCTACAATGAAGTCACTTGCATGTCTGCAATTGTGGAGCAGGTGGCTGAGCACTTGAATTATGGATTATTACTATGCACATGTGCTGTATTTGCAGGGATTATGAGCTGTAACCATGTAACCATGTGCGCACAAATTAATTAGTAAACTATGATCAGCATATGAACTGGAGGAAGATTAAGGAAAGAAAGCGTCAAATGAGGTACACAACACTCGAAGACTTCAAAGTCTACACTGATTGCCAGTCATAGTGGAGCAGCTGCTCCATAGGTTCCCAAGTACCCAGGTTGGTTTTTTCGCTCTGTAAGGCATTTCATACTAAAGGTTCCATATGATTTTCACGATGGAGTTATATTCTTGGATTTTTTCCATGATCACTGATGCCTATGCAGCAGCAGGAGAATGTGTGCAGACATATCAAATGACAGAGTTTCAATTGAGATTTGAGACATTTAAGTGTTCCTAGAAGAGATTAGACTGTTCACTAAGCAAAGTCACTGTTCATTAGTCAAGTCAGTAAGTGCTTGTATACATCAGCCTTGTTTTCTTGCTTCTTACATGTGATTCTCCTGGTGCAGCATATCCCATTGAAGTGCTTTTGGATTGATGGAACAGTAGGTTGAATTCAGCTTTTTCCTGCCAAATGTTTTATCAGAGATGTAAATGGCAATTTAACTTGTTGAATAAAATGAATCATCTACCCTACTCCTAAAAGTAAAAGATATATTCACATTAACCAATTAAATTTCATCATATCTGATTATTAAAAGTAACCACAGGTTCACACTATTGAAAACATGATATGCATTTTAAAATCAAAACATGGCTGCATTTTAGTAGAATATTTAAGTATTTATTTAACAATAGAGAAGAGATAACAAAATGATACCTAAAGCACCAAAAATAACAGTAGACGCCTTTACATTAAAAAGTTTGGGTTGATTCTTCATCCATATCTGGTCCGTAAAAAATGAGGCTTCACTTTTTTTATTTTTGGATTGTTGGTTTCTTATTTTAAAACTTGCTGCTGCCTGGCCTTCCCCTAACCATAGTATTTCCTCACTTTTTTGCTTCTGTTTCTAGTATGAGCATGGTACGGTGTATAAGTTTTCCTTCTGCAGCTATGCCTCCAGTGATCTAACTGTAACAAAATTAAGAAAATAGATATATTCCAAAACGCTATGGCATTGGATATTTTGTTTAATTAAATAATAGGGATTTCAGTACATAGAGTTTGGACATAATAAGATTCGGACTGTTGGACCTGGGGATAGTTATTATGTAGTATTTATTGTTCTGATCTCCAAATGGTAGCTGATGCCAGATACCATCTAGAGATGCACTATTCCATTCAATTTATTTGTGATTACTCGTTCTCAATAAAAGCATAGTCGTTTCCATGCCTTTATTTTTTACATTGCTAGGGTATATTTTATTTAAATAATTGTAAATGTATTCAAGCTTATATAGTGTATCTAAAGCCAACCCCTCTGTCAGTTTTTCTTGTTGTCTGTGTATTTGTCAAGGGGGGTTTCTCTCTATATTTGTACTGGTTGACCGTTGTCAGCATGCCTTCAACCTCTCCTGGCAAGTGTGGTTTGGGTTACAATTTAATTACCAAAGCAGTAATCACACTATGTAAGATTGCTTACCTGGTATGGAGATAATGCCTTCCTCCTGCCATGTCTGACTACTTCTTTCTGGACCCATGTCCTGACATACGTGATGACACTGAGGACATGGGTGCCTGGGTCCTTCAGGACACACAAAGGCATCCCTGGTATGATGTACAATGATGTCAAGAGACTAGAATGGGTTGCAAACAGATTAAATTGTAAACTGATGTAAACTTTATACATATATATAAAGAACTGATGTATTGCCATGGAGGTTAAAGTGAATCTTGCCAGAATTGAGGGATGCAGATATTGCCTAGCACTTGCTATTTGATGTACAGGACAGCAATTAAAGCTAAATCTCTCGAATGGAATACAGGCTTTAAAAATTTTTGTTACCTATGCTTTACAAAAAATGAGCTTTCGCTAAAAGTTATCAGTGGATAGAGATAGGTAATACATCGATCATAATCAATTAGTATTTTCAAGTTTGGCTTAGTCTACACTACATGTTTTTCCCTGTGTTGTGCTGCATTCAGGCACAGTGCAGATGCGGCCATTCTTTATTATGGGCTATGATGTGCTTGTATATACAGACCTGTCATAGCCTGGGACATGCTCCAGTGAGCCAATGACAGCAAAGGCTTTGCAATGTCATTGGGTCTATGTTGGGCGCCACCGGTAATGATGTGCTACTCATCCATTGGATATCAATGGACCCCTTAGTCTGACACATACAAAATGCAACCAATGTGTCCATTGAATACAATTGAATGTGTTAACCAAAAGGACGGAGCTTAACGTACCCCTAAGCACGAGCAATCTGCGAGTTGGGTGTCATGGACCCGTCATGCAAATTTTCTACATTGTCACTGAATATTATGCTGCCATATTGTTATAGATAGTAATTCATTTTTAAAGACAGTAGATTTGCAGAGATGTGACAAATCGGCAGTCATATATACAAACACAGATTCCAATAACTTTCTTTCAACAGAATAAACTGCAACTAATCCATCCATGTTATGAATAGAATGGTACTATGTGACTGCAAGGTATTTAGTGTTCTTTTATAACAATTTGGATATATGACAATGCTCTAATTCCCATGATTATGATATAGCAGACGCCTAGCATAAACAGTCCTCTCATGTACTGCCAGTGTAAGCAGAAATTTGGTTCATCAAGCACCATCTATGGAAGACTATTGGACAAGTACTGATGTAACCTGTAAAGTATGAAGAGTTCATTGCATTTGAAAGTGGCATAACATTTTCCTACATAAATTGATTTAAAGTATTGTTCCGTGCCTGACAGAGAGAGAGGAAGAGACTTTCTATGTACACACTTGTCAGCCAACAGGTCTGCATCTCTGACAGGCATGGCAAGGGATCAGAGTCCAGTGTAAATAGACCCACAGCTGGAGACTCCTTTGTATCATGTCATTGAAAGGTTAGCTCAGGATGTACAGTCAAATGCTCTGGAAACGTACAAAAAATGTAAATAGAAAGCGTTCTATGATAAAGAAAGCAGCATCAGAAAAAAAAAATCACAGCTGCTACTACAACATTATTCTAATTCTTAGATTAAATATATATATATATACATATATATTATAAAAATATGCCTAAAAAAACTAACTAGGAAAGACAACCTAGAGCACAGGCATCATGAAATACGCAATTAAATACTTAATTGTATGTTTTCAGGATCTCCCCATGTATACTTTCACATGAAGGCACATTTACCTTATTATATAGGCTTCATTGAAAGTCAAATAATACCCTACATTAGTGACAATTGGAGCAGTAGTTTATCTTATACTGGCATAAGGGGAAGTAGGATTATTCTTTACATTATTGTATCACGGATCAAAATACTGCCCAGAGGTTTACTAAAGTACCCTCTCCCTGCGACCCCCCTGTTCTTGATCCTAAACCACAGAGCGCACAGGCCTTTTATCAAAGATCAGCTACCTCTGCTGCTTGTAGTAACAATAACCCTTGATGTGGCCTCTCTGATTTGCTACTCCCTCTGCTGGGTATTTCTAGTATATCACCTCTCTTCACCCACACTCCCCCTTATGGAAATCCTTGGAATCTCGTCTGGAAGTCCTAACCAATCCGGTCACATGACCCCTTATTAAAGGAGGTGCCAAAAAGGTAATTTGCCTCTGTGACCCCTGGCTTGTTTTGACTCTGCTTTTTGCCCATGTCTTAGCCTGTTAATCGTTTACTTGGAAAACATGTATAATTTAAACATTTTAAAAAGTAATTGATTTGGATTGGTTTTAACCCACAATCTACTCAGCTTTTCTACACCCCTGTAAGCAACATATGTAACAATCTTTAATACACTGGATTGAACAGGATGGGTACAGAACCCCTTATATTTGCATAGCTCAATATTTATGTGGCTTATTTTTATGGTGACAAACCTAGATAGGTAAGTACGTAACATAACATAACTTAACATCAACAGTTTCAAGTGCCAAAGCCCATTCTGAACCTTTCTGGTGAAGTCATTTCAATTGTGAAGGCAGCTATAAAGCAAAGGAAGAAGATCATAAATTATTGTTAGGGACACATTTAACAAAAGATTAATGATGGCCGCATGGATGTTGGCACTCCTTCTAGCTGGAAGTGACATGAAGTCCCAGATAAAATCCACTTCACTAAAACTTTAGAAATGCTATATACAGTATTTTTATGTTTTTGCCTTTCTTTGAAATGTCCAGAGGCATACTTTTCAAGTGATTCCTGTGTCATTTCTTGCACATTTTATCCATTATAGGCATTCTATAATTGTAGGTTATTAGCACATGTTTTGTATTTTCTATCCAATAACTTAAGGTGGGCATACAGGGCTTGATTCTTTCATTTAAATGCCTAAAACGATCGTATGTAGTTTGAAAATAGTTTTTTTTCAATAGCTACTGCTCGATTAAGGGTAAAGTTTGGCTTCAGCGAGATGTCATCTCGCTGCTGCCAAGATATCTCGAACGTCTCATTCCCAGCATAAGGTAAGGAATCCATTTGTTTTGAATCATTATTCATTCATCATTATTAAATCACATGTGTTGGCAAAAAAGTTCCAAATGTAACCTCCTGGGCATTATGCCTGAACCCAGTATGGTCACACTTTGTTCCCGTGCCAGGATTGGGCATACTCACCTGTGCTCCATGAGCCTACCTTGATTCTGCCTCGGTGCAGGCTCACTGATCCCTGATCACTGAAGAGGCGGCGCCATAGACCTCCATGGTTAATGGAGGGGGCGTCGCTTTTCCTGACCCACATCATCATCATCATCAAGACGCCAGCAATGTGTAGATGGGAGGGGAATCATGGCAGAGTACAGTGTACAGTTTTTTGTGACATTATTTTCATCGCAAAACGACACTGTATGGGAGATTGCTGCAGAGTAATGCCAGGGAGGTTAATACAATCATATTTCTACCATGAAGCACACAATTGTCTAAATACCCACTATTAAAAAAATAATGCATATGGTAATCCACCATTTATAGCAACATCCCAATTTAATATTTGTAACAAGCAAACAAACTAATTTTTGCTTAGAAATCCCAATGGGGACTTAAACAGAACAGTTATCAATAAGGTAAAATTGATTGGAATTACTGGAAAGATACGGCCACCAGATAACCGAGGCCTATAAATACGACTACAACAAACAAGGTACATCCAGCCTATCTGGGACTCATCACTCAATACTTGCCTAATCTGCAAGACAGACTAGTAAACGTCCCCATACACGGGTCAATACTGCTTGATCAATTAATGCTTGAGTGCAGCGGGGTGACATCACAATGATGCCACAATGCTACACTCAAGCTTTTATCGATTGAATGGCAAAATCAATGCAGACCACTTTGCGCAAGTGATTCCCGTTCGATACTTTGGATGAGGACCCTGGACTCCATCCAAAGTAAGGGCAATCCAACATTCCTTGTTCCATCGAGCTCTCTTCAAGCAGGATCGATTCATTTGCAAACATTTGATAACCGCAAACGTTTAATAGTAACAGTTTTGTAATTATTACTGATAACTAAAATGTGGCTTTAATGTGTTTCCTGTTCTCCCAGTATCCTGTATATATCTGTTGAAACAGTTAATCTATGGACTAACAATTAATATTGGCAACATTACAACTGTATTTATCGGACTATAGGACGCACCGGACCATAAGATGCACCCTGTTTTTTGAGCAGGAAAAACAAACTAAAAATGTGAAATGTACTCAGTTGGAAAAAAAATCCCCTGCAGTACCCAATTTCAGCCACAAAAAAAATGGTGTCACTAGAGAGCAGACTTCAGGCAGAAGGGGAGGGGAACAACGGGGGATTCTGCAATGTTCGTCCCCCTTCTTGCCAGGTGAGCTGCACGGTGATCGCAGTTAGAGGCAGACTTACATGGAAGCTGCTGGCTGGAAGCTTCCATATATGTCTCTCTGCTGTACTGCTTCTATCAGCAGGGCTCTGGTGGTAGAAACAGTACAGTACAGATGAAGGATCTGGTTGTGGCCACATCTCTAATCTGACTCAGGACAGCAGGCGGGAGAGCTGGCGGGAAGCCAAGGCCCTGGTCCGAAAAATACGGTATTTCATCAGTTAAGCGCTGAAGCCCATGATGAAACCTGATGACAGTAAAGATCTGCAAAACATGTAGGGATTGTGCTATGATCTACTATCATGTTCTATATGTCAACAGACATGTAGGTACATCAAGTTACTGTATTAACTTATTGCAGTACTTTAAATGGAAATATTATATTTCCATTTAAGAATTTTAATTATGTTTTAATCTTAAAATTTTTTATGGTAATCTTGTTGACAACTGATGCATTTAAAGTCCTCATTGTCCCTAGAGAAGGGAAAAATTATTTTGTTTTCTTGTTACAAGATTGAGAGGTTTATGTAACAAAAAGGACACTTTTAGCTGTAAAACAAACAGTTAAAACAAACCCTAAATTTGCTACTATTGAGGTATATGGAGGTGTGGAGGAACTCATGTGAACTCCAATTACTAGCAGCTTACTCTAGGAGCTTATGCACAAATAATTGCATGTGATGTTCCATTGTTGAGAGGGTTGGCACTTTTCATGCCTTTTTGATGGTGTAACAAAACAAAACACTGAATGGAGTTCCATTGTATGTTCTCTGGATCCTTGAATTTCCCATGATAGTCCTACACAACCAGCTTCTTCCACATTATACTCATGAAAGATGTTCTAAGCCTACTGCACTATATCCTAAGCAAAAAAAGACCTAACTATTTAATGATCTAGGACATACATCACACATTCTAAAGTAATTTCCTCTTGAGAACACACGTGGAACCCGTATCCTGCTCATCAGCTAAAGTCCTATTCCGCGTACCAGCAGTTAGGTTATAGGTTATTTTACTGCTGATCAATACCAACTGAGATCCTGAAAACTTACATATGGTCCTGAAAGTGGCATCAATTGTGTATGATTTAAACAAAACATAATAATAATAATAAAAGGTATCATTTGAATGATAAAATCTCTAAAATACTTAGTTCAAAACAGTACGTATTTATATTTGTTTTTTGTTTATAATAAAAATTTTATTCAATTGAAGATGTGTTTTGTGTTCTTTTTTTTTTACTTTCACATGGTGTGATGGACCTGGTGACATCACACCAGGGGAGAGAGGGTTAACTTCAAAGGGGCACATCTGGGGAATCACACTGAAAACACTTTTCTCTATAGATCTCTGCAGGACAGCCACATCTCAGTACAGAAGCTAAGGTATGAGCCAAATCGATGGCTGCTTCGAGCATGCACGCTCACGGTCATCTATCTGGCCCATATAATATGTGGCCATGTTTTCGAGCAGGACATATCCATCCTGCTAAGAAAACAGCCTTATCGGAACATGACCGTAAATACGGCCGATGTCCGATGCTTGCCTAGAGAGACTGCTGGTCTCCAGGTAACCCCTTCGATTGAGCCATGGAGAGCAAAACTGTCTCTCCCCAGCTCGCCGATATCTGACAGCAGTGTGATGATGTCATCATGCTGCTGCAGGGTACATCGGACGGCCTTCGAATATCAAGCCGTCTGTACCCTGCTTTACAGGACAGCGCTGGATTGAAATGTTGCCATCGGAACGCCAGGGGGTTAATGAAGAGACGTCAGTTCTCCCAGCCCTCATTGCCGGCGTCATCACTACACATTTACGAGTACAAATGCATATTTACAATATTTCCCATAATCTTTGCTCCTATAATATTTTGACAATGATAAGTCCACTCAAGTCACTGTGGGTAACTAGTGCTTACCGTATAATGCCGGCGTATAAGACACCTTTTCAGGTACCAGTAAAATCCTGCCCAAGAGTCGGGGGTCATCTTATACGCCGGGGTGCCGCAGGCAGGTGGGGGGTGCAGGGGATGGTACACGGTTTTTGGAAACGCTAATTTGGAGATGGTGCGACGGAGGAGATGCGGGCTCAGAGGCATTGGTAGGCGTGCGCAATAGAGGATAATGACTGCTGGGATCTGATGGGCATATGCAGGATGTCCCCGAAGAGGCGCATTACGCCCGTGAAAGATGATGGTCCTGCTGGGAATACCACCCCTGTGCACGACGGGATATCCTGCATCCAGGGGCGAACCCAGCTGACCTGTCTAAGTGGCGGGAAAAAACAGACCTTAGACAACCAGACCACAGTATCCAAATGGCGGAACATGATAGAAGACCCCTCAGATACCCTGACCTATACAATCTAACTGGCGCATGGGACGGATTGGACCCATATGACTGAACAGAAGCAAGGTAGGACCAGAATAACAGTTGGAGCAAACACCTTTAACCCACAAGTGAAATAGCAAACAGCAGTGTGTTACCATGGCTACAGGAATGCTCTCCACAGAGAACACACGCTCTGTAGCTTCGTTGTAGAACTTTGTGTAACTTGAACATTCATAGCAGGAAAACCATTTATAGTATAATGATGAAACTTTCAGGTCAGTAATGCTCACCTAATACTACTTACAACCCCTAGTTTCACCACTCTAGCTACACACTTGTACGTTTAATTGCAGCTAAAGTCCAGCTATCAGAAAGCGCTTTCTTCAATACCAGCGTGCTATAACTCCTATATGCAACATTTAACTGCTACATTTTTTCATTTGGTGTGCGTTGGAGAGGGGGTAGTCTTAATTGGCGAGTATATAACAAACTCTGTATTTTAACTGTAAAAGTGGGGGTCGTACTATACGCCCAGTCGTCTTATACGCCCAGTCGTCTTATACGCCGGCATATATGGTACTTTTATTAAAAGACAATTTTCAGGCACTGAAAAAGAATGTATCGAGTTCTGATTTTCATCTGTTTGTTGTTGCCTACATTGTGAGTCCATCTTTTAGTGATTACGTGTTGTATTGTAAATAGATTATACCTTGTTTAATTATTGTAAAAGCTTATCAGTTTTCTTCTTTCTTAAATGCCATTATGTGTATAGCTATGTTATTTAGCTGACCATCTTAAGCTGAACTAAAACTAACAAAGAAAAGAGACACTTAATTATACATTACAGGCAAGACAAGCATAAGATATTTGCTTAGATGGTGATAACACTGGCAGGCTGAGTGCAATCCTATCAGTGTTGTACTAGGCCACTGATAATGTGCTTCTAACTTATTTATTCATGTACATTCTGGACTCACAATGTATGTTGATGTGATAGCACTAGCAACAGTTTTGTTAGTGGCCTTCAACATTTCCTGCTAAGGATGTGTTATTTAATTCAATTAAGGTGGATCACTATACATGCAATGACCTGTATCATGTTAGATAGTTGTCACGGAAAAAAGATACATGTCAGTTATTTTATGTAAAGTTTCATACTTTACAATGAAACCTTTTAAGTCTTCATATGTGAAGTTAAATAACCTACATTTAGAAAATTAACAGAAAAAATTACTTAACATAAGTGACCATTCTTAGCAAAATTGGAGAAATAAATACACACAATAAATACATAGAAACCAAAAATTCAATTAAATTTAATGGATCACAATAGAACTATAACTATGCAAATGACAGTACTAACACATCTGTTCAGTGGGTGCATTTAAAAGAGTCCACCTTCAACCTTAATCAACCCAAAAAAGTCCCCACCAGCACCTTCACTCCCTGTTTTTTCCATGTGGCTATTAGAAGGGAAAAATACTCTAGGCTTCCAGGTATGGGGATAAATTTTACTTTTGCCTTTTCTCCAATAAAACAGCATTGTCACACTAGGCAAGAAGATTGGCCTGCACCCTTTGTAAGTTCCATGTCATGTGCAGGTGGCAAAGCTAAGGCTATGTCTCCACATACACAAACACGTTTTCAAATGCGATAAAGTAGAGAAAAACAATGCCTTTTTTTCTCAGGTTGGTCTGCTACAACTATGGCCGGGAATAGGCCCGTCTATGGGGGGCTTTAAGGTTGAAATTAACAACAAGAAAGCACTTGCCAATTGGGTTTGTGCATTAAAAACCCTTGCTAAATGATAGACTCCAACTAATATACCGAGAGCAATGACTTCAGACTGTGCTGTGAGAGGTACAATGAAGCTGCTGACGTTTTTTGTGCATTAGGCAGACCTCAGCCACTAATGTGTTGCATTGTTTCTCCCAAGGGATCGTATTAACAGCGAATAAGGTCCTACCAGAATATCAGTGCCAGCATACTTTTCCGTATCTAGTTTTAGTAAATCCAGCCTAATAGGATGATTTAATGTCATATGGGATCGTTAGATAAACTCAAAATCTAAATAACAACCACAGAATTACTTTGGCATATTGTAGATTTCCAATTTATATTTAAAATAATTTTATTTTATCAGTTCATATGGCACCTGTCGGGTTCAGGATAAATCTGTTGGATATTGCTTACAGCATCAGAGTTGACCATTATATTTTAACTTATGTTTTCTGTACATGGCTTTAGCAAAAAGCAATTACATGTTGTACAAAATATTCCATTAATACCTAGCTTCCCGTTCCCTATTGTATATGTATTATGTGCCACATCCCATATATCATATTTATAGCACAAAAGGGGTTGAGGAGTGAAAGACAGATGCTCTTTGCATCAGCCCCTCACTTCCCCACATGAAGACTAGGGACTTCCAAGGGGACTTTAAAGGCACCAGTTGTATAGTGATAGCCATCCATAAGCCATCCATGTCTATTAGGCAGTTTCAAAGGTCCCAACACACGCAACAAGCATCGGCTGATGACTAAGCTCAATCGGCCAGAGAACAGGCATGTCCATAAGTCTCTGGCCAATGCCATTCATTTCAATGGGGGCTAGCGTTCCCATTGAAACTAACGGCCGGCACACAAAGGGTGTCCGCTGATGCTGTGAGCGATAGAGAGCAGCGTGATGACGTTCTCCACAGCTTATCTGTCGGTCCCCACTCGTGTGGGGACCTAAACAGTTCAGCAATTTATCACCAACATATACATCATTAATTATTACAATGTTATCAGTTCAGTCATTACATTTTGTAGGCATTGAATAAGATTAACACAATATCAATCATATATCTCATCATATGGCTTCTTCAGGAGATTTTCAGTGTTTCCCATTGCTAACAATGTCAAAGAAGTTATATTTAGTCAATTAAATGCCATTGAAAGTACTTCAGTAGTAGTTAGAATATAGTTAGGTGGGGGATAAAAGGGTGCGGGTGTTGCACATCAGTCACAGTGGATGTGATTGCGACGAGCATCCGTCTTTCACTCCTCAATCCCTTTTTTTCTATAAATTAAATGTTATATTTCAATAATTGCTCTAGTAAAATAATTTAGAAATATAAGGAGATCACATTTAAATCCAACCGGTCTGACACTGGGATGTGCACTGATCAGTTTTAATGTGAGGAGCTATGAATGATTTGGTACGTGTCATGAATCCACTAGAAAACACAGTACCCATTATAAATAAATGATTGTGAACATGTGGCATGTTACTACACACATTTTGTGTACAGCTGTGTATGTATTTCAAACTCCAAATTTTCAGGGTTTAATAAAAGGAAACTGTAAAGATTAAAAGGCTTATTTCTTGAAGGTGAAAGCCTCCGGACTGTCATGCTGATCCTCGTTGTGAATTAGTCACTTTCCTGAAACAATCATGGCATCAGTAAAGTCAAAAAATTCTAAATACTTGTTCCAGGTCAGAATTGTATTGTTTACAGCTAATTTAGGAGGCATTTACACGGGCGTCTGGAAATTCCACATTATTCTGCGATAACAGGAGTAATGATGAGCAGCATAAGCAATATTCCTATTCGCAAAATATACCGATTTCTTTGCCTAATATTCATTGATTAGTGATGATTAGTGATGATTACCTTCATTGCACAAATTGGCACTTGTATATGCACACATTGCGAACGCAATGCATGGTAGTTCCGAGCACTGTAAAAAATTACCCAACAAAATACCCATAAGATAGAGGAGCCTTCAAGCTCAGCACGATGACGTCATCGCGCTGAGCCCGATATCGAAGGAGCTGCGTCATCCAGCTCAGCCGATGCTTTGCATGTGGACCTGTGGTTCTTATGTAAAGCAATGGACATAGACCGTGATTAACAGTCATATCCGATAACCCTGCCTTCAAACGGGATTGATCCCGCTCGAAGACAGGGATGGCCTTGTTAGATATGCACCAGATATATGGCAGTGAGTGCACATGGCGCACAAAGTGGCCATCAATCTAGTGCATAGCTATGCGTGTATGGGTACCTTAACACTTGTGATGGCCAAACTTCACCAACAGGCGGATCAGACTTTTAAAATAGGCCACTGTCCGCCTGTTCCGGTCCATGGAACGCATAGTTCCTGGTTGCTGTTATCACTGATGTCACTTCCGGTTTACCGAGCCGGCTTTTCACTGCAAGACCGGGTTCTCTACTCGTGCCGGAGGGAGAACAGTGAGCTCCTTATCGCCTGTGAATGGAGCGAATGGAACACCCGTACTTCTCGCATGCGGACAGTTCGGCCATCACTACTTAACATTAAACAGCAGCACCCAATACATCTAGAGATCCCATGTTAGCAATATCACATCCCTCATTTTTCCTCAGAAGGGAGTGCCTTTCATTTCAAAGAGAAACTTCTGCTTTCAGTCTTCTCATTTCAGACATCATTTAATGTTGAATGTCAAAATGGAACATTTTGCCCTTCATGCCTCCATCTCTGATAATATAGTGTATTTACACAGCAGATAAAGTAAAGATCCTTGGGTTACTTGTGATGGGGTCATGGCCTGCAACGCTGCTCATTTTAAAGTTAGCAATGCGATTCTTCATAACTGTATGATATAAAACTCCTCAGTACACACAATGTGGACTTAATAGAATTTCAAATACAAATTTTCTAGATCATCATTATACAACATCTGCTCCCATATACCCTCACATAATTCCCTGGCATTCTGTCTCATTACACCAAGATTGAACAACTAAACACAACACTCTATATAAATAGGATCTGACTGCAGAACCTATGGCAGAGAAATGTACTCTGTATTCAGTAAAGAGGAACTAAGTTCAGCTCATGTTCCAGTGTTTTGCTGAATGGGTCTGATCTGTGTTAAGGAATAAATGAGAGAAAACGATATACACAGGGTTTTTTTCACCGTTACACCAAATTTTGATATTCTAATGCAAACTTGCATAGCTTGCCAAAACAAACTCAGCAGTTGATTAATAACTTTATTTAAAAAAAGCTTTTTCTACTTCTTACCACATTGTAATGCTTAAATTAATACAAAAATGATTGATGTAAAGGTAGCCATACTCTTCCCTATCACATTGTGATTCAGCAGCTTGAGTCAAATAAGACCAATATGAATAGGGGGAGCCCTATTGTAAGAAGGTCACAAGTGAGGTAGGTGATCTGTCAACATCCTAGAACTATGGCATCTTAAAGAATAATATTGCAACCAAGATTCCGATCCCCCTCATCCATTGAGGTGGTAGAGAAGGACTTTGAGACAGATACAGTGATATATAATACAGTAAAAGAAAAGCTGATATATTTAATCAGACATCAATGTAGTACATGCCAGGTTGTACCACACGTATACATCATATCATTGCAATCAAATTGGAAAAAATATTTTCATGCGTTAAATATCCGACGCGTTTTGCGACATAGGAGTCACCTTATCAGGACAAGCACAAGCATGAAACGTGTAATCAGTGAGTCAATGCTCCATGCTGCCCAGAGGAGACTAGGCCTAATAAGTGGTGGAAACAACAGTTCTCCTGTGGGTAGGAAACAAGGCCCCAGGGGTGGTAAAAAAAACAAACCAATAGATGTCATGGAGCCATGGGAGTAATATAAAGGTCCCCTTACAAAGGGTCGATACAATGCTGTCACTATGCTGCGCTTAAGTGTTTTTTGATTGAACGAAAAAATTTATGTGTACCACTTTGCGCAATCAATCCCGTTCAATACTTGGTCCTCATCCAAAGTAATTGCAATCGAACAGGGATTTACACACATGTTGGTTTCCTGTTCGATAGTAGCTTATTCATTACCCTTTGATTTATTTTACCAGGAAAAAAAAATAATACATAAAAAAAGAAAGCAAAATATTGGAAATCAGTTAACATATTTGGTGGCATCCTTTTGAATATTCCAGTTGCCTGTCTTTTTGTGATTGTCTTCTGTATTACATTCAGAACCCTTCCCAACGAGAATTCTGATTATAAATGACTTAAAAAGTAGACATTGAAAATATTCAAAGAGTATGGCAGCCTTGCATTTTTAGATGGAGATCATTGTGGTTGTTTATTTATTTCTTTTAA
>CM070036.1:61479827-61490006 GCA_036250615.1 Ptychadena robeensis | reverse complement strand
AGTTAATTCGGGGAGAACGCTCAGAAGGTTAAGGAGTCACGTTAAGTAAACCGATATAAAGTACACCTTTAATCACTGTTAACTCTGGCTGCATGCAACAGGTAATACAAATATCCACAGGCGTATAGTTCAACAGAACAAACCTACCTAGAGCACTTCAAATGCTGGAAATAAAACAAAATGTCTTGCACGTGCAAAAGTCATAGCCTCATGCTCACGCTGAATTTGCATTGTCAAAGGATCAACTTGGATGAGAATCTAATGTCAGTGTGTCTGTCCCCCAATGCTGTTTAGTAGTTTGTTGAACATAAAACATATATATGACATAAAAAGACAGCTGTACTTTCCTAAGGTGGAGGAGTTTAGAGAGGTACCCCTTTCTTGTACTTCCCTTCACAGGAGAGGATTAAGCACTGTGTATACATATGTAAAATTATTTCCAGCAACAACTATTGCGTGTATACAAGGCTTAGGACACAGAGTATATTGGCACCAAAAAGTAACCAAACAAGTTAAGAAAGTAACCTGATTTTAATAACATATGTCATAAAGTTCACCATTCTTTGTAGGGTAAACTTAATACTCATTTACTAGTCAGATACATTATCAAGCTGCAGGATCTGGTGGTAGAGGAGCTACAAGTAGACCTGGCACAGGAGGATGTGATTATAATAATTATTATCATTTATTTATATAGCGCCACGATATTACGCAGCACTTTGCAATACCTTAGATTTGAGACACAAGATAACACACAGCTACAAGTTATGACACAGGAGGAGTAGAGGACCCTGCTCGATCGGGCTTACAATCTAATAGGTTGTGGAACAGAGCATACAATAGGTAGGGTGGGTGAGACTGGTATGGTGGTGATGTTAGGAGTGAGAAGATAAGAAGTGAGAAGTTAGGCCAGACTGAAGAGGTGGGTTTTCAGGGAATTTTTAAAAGTACCAAAGGTAGGAGCAAGTCTAATGGGAAGAGGGAGAGACTTCCAGAGAGTAGGAGCGGCCCTAGAGAAGCCTTGAAGCAGCGCATCAAGTTGTTATTAAGATGTTATTGTATTTGTGTACCAGGTTGGAGATGTAAGGAGGACAGGAGGTGTGGAGTGATTCAAAAGCAAGGCACAGAACTTAAAATTGTATTCTCTGGACAACTGGAAGCCAGTGTAGAGATTTGCAGATATGGAGCGGTTAGAGGAGTAAATAAGTCTAGCAGCGCCATTCATGATGGACTGAAGAGGTGATATTCTAGGATAATGTTGCAGTTGTCCAACCGAGAAATGATGAGAGTGTGTACCCGGACTTTGGTGGTCTCTGGGGAGAGCAAGGGATGTATCTTGGAGATGTTGCAGAGATGGAAATGGCAGGATCTTGCAATGTTCTGTATGTGGGCAGAAAAGGAGAGTGCGGAGTCGAAGGTGACACCAAGTAAGTGTGCTTGAGGAATGAGGGACATAACTGTGTTGTTAACTGTGAGATGTTGGGAGGAGGCTTGGAAAGTGATGGGGGAAAGATGATGAGTTCTGTTTTGATCAGGTTAAGTTTTAGGAATCAGCTATCCATGAGAGATGTTGATGGTACAAGAGGATGTGCCCATGTATCAGCATCTGGTGGTACGGGAGAATCTGGTGATACAGGAGGCTCTGATGGTACATGAATATGATAGGACAGGAGGGACTGGTGGTAAGGCCAGATGCTATGATACATGAGGATCTGATGATACAAGTAGACCTAGTACAGGAGGATGTGATGGTACAGGTAGACCTGATAACAGAGGGATGCGAAAGCATAGGTAGACCTGGTACAGTAGTAGTGCAGTATAGTATAGAAGGATCTGATGTTACAGGAGGATGTGATAGAACAGATAGATCTGGCAAAAGAGGATGTGATGGTAATATAGACCTGGTGCAGGAGCATATGATGATACAGGTAGATTTAGTAAAGGGGATATGTGATGGTACATTAGAATGTGATGGTACAGAAAGATTTGATAATACAGGTAGACCTGGTACAGGATAATAACATAGTACAGTAGAATTTGCGGGTACATAGACCTAGAACAGAAGAATTTAATAACACAGGTAAATTTGTCAGAGGAGGGTGTGATGGTAAAGGATGATTACTATACCATATTACTTTACTTATATTTGATGATACAGGCAGACCTAGTACAGGAGGGTGTGGTTGTACCATAAGACCTGATAAAGGAGGATTTGATAATACAGGTAGACCTAGTACAGGAGGATGTGGTGGTAACATTAGACCCGATAAAGGAGGATTTTGATGATACAGGTAGACCTAGTACAAGATAATGTGATAGTACAGCAGGGTTTGATGATACAGGTAGACCTAGTACCGGAGGGTGTGATAGTACATAAGGATTTTATAATACAGATAGATCTAGTATAGGTGGATATGATAGTACAGCAGGATTTGATGATACAGGTAGACCTAGTACCGGAGGATGTGATAGTACAGAATGATTTTATGATACAGATAGATCTAGTACAGGAGGATATGATGATACAGGTAGACCTAGTTAATTAGGATTTGATGATACACATAGACCTAGTAAAGGAGGATTTGATCATACAGGTAGAACTAGTAAAAGTGGATGTGATAGTACAGAAGGATTTGATGATACAGGCAGACCTTGCACAAGTGGATATGATGATACAGGTAGACCTAGTACAGGAGGATATGATGATAAAGGTATACCTAGTACAAGAGGATGTGACAGTACAGAAGGATTTGATTATACAGGTAAACCTAGTACAGCAGGATTTGATGATACAGGAGGTTATGATGATAAAGGTAGACCTAGTACAGGAGGATATGATGATACAGCTAGCCCCTAGTACAGGAGGATTTGATGATACAAGTAGACCAAGTACAGGAGGATATGATGATACAGGTAGACCTAGTACAGGAGGATATGATGATACAGGTAGACATATTACAGGAGGATTTGATGATACAAAAAGACCTGGTACAAGAGGATGTGATAGTACAGAAGGATTGGATGATACAGGTAGAACTAGTATAGGAGGATATGATGATACAGGTAGATCTAATACAGGAGGATTTGATGATACAGGTAGACATAGTACAGGAGGATTTGATGATACAGGCAGACATAGTACAGAAGGATATGATGATACAGGTAGACCTAGTACAGGGGGATTTGATATTACAGGTAGGCCTAGTACAAGAGGGTTTGATAGTACAGAGGAATTTGATGATGCGGGTAGACCTAGAACAGGAGGATATAATGATACAGGTAGACATAGTACAAGATGGTGTGATCCTACAGGTAGACCTGGCACAGCATGACATGATTGTACAGGATGACATGATGGCACAGGAGGTTATGATGATAAAGGTAGACCTAGTACAGGAGGATCTGATGATATAGGTAGGCCTAGTACAAGAGGATGTAACAGTACAGAAGGATTTGATGATACAGGTAGACCTAGTACAGGAGGATTTGATGATACAGGTAGACCTAGTACAGGAGGATATAATGCTACAGCTAGCCCTAGTATAGGAGGATTTGATGATACAAGTAGACCTAGTACAGGAGGATATGATGATACAGGTAGGCCTAGTACAAGAGGATTTGATGATACAAGTAGACCTAGTACAGGAGGATTTGATGATACAGGTAGGCCTAGTACAAGAGGATTTGATAGTACAGAAGGATTTGATGATACAGGTAGACTTAGTACAGGATGGTGTGATGCTACAGGTAGACCTGGTACAGTATGATATGTTGGTACAGAATGATATCCCGGTATAGGAGGATATGATGCTACAGGTAGACCTGGTACCTGATATGTTGGTTGGTACAGGTTGCGGTACACGGATGTAAGATAACGGGATAGTAACAGGAGGATATGATGGCTACACATTAGACCTGGACAGTATGATATGTTGGTACGAGATGGACATTGACGGTAAGGAGGATATGAGGATACAGGTAGACCTAGTACCGGAGGATATGATGATACAGGTAGACTGGTTCAGTATGATATGTTGCGTACAGGATGAATGACTGATACAGGGGATATGATGATACAGGTAGACCTAAATAAGGATGGTATGATGCTACAGGTAGGACTGGTACAGAAGAACATGATGTACAGGAGATGTGATTAAAAAAGGTAGACCTAGACAGGAGGATAGAGATATACAGGTAGACTGGTACGGATGACATGGGACAGGAGATATGATGATACAGGAGACTAGTAAGAGGTGTGAGTACAGGTAGACCTAACAGTATGATATGATTACATGACATGTGGTACAGGAGGATAGGATGATAAGGTAGATCAGTACAGGAGGATATGATCATTTACAGGTAACCTAATACAGTATGGTTGTATGCTTACAGGTAGGACTGATACAGAATGACATGATGTTACAGGAGGATGTGATGATACAGGTAGACCTAATACCGGAGGATGTAATGTTACAGTATAGTAGAACCTAGTACAGGAGGATATGATGATACAGGTATATATAAGGTAGATGGTACAGTATGATAGTTGGTACGGATGACATGACGATACAGGAGGATATGATTAACAGGTAGAACCTAATACGGATGGTATGATCTAACGGTAGGACTGTAAGAATGACAGAGGTACAGAGGATGTTATTAAACAGGTAGATAGTAAGGAGGATATAGGAAAGGTAGAATGTAAGGATGAAACATGATGGTAAGGGGATATGATGATACGTAGACATAGTACGGATGGTGTGATGCTACAGGTAGACTTAACAGTTGATATGATGGACAGGATGACATGAGGTACAGGAGGATAGGATGTACAGGTGATCTATTACAGGGAGATGATGATAAGGAAGACCTAATAAGGATGGTTGAGCTACAGTAGGACTGATACAGAAATGATGGTACAGGAGGATGTAGAAATAGAAATACAAAGAAGATAAATAGACATATACAGGAGAAGATGATAATAGATACAAAAAGAGAAATAAAAAGACCTAATAAGGAGGTTGATGTGGAGATGAGTACAGTAGACATGATGTACAAATAATGAGACCTAATACAGGATGGTGTGATATGCTACAGGTAGATCTGGTACAGTATGACTGATGGACAGAGAGATATGATGAGAACCTAATACGGATGTGTGATACCCAGGATTGGTATAGTTGACTGATGGTACAGGAGGATATGAATAGAGACCATTAAACAGATAATGTGATGATACAGGTAGATGGATAGTATGACATTACAGGAGGATATGATGAGACCTAATACAGGATGGTGTGATGCTACAGGTAGATCTGGTATAGTATGACATGATGGTACAGGAGGATGTGATGATATAGGTAGACATAATACAGGATAATGTGATGATACAGGTAGATCTGGTATAGTATGACATGATGGTACAGGAGGATGTGATGCTACAGGAGGATCTGATAGCACAGGTAGACCTGGTACAGGGTTGCTCTGCCCCTCCTCCCCTGATCCCAGCACCTCTACACATATTTCATACAGATGCAGTATTTAAGGCTGTTTCCCAGCTCCCCCTCCGCTTTCCCCTCTGTATAACTGCTTTGGCATCAGCTTGACATGCAGCTGTGCAGGTGTGCAGGCCGAGTCTGGGAATTGTTTGCTCCCCCCTCCTTCTTCCCATGCTCTCCCTGTACAGGGTGGATGTGATGAGCGCTGGGCCGGCTCTGCAGCTCTGTGTGTATCCAGCTGGAAGTCATTGTGAGATTGGCGTCTTCGTTGCTCCGGCGACCGCCCTGCCGGCACCAGCTGGACCGCACTGTGAATGGGTGACATCACGGGGCAGGCGCCAGCCAGTCTGGGCTGCAGAGCCAATGAATCAGCTGTCAGGGCGAAGGGCTGAGTGCATTGCAATGTATTGCGATGTGTGTGAGAGAGGAGGAGAGGGCGGGAGAGCGGCGGAATGTGCACAACATACACACACAGCTGGGATGAGGGGCTGACAGGATTACAGGGGCTGTGCTGAGGTGGGGCTCGGGAGATAAACACGTAGTTCATCTTCTGATCACAGCTACAGTGTGATGATGAGTTATCAGTGTATCAAAGCACGGATTATTAGATAAGACATACATACAATCTTGTCACCACAGCCTGAGGCTTTCCCTGGCTTGGACAGTCGCTCCTGTGCCTCTATTTTATTATATATATGTCTGTGTATGATTTATATGTGTGTGTGTGTGTGTGTATATATATATATATATAAACACACACACTATGTGACCGGTGGTAGTATTCACATTACCTCTACCAACCGCTCAAGCTCACAGGTTGGGCAGGCGCCTGAATAGTGCGCATAATTGCGCGTCTTCCTGGCTTTGTTGCTTTTCCGGCGCTGGAAATGCAATGTTTTCTGACGCCCGTGTGAATGCCCCTCAGGGTGCCATACTAAATGAATAAGCATCAAAGTGCCAGACAGCGGCTGGTCATTACCAGCTGTAGGCAGTGAACAGTTATTGTATAGTAGTGCTCAGTTCTGAGAAAATATATTTCAAGTTCAAGTGCACTAACAATACATGTTAACAATAATAAATACAAGCAAGACAAGCCTGAAGAACCCCTTTCCACACAAAATAAGAGGAAATGCACATGGGCGCCCTAAAGCGCATGTAACCCAAACAAGAACACCTATTTGTTTCCATACAAAGCTGTAAATGCGGAGGTAGGGGGGTTTGGTGCGATGGCTGCTGCTCCCCCTTCCTCTTCTTCCTTTACCCTCACACACACCACCTTCACACTCCACCCCTCCCCCCCCCCCCCCCCCCCCCCCCCCCCCCCCCCCCCCCCCCCCCCCCCCCCCCCCCCCCCCCCCCCCCCCCCCCCCCCCGCTGCCCGATGGCTGCTTGCGCTGCTGGGATCGGGACGGTAGCAAAGCTGTCAAAGGCGAGGGGTTTGGGGGTGATATTCTTATACTTCCCCCTTCACAACATGTCGCCTCCACAACCCTCCACCCCCAACCATGGGTGCTATTGGAAAAGAAGAGAAGGACGATCAGGACGGGAATGGAGGGCGCCCATGTCAGGGAAGGTGCGGAATATGCATGCCAGGGACCAGATGGGGACGCATATGCAGGGACCCTATGCGCACTCATATTTCACATAGCGGGACAAACAGCCCTACCTCAGCAGTACCTGAGCAGCCATCTTCCAGGCCTGCCATATTGCTATGGAAAGGGCTTTCGGCCCTTGGTGTTAGAATTGCAACTGCAAACACAAGCACAGCCAAAATGAATACTGCATGGTTTGAAAATGGCTAAAACGCACAGTACAACATAAAGTATTCATAGAGTATTATATTCATGGCACCATGAGGATTGCACAGTGCAACACAAAGTGTATAGTGTGAAAGAGCACACATTGTGTTGGTATCTACCTCATCAGTGTTCCTGTGTATCCTCAAACACACAGAATTGTATGTATGTGTACCTATATCACAACGATACACTTACCTGAATGACTGAATGATTTATGTGTCATAGTGTGAAAGCAGAATAAAGGGTCATATGAATTTCTGGTGCGTGCCAGTGTTCTAGAAGAAAACTTCGCCTGAAAGATGTTGCTTATCGCATGCATTTAAAAAAAGGAAAATCCTCAGTTGTTGCCCAGGAAGATAGGGATACAAATGATACAGCAATTTGTTACTTGACACCAGAGCAGTAAAGAAGTTACACAATAAACTTGACTGATTGGATTGTGAAAGGCTTCATCTGCTGTGTCACTGCACTTGACCTGCCTAGCAGCAGCTCCAATACACCTGGTACCAGGCGCCTGTCACAGGAAATCTGCATTTACATTACACGTGTGCTGAGCTGGAGGAGATGTACCAGCCGACTGATCAATCATTATTCACAGTACAAAACCACCGAGAAATCGCTTACCCACATTCAAGCAGACGTAAACTCAACATTTAACTGTTTCCTCTAAGAATTCTCAGCTTTGAAATGTCCAGAATGTTATTACATTTTTTAAGGAGAATTACGTGCAAAATAACTACTGACTTAATCCATGCGATGCAGCCTGTCCTTGCATTCACTCGATTTTCTGATCACCCAAAAATCCTGGCAGTAAAGCAGGGAACACACGGCTCGATATAGAAGCCGTTCGAGGTTCCCTGCAGCAGGTTCCCTAGCACCATCACGCTGCAGCCCGAAATCGGAGGAGCTCCGACAATGCTTTGCATGGAGACCTCGCGGTTTCCATGCAAAGCAATGGACATCTACAGTGGTTAACGGTCATGTCCGGTATCCCTGTTTTCGAGCGAGATTGATTGGTCCCGCTAGAAAACTGGGATGGCCACATATGATATGGGCCAGATAGATGGCTGTTAGCGTGCACAGCACTCGAAGCGGCCATTGATCTGGCCCATATCTATGCATGTGTTCCCTGCTTAAAGCTAGGCATACACGGTTAGATTTTAGCACAATCTTTGATTACATTTTAGATTGTAATCTTTTCATCGGACACATCCAAAGTAGTACAACATGGAGGGTTCAATCATAATCCGATCGTAATACAACCAAAATTGCTGATTTTAGCTTTGCTCACAAAACGCAGGAAAGAGTCATATATAAATGTGTTCATTGAATACAATCAACCCGACCAACACACACAATGCTACGATTTTAGTACGATCAATGAAAATTATCCAACATCTCTGATCACTTTTTGATCATTTTTTGATCGCTATTGAGCAATTTTCGCCGATCAAACCATGCGTGCAGTATACAATTTAAATCCGATCGATCTAAACTTTGACCGTTTTGCCTAGCTTTAGGCTTTTGTTACAGTCAAAGCCACAGTAAAGCAACGGATACATGTAGCAATTTGGTGACCAGAAAACAAACAAGTTATATAAAAACACTACTCATTCTATTCTATACGCACACGCACCCTAAAGGGAACCATGAATCACTGAGACACTACAGTTAAAATTTTTAGTTGAAAAATGTTTTAACTGTTAAGGTGCTCATACAGGGTTCGAGATTTTCGTTCAATCGACCGGGAAAGAAAGATTTTTCACTCGATTGAAAGAAACAACTTGTTAGTTCGATAAAAAGTCGATAGCGAACAAAAAAACGATCTAAAGTTATCGGACATGTTGGTAAATTTTGTTTGCATGGGTAACCATCGAATGTAAATCGATCATGTCAAAAATGTCATTTGTTCAATCTAATACATTGGAATGAAGCTATTTCCTGTTAAAAAACGAACAAACGAAAATAGAACAAATACATTTGATATAAGCACAATCAATATGCAATCAAAATATCGAACATCCTGATCGAATCTATCATGGATTGTGCGAAAATCCATACGTGTATGGCTAGCTTTAGTTTTTTTTAGTTATATAAAGTCATTTCAAATTTAATGACTGACATCTTACTACCGGTAAAGGTCCCCACACATGTACCGAGTGGGGGTAGACAGATCAGCGGTGGAGTGCAGCGTGATGATGTCATCACACTGCACTCCGTCGCTCACAGCATCAGCGGGCTCCCTTTGTGTGCCGGCCGTTAGTTTCAATGGGGACGCTGCTCTCCATTGAAACTAATGGCATCGGCCAGAGATTTACAGACATGTCCATTCTCTGGCTGACCGAGCCTTGGGGCAAAAGGGATCTGTCGCTCCCATGTGGGCACTCCCGAGCGGCGGTCGATTTTGTGAGTGAGGGGGGCTTAACCAATGAGCTGAAAGATATTGTGTTTGGGTTTAGATGCACTTTAATTACTAATGTTGTTAATTTCTGCAGTGGTTTTATTTCCACTAGTGCGCTAGTCTACTAGTGCATCTGTCGTTCAAGTCATATGTCTTACATTGCATTGCCAGAAGTATTGGGACATCTGTCTTTATCCCTGCATAAAATGTAACATCCAATGTTTAATCCATATGATTTAATGCAGGATTGGCCCACCCAGTGCATCTATACCAGCTTTAGCTCCTATAGGAAAATGTTCCACAAAGTTTATAAGTGTGTTTATGAAATGTTTTCTTCCTTGCAAGAGAATGCGTAGGGCCAGGCATTAATGTTGGACTAGCTCACAGTCTTAGCTTTAATTCATTCCAACGGTTAAGGTGTGTTTACACGTCAAGATTTTTGTTTCGTCCAACCTCCGATTAGATTTTTTGTTAGATTTTT
>CM070036.1:61432976-61471093 GCA_036250615.1 Ptychadena robeensis | reverse complement strand
ATATATATATATATGAACCATGGGTAAGATGCAAATATGATTAATGGATGATTACATAACTTTGCAATAAATGTTTCCCCTTTATGTATATATATATATAGATATATATATATATATATACACAAACACATACACCATTTTAACCTTAGTCACAAACCATAACATACATTTTCATTATAACACTACAATTGCCTGTCAATTAACTAGAAGATATTTTGACAACTCCTTATTAAAAACCTTAATTAGATACATTTTTTATTATTTTTAAAACACATTTATTTTACATTTTATTTCTATAACCTGGTGTTTAAAGTTAATTGGCAGTCGGCATTGTGCAGTTTAGTATGGGCCTTTGCTAGCCAATATCTTAAAACGGTAAGAGTACACCAAGGTGCAGACAACCGAGATAGTTTGCAACCATAGCGACCCATCACATTTGCCCTCTCTTAGTTCAAAGGGGTGAGAACAATCAAAGAGTAGTTCTAATTGGTTATCATTGATTATTTTGGTTTGCACATTTCTTCTTACTCTAACAAAGCCTTTAGGTATATAACATAAACTGGCTTCTTAATGTTATTGTCCCATGTACAGCAATTTTGCAGATTGTATAAAATATATAGATATTTTTATTATCATTTAAATAAATTACCATAATAACTATATTTTAGGGGTGCTTGGGTCAATTGTGGGGGGCTGACACCTACCTAAAATATGCCTAATCCCGTTCATGGCTTTTGGGCTTGCCTTGTACAGAAAATACTACAATTACAATCCTTAGTCCAGAGCTAAGGGATGAATGAAACGAAGAAGGGCGTAGGTAGGTAAATGTTTCTCCCCCTTCCCAACCTAGTTATTAAAATTAGCTAAATTCAAAAAAGAGGGGCTGGTCGCCTCCTTATCTATTCCTAAGGGGCCAAATAAAGGACTAGAGCGCTATAGTGTATTGCTATTTTACCATAAATATTTTAATTCAAACAAAAGCAATAAAAAAATATCAGCTTACTTGTCAATTTGCAGATTTTAATGATATGTTTTCACTATGCATGCCTGGGCCATTATACATTCTGGTATCACTTTATTGGTAAAATGAGTGAAAATTTATACTTTTTTTTTTGTGTAGATATTGGATATTTAATTTAGTAAGCCTTGGATTGAGAGGGTTCTTATTGTGACAGGCTATTAGGAGCAATCACATTGTTACAATACTTTAAAATGTTGTAAAGACAATAACTTTAATCAATGAGTTTATCAAAAAAATTATTCTGTGTATATATATATATATATATATATATGTATACAACAAGAAAGAAAAAAAGTCCACCACTTAATTTTGTAGTAATTAACACTTTTTTCAGAACCCCATGTTAAATAGGATATATATATATATATATATATATATATATATATACATGTTGTTCTACTAGGACACTATTAGAAGATAAAACAATTAATCTGGCAATTAAAAAATATTGCTTTCTAAAAAAATATTCTTTATCCTAGTTATGGATAGTACCCCAAATCCCTGTTATATACTCTAAAAATTATCCTTTAGACATGTATGATGAGAAATCATTCACACATTTTAAATTGATCAAGATCGTATTGCATTTGCATGGTTTAAGTATAACAAGGTTTTGCTATGATAAAAATTATACATTCAAAGTCATAGGAGTCTGTTTTGCATTAGAATGTACTAATGATTTTTTTTGGTTACTTTTGTTGTACAAAATGTATTGGTGGCAAATGCCTCCTGTAAAAAAAAATATATTCACCTGTCATTGTAATGAATAGAAAGGAGAATGCAATTAGTAATCTGTAATAACGCCTGCTCCTATTCCCCCAGCCAATACTGCATATAATTTACTTGATCTATATTTAGATCCCTTATATGCAAAGCACTCCAATTATTCAAATGACTTTATGAAATATTTATAAAGCAAGCTATCATTGATCATCCGATCTATATACTCTCCCATATTAGATGTGGGCTTTCAATAAGAATTCTGTAGCATTATTTCTAAGGCAATAATACAGGGCTTACTAATGTGCTGGCATTTACAAATATCGTTTATGAAACACACCAAAGGCATTTTTAACTTTCTCCTCAGTCTCCATTCTAAGAGAAGTAATATGTGTTGTATGGATAGGAGGGTGGCCAGACAGGTAGCTTGCTAGGCTAGATAAATGACTTGTAAGATAGCCTTCATTTCCATGCTATTACACTAACACTGAAATAAGATGTACTGTCTAGTTGGGGAAAATGGTATGATATGATGAATGCTCTAGTAAGATAATTTACTGACTATAAAATTTGAAGTATTTCTAAAGGTGAAGAATTAATAGAATTGGAGAAGGTTAAGTCTGTATGTCTATGCCTAATTAGGGAGATTTACCCTAATTTTCGTTCCGTATAGACTAAAAAGGAAGTGAGCGTATATTTTTCTAATAAGGGATAACTATGAATATATATTAGTATCTACATCAGTACACTCTACCCCACCCCTAAGTGGTTTTAACTCCTCACAACTCTATCCAAATCTGAATAACATATTTTATCTATTATTATACATTTATCTATGTGCAAAAAGGTTTTTCATTTATCTCGATCTAACGAAACTTTTCATCAAGGTTTTACATACCCAGGGTGGCATCGGGGGGGGGGGGGGGGGGGGGGGGGGGGGGGGGGGGGGTTCAAGTTGGTTGAATGCTGTGTATGGATGCTGCTGTGACAGTAAGCTCACCGTCCCCCCCCTCTGTCAGCAAAACCACCCTTCCCCCCCAGAGCCCAAAGCACATCCAGGCATGGGCGGCATCTGGGCATTGTCTACTACTAAGGAGATATAAATAAACAGGTAGATCCGTTAATATAGGATTTAATAATATAATGAATTGCCATCACATTTCATTTCCAAAAGTATATTCTAATTTAAGGAAAATATATTTTTTCTATAGTGTTTGCAAATACACTTAATTGGCCAGGCTATAGCAATGTGGTAAAGTCAAATACACAGATACAGAGGATATTTGTGTGCTATTAGTTGGTAGCCATGAGTAAATCATTGTCTCATTTTTCACACCCATTAGGGAGGCCTTGTACTCTCCATTGAGGAACAAGAAACATTTTGATGAATTCCAGCTGGTTGCCATGTGTGGGCACTTCACTGAAAAGCAAAGTCATCTTAAATATGTATTTTAAGTATGGGTGGATTCAAATGGCCTGAATCATTCTTCGGCTTTGAGTATCTCTCGGGAACTACAGAGGGGAGTACCTCGAGTTGATGTTTGCAGCTTTTCTCAATAAAAGGTCTGCTTCCTGCTGGAGAAATTTCCACCATACTATTTCATCCTCCAAGTATAAAAAACATGATACATGATGATATGATTTATTGAAGAGTGTAGTATAGTAGAGGGAACCTGCATATGACTATATGACCATGATTGTAGAAAAAGGATATTCACATCACTCTATGTGCTAGTAAATCAGGCCCAAGCTCATGTTACTATACAAATTTTTGAAAAGTTTAACCATAACTTTATAGACATTAAATTCTTATTAAATATATGACCAGAATTGATATTGAGTGCATATAAAGGCAAAAAAAAATTCAGATTTTGGCAATGAAGGATCAGTACCATTGTCAGGTACTGTTAGGGAGATGTTGTCGATCACCATTGTCACTGGTGAAAATGATGGTGGTCATGGTCTTTCACAGTATGCTAGGATGATACTGATTATTTACTATATACCTGTCAAGTCTCCCGTTTTGGCCCGAAAAGTCACGTTTTTATGTGGCTTTCCCGGCCAAATCCCGATTTCAAGAAATCCCAGATTTTTCCTGGGTTCTTAAAATCAAGCTGATCTAGCAGGGAGGGGGTGTAACTCTCCCTGCTAATGTCCCACCTTGCATATTATCAGTACAAGCGAGGTTGGACATTAGCAGGGAGAGTCTCGCCCTCTCCCTGCTAGATCGGCCAAAAGGCTGGGCGGACTACGGAAGTGACGTCATTGACGTCACTTCCGGTACGTGGAACGCGGAAGAACCACGATTCATGTACCAGAAGTGACTTCACTGACATCATTTCCCGTATGCCCCACGGTTCTGCAATGCCGAAACTTGGCACGTATGATTTACTAGGGAGACATTGGTCATTTATATATACTAGGAAGATTCTGATTATGTACTAGGAAGATAATAATTATGTACTCGGAAGATACTGATTATTTAAATATTTTAGGGAGATACTGATTTTTTACTAGGAAGATACTAATTATTCACTAGGAATATACTGATTATTTAGCTGGTCATTCACCCTAATAATCGGTATCTTCCCTGATATTAGTAATTTGCCTTGATTCACCTCGGAGAACTCTGTAACAACCACAAGCCAACCAGCAGAGGTAGTTAAATGGAGTTGAGATCAACATTCTATGCTTTAAATGAAGTTCTTGTCTAATTAATAATTGCAACACTCTAGTATACAATCATTTATCAAAACAATTGCCACCATTACAGAGATATGGGCTATCACTTATTGCAATGAGAACTAGGGTTGGGAAAATCCTAAAACATAACTTAAACCAACAAAAAAGATATGACAGATGAGTTAAACATTTATTACTCAATCCAAGATAATGAATAATATAACTTTAGATATACTTTATAGGAGACTTATCACAACTGAAGTACTGGAGCTCCTATTTCTGACCTCTGGACTACTAAAGGGTCGTCACTTGGATGTCCTCAATACTTTTTGAGTCACTGACCTAGAAAGAGGGTGCAGCACATGAAGGAAGAATTTCTGATCTTATATTTGTTCCAGGTCAGTGGTTTAGAAAGTCAGAGGATTAGCATAATAGCCAGGTCATCAGTAATGGCAGCCTTTATACTTCTTTTATTAAAGGTTTCCTATTTAAAATTTCATTGTATGAACCGATTTTAATCTGATATCTCAGCCAAATTGTATGTTACTGTAATAGGATCTATTAGACATTAGAGAACTGATACATCAATTTTAATAAGTCATTTGTTAAGGTCTATAGAACCAGTTATACAATTTGGCCCAGTAATTTTAAACCGAATTCAAACCGAATATCATTAATATCTGTTAATCCCATAGATATCTATACATGCCAAGTATCGATAAATGTATTCCAGCTTTAGATCGGGGGAGGAAACATTGCGACGGCTTTTGGATTTTTACATTATCCTCATTTTCTGTAACGGTAAAACTAGGCATACACGGCTATATTTTTTAATAGATTCAAGCACAATCAACGCTTTTCCTGGCACTCTAATGTGCTTGAATCTATTAAAAAATTTAGCTGTCCAGCCATTCTTCTAGCGGATCGATTGGTGGTACAGGGAAACAACATGTTCGAGTTCCATTTCTTTTGATGGGGACCGAGGTTCCCCATTCAAAGTATCGGACGGGATCAATGATGCAGAAGTGCTGTGTCTCGATATCGAGGAAGCTCAAAAACAGCGAGATGACGTCATCGTGCAGTGCTTGACAGCTCCTTGATTGCACAGGAATCGACCCCTGTATACCCAGCATACCAATGGTTTTACCAGACAGGATTCTACCGAGACCAGGCCATCCAGTGCTAACCTGTTAGTCTTGCACTGGATGGCCTGGGGCCGTCAGAGATCGGAGACCCAGCAGCGCAAACTTACCAATCTGTGCTACTCCGGTGGCTCCAATCTACTGAACAGGCTTCTGCATGGAAGCTGACCCCCCGTGGAGTAACGTGATGATGTCACATTGGGGCGGTGGCAGGAGATTTGAAAGTAAGCCGAAGAAAACTGTTTTCAGTGTGATTCCCTAGATATGCCCCATTGAAGTTATCCTTCTCTCCCCTGGTGTGATGTTACCAGGTCCATCACACCAGGGGAGAGAGGGTGCCAAAAGGCATTGTACTGGATACAGTGATAACTATCCAATTCAATAAAAAAAAAAAAAAAAGAACACAAAACACATTTCCAATTGAATTTAAATTTTATTATAAACAAAATATAAATATAAATACATACTGTTTTGAAATCTTTCATACCAAATAAGTATTTTATTTTAGAAATGTTATCATTCAAATGATAACTTTTTTTTAAAGTAATTTTTTTTACATGATTGTGTGTTTCAAACATTATTATATTCAGGATGTCTACTAGACCCTTGTACGGACATATTTTGGGAAGTTACAGGCCTACAACATAAAAAAGAAGTCTATGGTACGCTTGTGGTACAGAAATCTGGACCTCACAAGAGCGCTAGGGAGGTTAAAGAATGTCTGCCACACAACAATGTCATCTAGCCTTTCTTACATTTTATTTTCTATCCCCCAGTTTTCCCCTCACTCCCTCTCTCATGAATCATACATGAAACAGGAAGTTAAAATATATCTCCACCACTTTCAACTAAGCTGTTCTTCACTCTTCAGTTTTTAGATGACAATCACAGAAGTGCTATATATAAAGATTTATTTATAAAAATGTAAATACATATTGTGTATATAAATAATGCGAATAATTTATATAAGTATTTTTAATAGGGAACAAAGATCTTTCAGGTACAGCAAATAAAGACAATGAACCATAACAAGGCATCTCTCAATACATTTAAGAGCAGGTGCTTTCTTGGTCATAAAATCCATTTTGCAAATAAACCCCGTCATCAACATTTGTGTCACGGCAAATGGCAGTGTGCAGGCCATCCTGCTCCTCGGAGGGTAATGTCTCATTACTATGTAATTATGTTTCACCTGCACACCAAGCACTATAGTTTCAACTCTTCCTGATATCTACATGACAACAGGCACATCTATCACTGGGTGTTCCCTTTGGCATGTTTTAATGACATGGTTCAGAAGATAACCCTGTAACATTCATCTTGATTGTCTTTATCATGTCTAGAATTCTTTACATTTTGAAAATAAACTATGCAAATTTGATAGATTTGAATGGATGTAAGGACAGGCATGAAAAATAAAAATAAACTAGTAACAGGATGATGAGTAAAGAAATGAATAACTCTTGTATTAAATCAAGACCTATTTGGAAGTAAAAGAATAGACAGGAGAGAGAGAATAAGTGGGGGGGGGGGGGTTACAATAAATAAAACTAGAAGAAAAGGGGAAGGCCAGAAAGAAAGGAAAGAAAGAAAGAAATAGGCACCGAGAGGAGGCATAGAAGACAGGAGAGAACAAGAGGGACAAAATGCCATAGGTAAGATAAAGAACAGGATGGACTAAATACAAGAGGCAGAAAGAGAACAGAAGGGGCAGCAGACAGCGGAGAGAGAGAGAACAGGAGAGACAGAGGACCAGAGAGAGAAAGAACATGAGGAACAGAATACAGGAGGCAGAAAGAGAGAGAGAACATGAGATACAGAGCAAACAGAGAGATAACATGATGGGGCAGATTAGCAGGAAGGGCAGCAAGATGAGAAGAGTACATGAGGGCAGATAACAGGAGGCAGAATGAGATAGATAGATGAGTAGGACAGGATGGGCAGAATACAGAGGCCGAAGTAGAAGAGAACTGAGGTGCCTAATACAAGAGGCCGAAAGAAGAGAGAGAACATGAGGGGCATAATACAAGGGTCAAAAGAGGATAGAAACATGAAGGAACATAATACAGGAGCAGAAAGAGATGAGAGAACATGATGGGCAGAATACAAGAGTGCGAAAGAGAGAGAGATAGACATTAGGACAAAGACGAGCCATAAGGAAGAAGAAACATGAGGGTGCAGAATACAAGCGAAAGGAGAGACGAGACATGAGGAACAGAATTACAGGAGGGCAGAAGATAGAGAACATGATTGGGAACGACTACAAGAGGCCGAAAGCGAGAGAGAGAGAGAGAGATATAGAACCTTAGAGACGATACACGAGGCAGAGAAAAGAATATGCGGGACAAGTACGGTGGAGAGAGGTGAACATGGAGGCAAATTCCCATAGGCTCGATAAAATAAGACAAAAACAAAGTACAGATACTGATTGAGAACATAAGGACAGAGAGACAGGGGAGAGGAGAACAGGGGCAAATACATTGGAGAAGGGTACAGGGGGCGAAGACAGGGAGAGAGAGAACATGGGGTGGGGGTGGCCAGAAAATGTTCATAGAAGTGAACAGAAGGTGACAAAAGACGGGGATACCGAACAAAATGACAGAGGATTCGTAGAGACAGCAAATGTATGGACATAAGCAGAGAGAACGGATGTGCAAAGATAGGGAGATAGAGCTAACCTGAGGGACAAGAATACAGCAGGATACAGAATATAAAGTACAAGAAATACAGGGGGGAGAGATAATTGAGGGCAGAAGACAGGGGATATGTGGAGAACAGTGGAGGGGGAATGTTAATACAGGGGAGGAGATAGAATAATGATGGGCCTAAGCACAGAGATAGAGAGAATAGAGTTACCGAAGACAAGGGTAGCGAGAACAGGATGTACATAAGACTGGGAGAGAGAGAAAGATGGGACATAAGACAGGTAGAGCAGAGAAACAGGAATGATTGTCGAAGACATTGTAGAATAGCACTGGATGACAGAAGACGGGTAGATAGAGAATATTATGGACATAGACAGCGGAGATCGTAGCCAGGAGTGACAGAAGAAGCGGAGAGCAGTGAGAATTGGAGAGACGGAAGGACAGCAGAGAGAACGGATGGCCGAAGACAGGGAGAGGCGAGAATAGGAGGGTACAGAAGACACGAAGCGAGAGAGAATAGAAGGGGACTAAGACAGCAGCGATGAGAACAGGACTGGGCCAACAGGACAGTGGGGAGAGAGAGATAGGAGGGACAGAAGACAGTGAGAGAGAGAACGGAGGGACAGAAGACAGCAGCGACAGAGATGGAACCAGGACGGGACAGAAGTGGGGAGAGAAGAATCTGGTGAGACATAAGAAGGGGAGAGGACGAACCAGAAGGGACTAAGACCAGGGGAGAGAAAACAGGATGGACCGCAGACAGGGAAGAGAGAGAATAGGAGGGACATAAGACAGCAGAGAGAGAACATGATGGGCAGAAGACAGGGCGAGAGTGAGAATAGGAGGCCACAGAGACAGCCGAGAAAGAACAGGGGGACGAAGACAGTGGAGAGAGACGAGAGAGAATAGGAGGGGACAGAGAGGCAGGTTAGAGAGACAGGAGAGACAGAGACGCAGAGAGAGAGCTAGGAGGGACATAGACGCAGGAGAGAACAGGTGGACAGAAGACCAGGAAGAGAGAGAATAGGAGGGCACAGGAAAGGGGAGAGAGAGAATAGGAGGGACATGAAGACAGCTGAGGAGAAAGGAGGGGGCAGAGACCAGCTCAGAGAGAACAGGAGGGGCAGAAGAACAGCGGAGAGAGGGACAGGGAGGGCCGAAGCAGGGGAGGAGAGAACAGGAGGGACAGGAGAGACAGCGGAGGAGCGAAACAGGGAAGGACATAAGACAGGGGAGAGGAGAACAGAAGGTGCCAGACGCCAGGGGCAAAGAGAGAGAATGGGAGTGACATAAGACAGGGGAGGGAGGAAAGAATAGGAGGGACAGAAGACAGGGGGAGAGAGAGAGTAGAGGAGAATAGGAGGGCAGAGACAGCTGGGGCGGAGGGGCGAAGAACAGCGCAGGGCGGTGGGCAGAAGAGCGGAGAGAGAACAGGATGGCCCATAAGACAGGGGAGGAGAGACAGGTAGGACAGGAAGACAGCGGAGAGAGAGAAGGGGAATAAGACAGGGGGATGGAAACAGAAGTGACAGAGACAGGGGGAAGAGAGAATGGGAGTGACATAAGACGGGGAGAGAAGAAGGAGGGACATAAGACAGGGGAGAGAGACACTAGGAGGGACAGAAACAACTGAGAGAGAGAGCAGGATGGGGCATAGACAGACAGAGAGATATGGAGGAACATAGACAGGGGAGAAGAACAGGAGGACAGAAGGAGGGGTGAGAGGATGATGAGGGACATAGACAGTGAGAGATAGATAGGAGGGACATAAGACAGGGGAGGAGAGAGAAAGAGGGACATAGACAGGGGACAGCGAGGGAGGAAGGGCATAAGACAGGGGAGAAAGAACAGGAGGGCGAGAAAGGGGAGAGGAGGGATAGGAGGGCAGAAGACGGGGAGAGAGAGTAGGGGGGGACAGAAGACAGGGGAGAGAGAGAATAGGAAGGACACAGCCAGAGGAGATGAGGAATTGGAGAATAGGAGGACAGAAGAAGCAGGGGAGAGATAGAATGAGGAGGGCCATAATACAGGTTAGAGATAGAATAGGAGGGACATAAGACAGGGGAGAGAGAGAACAGAAGGGACATAAGACAGGGGAGAGAGAGAGAAGAGAAGGGACATAAGACAGGGGAGAGAGAGAGAAGAGAAGGGACATAAGACAGGGGAGAAAGAACAGGAGGGACAGAAGACAGGGGAGAGAGAGAATAGGAAGGACAGAAGACAGGGGAGAGAGAGAATAGGAAGGACACAAGACAGAGGAGAGAGAACAGGAGGGACAGAAGAAGAGTACATAGAAACAGAAAGATGTGTGTAAACATCATATCACAATAATAAATACATTGTAATTTTTATGTATAAATGGTCATTGTACTTTGTACCATTGTGCCATAGGTAACGGCTGCATACATAACGCTGCATAAACTATGACATAAGAATAGAACTGATGTGGAGAATTGTCAGTTATCCTCATACATACAGCAAGATACATGGCTATGCAATGTGTCTGTGCAGATCATGTTATATCCATCCCCATCTAATAATCCGTACCTGCTCCATACATCATATACCATTGTGATGAGAAATCCCTGCGATGACAGCCTTCCATTTGCTGAGCTCCTATGATTTCCTGTAGCAGCCTTCTTACCTTGGCATTCATTGTTTGCTCCTACTAAAGTTTAAATGGTGTTTTATTATAGGGTTACCGTACAGAGATAGTGAGGAGTCAGTGGCTGCTGGCAGTTCCTGATCCCGGTCTCTGCAACCCCCCTCCCCTGTATTCTCCTCCCACCCCCATCCTCGCCCTCCCCACCAGCTCGTCGCCATAAATACGGCAGCAGGGAGGCAGCGCTCAGTCTGCAGAGCCGGAGCCCGGGCCGATCACTGTGTGTCTGGAGAATCGGCTGTCTGTACATCGTGCTGTCATCCGCTGTCACCTCGTACGGAAGTGCGGAGACTATCGCCGTGTCCCTTGGATTAACCCTTTGCATGCTGTATAGAGACAAGCGCTGTCCTGTGCCATGAAAGCTGTCAGCCCCGTTCGCCCCCAGAGCAGGAAAGCCCCGGCGGCGGGCGTGTGCGGGGAGCTGGCATTGCATTGCCTGTCAGAGCACAGCCTTGATGTAGCTCGTTACAAGATGGAAGAAGAGGAGTCCTTGTGTCTGCCGTATGACATGAATGACTGTTACAGTCGGCTGAAGAGACTGGTGCCCTCCATTCCGCCAAACAAAAAAGTCAGCAAAGTGGAGATCTTGCAGCATGTCATTGACTACATCCTGGACCTGCAGCTGGCACTGGACACACACCCGGTGCTGCTCAGACAACAAGCACCTGCCAGGACACCCCTAACGGACCTCAATAATGACCCGGTAAGAGATGGCCACCCACTTAGATCGCTGTATTGTACAGGCTCATGGCACATGCTGCGCTACTGCTACAGTGATGCTACACAGCTCAGTGTAATGACAGCGATGTCATGGGATAAAGGGCACATCCACCTGACACCATCCTCCACTATCTATCAGTCCCACTATAATTCCTGCTTTTCCTAATACTGTGTCCATGATGAGTGCACCCCCCCTCCCCCCTCTTCGTGTTGTTGTAGTTTCTTTTTTCTGTGAAATGTGTTGCAATCATATTTATTCCCCTCCTGATTCCTTGCTATGGCTCCTTACCAGTCCTATAACACCCTGAGCCCAGCTCAGCTGTGAAGTCCCTTGTTCCATGCCAATTGCCTGGACTATGTCAGAATTCAACTAGGATGTGATCACAGACACCACAAAGCTTTAACACAAGGATAAGGGGTTTTATTTTCAGCCATGTGACTCTACTTTCTCTTTGGCTGATATAACAACTTACTTTTCTTTTTAATATTAGGGTCATTATCTTGGTGTGTTAGCTTTGTGAATTGAGCTTTTTGTGTGATGCTGTGATCACTGAAGTGTGACCTGTCACAGCCTAGGCATCCAGCCCCCATGCTATGATCCATCACTGACTTTAAGATTTCTGGCTACGTGACTTGCTCTGCTCTAACACACTATATATCTTTTTTTTTTTATCCGCAGGCTTCATCAGTCGTGAACAAACAGGGAGACAGTATACTGTGTCGCTAGAATGTCTTTTAAGGTGAGCCTTGAACTTTTACTTACTCTAGTGAATATTATGTTAGCAGTCTTATCTAAGATAGCCATCTCATGCCATTGATTGACTGAAAGTCAGAATAGAAACACAGACAATGGTTAATAATTAATCAGCCATATTTATGTTGGATGTAAAGCAAGTTCCTGATTTCTGTTCCTCCTCAATCTTTAGTAGATTGTATTACATGGACTATGTTACTGGGGTGCCTTTATGGGCTAGCGCTTAGGGCATCAGAGGGAGCAGCAGCAAATCTCAGTACTTATAAATTGTGATCACGTGTTGTCTTTACCTTTTCTGGTCACTGCATATGTTAAAATCTGCAGAAGAACTTTATAGGGAAAAGGGGTGTACAAGATGTTACAAGGAGACTAAGGTCTTATGATTAATTAAATACAAATTAATTTTTTTTTTCTATTTTAGACCACAAGCTCCCCCTAGTAGCAGATCGTAACTTTTTTGTTACTTTAATGATAATTTTACCTAAGGGGCATAACTTGTACATAACCACTTCATCATTCAGGTGCCTAGAGCAACATAGTGTTTGAATAGCCTTCTGGGTGGGGGTCACACTAGATAAGACATCCTGATGGCAGAGGCACAGTGTGGACTGATCAGTCCGTTGCAGCTGCGTTCCTATGCTCCGGCTAGCTTGGGAGCTGTGCTTGTAGTTTGACCTGGTTTGTTTTGGGTTGTTGATCAAGCATGTCTTGTGTTTTGTTGGTGGCGCCAGTCAGTCTGGAGCAGAATGGTTCACACACCCCCTCTATTCATTCCTCTTCCACAGGTGTGCAGCAGGCAAATCCAGAGCCAGGAGGAGCACAGAGAAAAAGAGAGAGACAAATTAGAGAATAAGGGAGGGGAAAGGAAAGGAAAAAAAAAACAGTCACCAGACAAAAGAGGGAAAAGCAATCTACACATCGCTTCTACACACCACGGAGAATATAGCTGTCCGCCATTTGTGCACGCTCATGCCACTTAACACTGTCCTTCTCATCATCTTGTAACAACAGACGTGAATTGTCCTTGCACTGTGGAAGTCCCTGAACTGATGGAGTATGGGGGTGGGGGGTGCCGCTTAGAAAGCATACACTATCCAATGGACAACTGAAATCTCAAGCTTTACTAATCTACCAGAGTATTGTAGATATTTTGTCTTTTTTTTACATCTATTGTTTAAAATAGATGATTTTATCAGGCAAGGGAATTTTCTTATCCCTGCAGGAATGTTACATATTGTATAGAGAATTAAAAAAAAAAGAGTGACATTTCATACTGTATATATAGAGAGATGTTCTATAAGTGTAAGTGATAAAAGTATATGCTTTAATAGACTACTGTAATTATGAAGTATTTTTAATTAAATATTTTCTGTAAATAGCAATGTGTGATTTTTGTTTTATCACTGCAAAAAGAATTGCTGTCTGTATATAAAAGAGGAAAAAAAATATGTTACAGATTAACAAAGATGTTAAAAAAAAGTAAACGGCACTAAATTGTATCTCTTATTCGGTTGCCTGCATAATGGCATAGAATGTATAAGCTAGAGCTCAAATGGTCTTATTACAATTTGTAAAATACAGTATATATAATACTGCTTCATTTTTACAGTATTGAAGCTAAATATATGCTGTGCTTGTATCCAAATGCTGATTGTTTTATGTGGCTCAGATTCTGGCTACACAAACAGTATTTAGTGGGTGTAGCATTAAACTAAGCTATATTTGAGTTACATTAAAACAAAGGTACATCCTTAGATTATTTTATTCCCACAAACTTTGTGTCTCACAGGGATTTTTCATATGCCAGTGACTGTATGTTGAGTGATATTTTATTTTTCCTTTGGAGTGAAGTATGAAAACAGTGTTTTAAAATCAGAATAAATGTCATTTTGATATGCGTTACACAAATCATCTTGTCCTCGCTGTCCTGCAAACACCTTTTCCAAATGGATTACTCTGTGATAAAAGGCATTATTGGGGTACTTAATAATAAAATGTCATACCATCAACCCTAGCACATATACTTTATAAATGTTATATTGAAAGGCCCTGGCTAATAGAGCGAAATGTTCCAGCGACCAATCTTAGAATATAAGGCTGCACTGGGCTTTAAGTTTTACATTTTGAATTGTCTTCAATTCAATGTAAAGCGATTTGACATTCCTTTTTATATGCTTAATTTTAACAGAGGAAAAAATGCCTACTAATATGTAGTCCTGTTCTACATCGTCCCATTAGCCTCTTAGATGGATTCTGCTTTCTCGTTCTTTGCTTTGCATGTATTCAATTAGCTTATGAATATGGCCAATTATGGTCATTTACTACCACTCGTTCAGTTCTATTTCCACAGAAGCAGTGTCTGGTTTTAATTCAAACCAGAAAGTCTAAACGCCATTGAAAAGGGAGATTTCCCATGAATTCTGGTGCTATCGCATAATATTTTATCTTGATTTTTTTTCTAAGAAATAAAAGCCTTTCCTGTGTGTCCGTCATCTCAGACGATTCTGTGTTAAGTAAGCGCATACTTCATCGCTTGCAACCAAAGGAACTCTTACTGTTACAGATGTATCTGTCTGAGTTACCACTACTGGTTTCTGTGGGAAAAGAGAGAAGAACAGTAAACTTGTTAATAACAATATCATGTCTAATTTTATCACGGTTACTACTGTAATTTCTCCTATGTCTTTTTTTAACACAGTATTAAAAGGACATTTTTAATTGTCTCAAATTTGTCATCTCGTGTATTTATTTTTCAGACACTCAAAATACCGTGCTCTCTTGCCTTTTTCCATTCTAAAGGGCGTTATACGGTGGAGGCAATTATTTTTGTTTCTAGTCTTTTTTCAAAGCAAAAAAAAAAATTCATCTTACGCTGCTCTTTATATTAAAAAGAACACATTCCAGATTTTTCACATATAACAAGACAAAGTAAAAGGGTACCATGAATCTAAGAAGCTGTATGGAAGACACAAATTACCTCATGCGAAGTTAAAATGGAACCCAATCAATAATACTGCCACAGGGTTCAGGTAAAGAGGAAAAAGCTGCTGCATCAGTAAAGCGTTTATTATTGCTACATTTGAAACCTCACTACTGTACTATTAATTATCCCTTTTGGCTTTGTAGTTTTGGTACATTAACCCTTTTACTACTGAACAATACTTGTAGTAGCTATATTACAGTGTGCTGTTTAAAGCAAGTGATTAAGGGAATTATTTCAGGTAATTTTGTAAGTAATGTATCAAATTGATATTAAAGGGCAACAACAAATTTTGTAGATAGTATATGAAGGTTATATGCTGATTTACTGAAAAAAGAAGTAGTGGTAACCAAACATAGGCCTAAATTGTATTGATGTTTCATGTACGTGTGGCGTATAACGAAAGAAAATGGTACAATTTATGTTTCCTGAGGGAAGAAAAGATGCGGAAAATAATTCTGGTATGAAATGGTTCCCATCTTGTTAAAACATTACCTTAGAGAAACCCTAATGGCTGATCCCTACATGATAACGTCAGTGAACTGTGAATTGTTGTCCATGATGAGTATCAATACAGTAGCTCAATACAGTAATGTTCTCTTGTTTGTATCATCATAATTACAATATTATTTACAATCAACTCCATTTATTCGGGGTATTATCCACCTGTAATTACTATTGTTTTTACAATAATAATATATTGATAGTTATACACAAACAAAAACATCTTGTATGATTCATTTTTGATCAATAAACATGATCATTTGATTTGATTTATAAAGGATTCAGTATTTTTTTATAATTAAACATATCGCATAGTGAGTGGCCAGCTTTAGTGTAGACCTTGTCAAAAAATTGTATCAATTATGTCCAACATAACCCAGAACATTTCTAATGACCTGTTTAATAGGGTGGTATAGATGTAATATAAACTTTTTGGCAGTTTCTTGTGCTTTCATGCTTACATCTTATTAGCACTTTTGCTTTTCAAGCAGGAATGGATGGTGAATGGATGGTGCACATTAGTTGATGTCCAAAACCAGAGACCTTTAATGGAGTTGTCACTGTAAGCCTGTTTCATATATATTGGAAGTCAATGCGACACATGCTGTGTGTGAGCTCTTCTCTACAAGAGATTTATTATGGGTGATACACGAAGAGGCACCAGGAGATCTACTACTGGTTCATGGAGACATTAGCAATATTCTTTAGCTCGGTGGTAATTTTCAGCTCTTGTACATGCATATAACTGTATAGGCAATAATCATATGACAAAAAAATACAACAAAACACTTGTTCAATAAAAAGTCCATGGTTTGAGTACACGCCATCACTATCATATATGTATTATATGCCCGGTGTATTGTTTGCCTCAGGGCGGTTCAATCTCTGGAGAGCCATAGTAATGATGTGTGAACATCCATCCCAGACAATCAATTTTTACCCCAACATCAGTTGCCCTAATGATGCCTACATAGCTTTGAAGCAGTCCACAGTAAAATAAGCATCCCCCAGTCTGTTTTAGATACTTATAGAGCCCTGTGCATATTCTCAATGGTCATTTTCCCAAAAAGAATTGTGATGTTTTATTGAAAATAAGCTGGGTCTAAATTATGTTACCGATCAACAATTCTAAGATAAAATTGTTAAGAGTTAGTTAAAAGCAATTAAATGTTTATAACACATATATAAAATGACCAAAACAATATAAGACATTTTCAGAGATGCTTTCAGTCCTTTGGATATTACACCTTGGTCTTGTCACTTAACGGTATTAACAGCATATAGTATTGTATATTGAGTTAACCCTTAGCAGGTCTTTAACATGACCGAAGCATGCTGTTCTATATTAAAGGAAAGGCACAAAGCACATGTAATGTGTATATATCACACCAACATATGTGAAAAGTTAGAATTTGATTTAAAACGGCTGAAGATATGGTATAGTATATTGTAAATAAACGTCTCTATGGCTGGAATAATGTTAAGGCGCCCATACACATTTTTTCCGCTTGGTCAACCAAAATTAGCGACGTAAAAACAGTAAATCTGTAGCTAGTATAAGATAGTACTATTTATATCCCCTTAGACATAAACAATCATTCAACCGTTGAAATGTATTTTTTATTTTCCCCTGCATTTCAGCTTTAAAGCTGAATCCATGTAAAAAATATTTTTAACCCTTGCAATACTCAAATACAATAACATTTATGAGAGGCAATGTACTTATCTAAATGTGGTTTTAAAGCTTTATGAAGTAAGGATGCTGTGAACCTACAGAATGGAACTCATTGAGAAAGAATGGTTCCAGGAGCACAGACTCAAGTCCCTTTACTTTGAATGATCATTTTAACCCTTGCAGTCGGTGAGGTTATGAAGCAAAAAATATTTTAAACAGGGTTTAGCTTCAAGGGTAAGGGTTGTGGAGGAGGTGCTTAAGGAGTGTGTTTAGTGTTAGGGATAGGGAAGTTAATGTATATTTGTTGTCTATTTTGTTGTTAAACAAAAGCATAAATACGGTAGCTGTTTTCAATCTACAGTTTGTATTATATCACAAGATCCAAACTGTCCACATACTCTGCTTGGGACAATACAGACTAGAAATATTTTATCTGTTTTGCAGAAGTCAGAATTAGTTCTTGGCATTAAATGAATACATGCTTGTGTTTCTGAAAAAAAAGTATTTTCTGTTCTGAATAGTATTGTAACATAAAACATGGCTGCTAAATGACATGGGGACTTTTTTTCTACAACAGTAAATCCTTATTTTGCTAGCTTTATGCATTGAAAGGGATTAAGGGGAGCAGGGAGTGGTCTGGATTTAGGCTAAAGGGTACATGACTATGACAGTGACCCCCATTGCCCTACTCAGAGACTTATTGAATCAATGAATATTGATGGTATGAAGACTTCTAAGGCTTTCTATTTTCTTGTTTTTCTTTTTTCAGTTATTTTATTAAATAAATCAATTTGTAGATAAGACACTAGGAAGAGAGACATTTTTTTTTTCTTTTGGCACCCTTATACACAATTTGGTATTATAACACAAGTTTGCTATGATCCTTTATTAAATCAGTTGCTGACTTACAGTGAATGATAAGAGCAGTAAAGCAAAAACACTGAGTAGCACAGCAAAGCAGAAAGCAGAGTGTGCATATGTAATGAGTGAATATGGATTACCGCTATAATTACAAACTGCACATTAAATTTAATGATTTTTCTCTGCACATTTATAATATTATTTGGAATAATTTAAGTTATTTGAATGTACATCTTAAAGGGAATTAATTCTGTAGTTTCTACACTGGAATGTTAAATGGATTCTGCTTCTATGTGTGTTAATAGTAAACAGTTTACTGGAACTGAAACTATACTTAGGCCTGGATTTGGGTAAACATCACGTAGGTAGTTGCCTAGGGCAAAAATGGTTCAGGGAAAACTTCCTCTTTCATTATATTATTTGAATACATTGTACGCATGTATTTCATTCATACAAGTGTAAACCAAAATGACTTCTTAAAGTTATTTTGTATATAGGTATCTATGTTATAAGAAGTACCATGGACTGTGCACATATATAGATGTGAGGTCAAATAATATTGCCTTGGGGGTAGAATGTTCATAATAATCATTGATTTTTGGAAATAATAACACAGCTATTCCTAACCCTGTACATTCCACCCTCTTCTAACACAAATTTGCCACATACAACTTGCCATGGCATGTTGGGTGGACCATATCATCACTCTTACAGAGGTTCCAAATCTTTCAGAATCCTAACAGTATCCCAAAGGGTGTTTTAGGGATAATCACTGAAAGGAATCTCTTATTCAAATAACAACTGTGGATGTTTAAACTATATTCATATTGAGTGTTATTTCGTCACACTCAGTTTTTGAAGTGCCAGACGTCTAAGTGGCTGAGAGAAGAGTTTATAATTATTTTTGATAGATGATCCATGCTTTGTTCGAATGCTGTATGAACTGTGTGCAAATATCAGTAAATCAAGTATATGTACAATGATCATTTTTCCATAGCCTGCAAACTGCAGGATGACTATATTGAAGACAGATATGTATGCCAGCCTTAGTTGCACACTTGCCAAATAATCTTTTAATGAAATCAGCTTTTGCCAATGTTTTAGCTGACCCAACAACTTTCATCAAGGTATTAAGATTTAAAATGTCACTGCAACCAACCACAGTATAGCTTATCCAAAATGTAAACATACTGGCTCCATATACCTCAGTATTTTAGATTAAATATAGTTGGCATTTAAAGAAATTGCATAATATTTTCAGTGTTTTATTTTATTAAAAGAGATCAGCTTAATGGAAATAACCTTATCAGATTATAGGTTATATACCTGAGGACATCATTATTTACTGATTGCATGTAACAAGCTATTTTCCTTTTTTGTTCTTTCCTGTGACATAAGTCTTCCTGTTACTCCAGGAGTCCAGTAACATTTAGCATTTACTTGTTATTTTATAGGGGAATGGCAGAACATCTGTACAAAAAAAACCTCTAACCTTTAAACCTCTCTATAACAGGGTTCTAGTCCATAAGTAATGTTTGGTTTAGTCTGAAAATTACACAGCTTTTACGATGATGTTGAATGTGGGCCTTGAGGACTGGAGATAGGCAACCCACTCTATTACGGTTAAATAGCATGGAATTTCAAGTCTATGTGATGTATCACAAATTGTTTCAAAACTACGGACATCAATAATAAAATGACATCCCATCCTTCAATTTTGTTAATTCCTTTACACTATCCAGATTGTCCATCCTATGGTCAGCAGGACATAATTCTGCCCACCCGTCTTTTTCACTTGTCCCATGGGACCATAGTCAACCAGAATTTTAACAAAGTAGCTCAATGCACATATACGTTTCTCTGCTGAGCTTATTCAGATTAGCAGTAGACGTGACTAAAGAAAGAATACCATTCTGTTTACAGAGTTACAGAGGTCTGAACCAGAAGCAAAAATATGAAACTAATGAGTCTGGAGGAATAGCCAGCCAACCCAGCAGTGGGGCAAATAGATACGTGTTAGGGAATGTGCATGTTAGTCAGGACGTCTGTATATATATAAATATATATATATATATATATATATATATATATATATATATATATATATATATATATATATATATAAAGTATGTGGGAGGGTGATGAAGAATATCTATATGTATGTGCACATGTCTGGCATAATTCTGGAATTAAGTTGCTGTGCACTACTTTTTATGCATGTCATACCTGTATGTTCTTTACACACTTTTTACCCCTGCAAACTGTGTTATACATTAGCTTTACAGTTTATATATTTTCATACACACTTCATGAATATGAAGTGCCACAAACTGTTGTGTATTTTGGCCCCTCAAAAAATATGCAATCTGGCCCAAGGAAAAAGGTTGGATTTACTATACTTTTCCCTAAGAAGAAAAATAAAAAACTTGAACACAATGCAGCTGGCAGAGAAAATTCTGTACAGTATTCTGTCAATTAATCTATTAGCCATTGCTTCATGGGTGTAATACCTAAATTAGGCAATCATATTTAGAGTAACGTATATATGCATTGCTGGCCCACTGCTTGATATTTTATCTGTCATAGCCAGAAATGGGACATCAGATGTAAAGGAAAAGGACATATTTATCAGGAGAACTGAAGCCACTCAATATGCTTATGTGTTGAAAAGATCCATGGTTTGTGATTTTGACTTGGACATGTGGGGGGAAGATAATATCCTTTGAGAACACCTGTGGTTAAAATGCTTATTATTTTGGGGAAGGGGCCAAAAATGATTGTTTAAATGTAGCAATTAGCTGTTTAATTTAAGTGATCTATATCTATTTTTTTGTATTTTCCTAGTCCAATGCTTAAAAACATAGGAAGTGGTTGAATAAAACATTTTTACCTTGGTTAGTTACCTGTTTTAAATCCAGTGACATCTATGTCTATTAGCCACTCCCAACCAAATGTAGACTGCAACTGCAGATGAGGCATTACACACCTTACCTGTGGTTGCTCATTGGCTTAGACTGAAGATAGTAGAGTGAGCCACTTACCTACTGCTTGCTAAGAATTGACAATTGCTCAACTGAGAGATGTGGTTTTGGTGTTATAGGCCATGTAACCAATTGTGTTAGCCTAAATCTTAGTGCTTGAAGATCAGCGGTTGGAGGGACCAGTAGGGTGCTCAAGGATAGGGTACTCAAAACAAAAAACAGTTGTGACTCCAACAAATCATATTGTGCTCTCATGATTGAATAACTGATGACCAGTGAATGAAAAGAGTGGGCCATGGACAGTCATGCTGTAGAGGAAAGATATGCTGAATGTATCCCAGCCCAAAAATTAGGCTCTAACTGGCGTACTGTATATCTGATGAATATTGTTAAAAGTTCACAGTGTGTAATGAAATCCAAGTAAGTGATATTAGTAATGCTGGGAATCCTGTACAGCTGTGCAAGTCTAAAAGTAAGGCAGGAGTTAAGATTTAACTTTGTTACCCAAAGTATATTGGTTTGCCATATAAAACAGAAACCAGAACTTAAGATTAGCTGACTACAGGTTTAAAGGTATCAAATGGATCTTTCTCAACTTGCCAAGAGCAAGCTTTACATAATACATATCACCCATTTAGTTTTTTTGATTTGCTTGGGGATATTGCCCTTTACTTCTTCTATCATAGATACGAGGGGAAGTATAAATCTCTCCAAAGCAAGCTCTGCATTCTAAAAGACACACCACGACTGGCCGCAAGCAAAATGCGGGTAGGGTCCATTGAAAATGAATAGAGGCATGTCCAAAACACATTTCAGGGGGAATTTTGTCCCACTCCTCTTTGCAGGTCCTTAAGGTCATAAATGTTTTGGGGCCCATGTTTGGCAACTCAAACCTTTAGTTTCTGCCACTGGTTTTCTATGGGATTAAGGTCTGGAGACTAGGCCACTCCAAGCCGTTCCTGATGGCTCCAGCACTGACTTGTTAGTCAGATTTACTATTCTGTGCTGCTACGGGGCTCCAATCTGAAGGAGAAGCTGGAGGAGGAGAACGTACCCCCCCCCCCCGTGATGACGTCACATCGGGGGGAGGGCGGCGTGAGTTTCAAATGTAAATCACACCAGAACACACCTGACACTGTTCCCAGTGGGATTTTCAGATGTGCCATTTTCAGTTAACCCTTTGTCGCCTGGTGTGTTCATTACACCAAGGGGAGAGAGGGTGCCAAAGGGCATTGTATCTTGTATGTAATTTTTTCATACAAAATAAGTATTTCAGAGATTTTACCATTAAATAATACCTTTTATTATATATATATACATTTTTATGTATTTTTTTTACATAATTGTGTGGTTTTTTTTCCAAAAAGCAGAAAATCTTAATTGAATGAAAACAATACAATGTGTATCTCTAAAATATAACATTACATCTTACATTGCATATAAATCCTTGATTGTCTGTTATGGCAATACATACATTTACTTTATTATAGTTAAGAGATTAAGAATTGTAACTTATTGTAAAGAAAGTGATAAATGGGTTTGAAGGGACAAACTCGATCGAACTCAATAAAAACATGAATGAAAAATAGGAAAATTATTTCAAAATAGAATCTCTGTATATCAACTCATCAATAAATGACAATTTGTGGTATCTTAGTGTGCAGATTAATTCTGGTTGGTTTGTGCCCTGAACTTATTCCAGGCCGATCATGTTTTCACATATCGGATCATGGTGTCATGTGAGATGTGAATCAAGTTTTCCATCTCATTTATCTTGTCTATACGCTGGTACCAATCTTCCAAGGAGGGGGTCTTATTAGTCCTCCATAAAGCGGGAATCAATAGCTTTGCCGCATTTAACATATGAAATGCTAAAGAGTGTTTGTAGAAATGAAAGGGGAACACATTGTGGTGCAGGAGCATAGATTCCGGGTTAAATCCCAGTTCCAGATCTGTGATCTCTGTGACTGTTGCACGTACCTGTTCCCAGAAATGTTTGATTAGTGGACAGGTCCACCAGATATGCAGGAATGTGCCCACTTCATTTGAGCATCTTCAGCACTCATCACTAAGGCCCGGGAACATTTTGCTAAGAGCCGTTGGAGTTCTATACCAACGTGAGCGCACTTTAAAATTGTTTTCTTGGATCAATACATTGAGAGACCCTTTAGTGGTGAAGAGATTTATATTTTCCCACTCCTCCCTAGAAAAATGGGTGTTCAGTTCAGCTTCCCAGTTCTCACGATGGGAGTGAGCACCCGGGAAGGAGATCTCAATTAGGTGATTGTACAGTAATTGTGTGTTTTAAACATTATTATATTCGGGATGTCTTTCAGACCCTTGTACGGACATATTTTAGAAAGTTACAGGCCTACAACATAAAAATTCCATTTAAGTCTATGGTGCGCTTTTGGTACAGAAATCTGGGAGAAATCAGGGAGGTTAATATGCTTCTTCTTGAGCTAATCCTTTGTTGCCTTGTCTATGTGTTTTTGGATCAATGTCATGCTGAAATACCTACCCACAACCCATGTTGAGAAGGCTCCCAATGTCAGGAACACAAGGTAAAAATAAGTAAAACAGAGTTAAAAGTAATGCAGAAACCAACATTAAAGCACAGGTTAGCTGCAATGTATATATTTTTTATTATTATTTTATTTGGTTTGTCAACATTTTCTTAACATACCGTATATGTATTCTTAATTAACAAAACCACACAAAAATATGCGTTTTTCATAACCTCCCTATTTCTAAAACCTTTAGATAAGTTGCACAACAGTTTTCATCTGTTTACATGAAATAGTGAACAACAAATGTTTAAACATAATGCCAAACTCAAAACCTTCAATGTGGCAAGAAAATTCACACATTTTCTGAATCATATTCATTGTATGCAAGCATTCCTATATTTAACCACAACAATTTCATTCACCTTGAGTATATGCCAAAATTAAGTCTATTGGTTCAAGGAAGTTCATTTTGTTTTTAAACTGGGACTTCCTTCTTTTACTTTGGTAAAGCTGTCAGTTGTGCCTACACACTACGCAGTAGATTAATATTTGTCAACTGTATTACAGCGTTACCAGTCAAAACATAAATATAGAACATGCAGAGCTTTCCTGATTATATATATAGATACCGGTATATAGATTTCCAGGAAAAATTCAAAGTTTAGTTATAAAAAATGCATTGAGATGGACTGCTGTTTGAGGACGAGTTAAGAAGGCCATACACGGGTCAGATTTTCAATCAATCAACTTAAAACAATACATTTTTAAGTCGGTATAAAATTGTATGTGGATTGTATCATGTCCTATATGTAGTACAAGATTTTTGATCGATTTTTGATCGATTTTTTTTTTCAATTGACATAACAATCGATCCAAAATAGTTTGATTGAAATTTCAATCAGAAGTGAGGTAGAATAGGTAGAAAAACAAATTGATCAAAAATTGGTTGACCACACTTGGTTCTCAAAATACCGAACCAATTTTCAATCGACCGATCAAAATTTACCATCCAGTCCGATCAAAAAACCACTGAATTTTCACTCAATTTTGATCGGATTAAGCCGATTTAACCAGGTGGGCAAAACTCAATTCTCAATCAATCGACTAAAAAATTTATCGTTTTAAGTCGATTGATTGAAAATCTGACCCGTGTATGGGCTGCTTTAGTTTCTTTATGGCACTATTGTCAATAAAGGCAAGCTAATACAGAATTTCACCTCAGTAAACATACCCATTTTTTACTGCGGCAGTTTTTTTCAGCTAATTACAAATCATGGGGGGAGGGAATCCCTATGAGAGCATGCCAGAAGTAAAAAAAATGATAATCATGTTATTTTCTCATAAATTAAAGTTAAGAAGATAATACTAAAGTGAAGGAACATGCCCCCAAGAAAAAAAGCATGCAGCTTTTTCTTAAATCAAAGTTCATTTACACCTATTTTTCAGACCACCTTTTTAAATGGACAAAGGAATCAGTGACACTTTCAAATATTGACATGGAGCCTGGCTGGCCGGGAATAGGGGAGCAGGACAGCACACATGTCTACCCCACTTATTTCCATACCAGGTTCCCTGGTAGAACATGTTTGGCCAGTAAAAGAAGGGCAGTGAGCATATTCTCATTCTCCTCCAGTCCCAGTGGGAGAGACCCATAGTCTGGATCTTGGTGTTGTGGTCCCTACTGTTGCACAGTTTATATGTCAAATGGAAGCCATCTTTAACCGCCCTAGCGGTCAGGATGGCACCATCACGTCCAGCGCTGCTGCTGCTACTATAGCACTGGATGAGATGGTGCAGTCCAGTACACATCGGGGCTCCAGCAGCGCATACTTACGGTTTTGCACTGTCCCGGTGTCCCCGATGCGACATGCAGCCAGCTCCTCTGTCTCTTCCTCCCCCCCTCCGAGTGACCTGATGACGTCACATCGGGGGGGCGATGGGAAATTTGAAAAGTAAATTGCACGAAAGCAGTTTTCTATGAAGAATAATGCTTTCAATGTGCACCTATGTACTAAATCTCACCCAAATAAAGTCTCTGGTGCCCCAGATGTGCCCATTTGCAGTAACCCTCTCTTCCCTGGTGTGTTAGAGAGGGTTAACTGCAAATGGGCACATCTGGGGTACCAGAGGCTTAATTTTGGTGAGATTTAGTACATAGCAGCATAGCTTTGTGCCCTAATTTTTTGTGTTTTCTCATTAATTTTATTTTTAAAAAACATTTTATTTTACATAATTGTTTGTTTCAAACATTATTATATTCAGGATGTCTAGTAGACCCTTTTATGGACATATTTTGGTTAGTTACAGGCCTACAACATAAATTTTACCATTGAAGTCTATGGTGCACTTTTGGTACAGAAATCTGGACCTCAGCAGTGCGCTAGGGAGGTTAATAAGGGGTCCCTCGCTATTTGGACTGAGTAGAGGGTATTCTTAATTCCTACAAAAAAATTATGATTGAAAAATATTTACCATATTTTCCGTCTTGGCAATCCCTACTGTCCTCAAGTCTGTTTTACTGTCCTCTCATCCAACAGTGCTAAAGAACCACAAGTCTCCACATTCTCATAAAAGGCACGTTATTGTTAAAATATTATTCTGTATATTTTATTAAAGATTTTAGTATACCATTTCATTCGGAATAAATGTTTTTTAATGTACTTAAAAACCTAGGTGGGTCTTATGACAGATATAGTAGCTCAAGCATCCATGGATACTAATTTATGTTTCCAAAATTAAAAGCCTTATATGTATCCAGAAGCAATTGTACTGACAACGAGATATCCCAGGGATGTAAATCTATATAATTTATTAAGCTATTCCCTGGTTTATTTTTGCCTGATGATGTGCCATAAAGTTCAACTTCAGCAGTGGCAATCACAGATCAGCAGAACACTGATGAATCCTTTCACACCTTGATCAACAATTGGGGCGCGCCACACTGGCATGGCTGAGGTACTTAGATGCTTGGCAGCTGCCCTAAAAACAACATGCAGCTTTGCCCATACAACCCATATATAATTTTGTATTTAATTTTGTTTTTCATTCTGTTATTAACACTTTTTTTTATTTGCAGTTTCAAATAGTGAAGACATATGCATTAACGCGTTCCTGCATTTTGCTTACATTGCAGCAAAACGTGATGCTTTCCTCAAAGACTACATTTACACAAAGGCAGATTCTTTAAAACAACAGCAATGCATAACAAAGTATCTAGTTTCACAAGGCTAACCGATATTTGGTTGTTTAGTAATATTCTAAGAATGACATGTTGCATTTTTTTATTTTCAAGGCTTTTAACAATTTCCCATATGTGCAAGCTTATTCACTAAGGTAGTAGCATGAGTATTGATGATAGAAAAAAAACTGTAACTCTTAGCATCCTACAAGTTTTTATTTACAGTACATGAATGCTTATTAGTTGCTATAGGTTCCTTACCTTTGCATTTTTTAACCTATTGATGTACTAAAGAATTATTGAAATATTTTATTTATTTAATTATGTTATGATATGTTATTGTAGCTAATAATGACACACAGTTAATTTGTTGTAATACTAATAATAATAAAAAGAAGATGAAATTTGTAACACAGCCCACAATCTTTTTTTTACATTATTTTAGGTTTTCACCCTTCATCATCGTCTTCACTCTATATCTAGCCAATTCTGTAAACGTTGGGGTATGTTACTGTATGCTTAAATGTAGTGATTATGATGCTTGTTTTGTTATAGTCAAGTACATTACAGCACAATGTCTATAGAATTTATACCAGAGTACAAACATCTTGGTATGTACAGTTACCCAAGATGACTACAGGGAGCTTATAAAAATTGTATAATGTCCCTATTGCTTCTAACTCAACCCTGCCTTATTAAATATTAATATAGTTGCTGTATTAGAAGGGCGAAGAGCTCACTTTGCTCTTTGTATGTACAGTGTCTGCATATTAATGTTCTGTGTGTTATAGAGCCTGATATAGGTTGAAAACGTTGTAGGTATAACAATTTAGCTTTTGCATGTGTCTAGTATATATGTCTCACACATATATTCTTATTTTATCAAAGTAACAGTCATTCTGTCCACTGGATGTGTTTTTAAAATACATTCTGTGGCATCTGAACACCATGCATAATATCTGATTTTCCTGCTTACAGGCGTATACCATTGAATGAGAAAAACACAATATTGTAAATTGCCTTCCCTTTGGTACCTATATTAAGCATGACTGCAGCGTGTAGCATTTTGACTAATGAAATTGGGGGAAGGGTAGAAAAACTACTGAATTGATTATTGCAGGGTGAACTGCAATACAGTTTCCTTAAATGGCTCTGGAAGCTGTTCTGTCAATATCAGCAATTAGGTTTTGTTAGTAAAAAAAAAATAGTGCTGTTTTAAGAGTAGTTGGTTATGGATAAGAAAATTGTCACTAATATGGAAAATAAATGGCTTGCTTTATTATTAAAATGGTGGAATAAATTAGCAATACAACAAGGTCTTTGATTGGTATGCATGACCTCAATATGCTTAAATTAAAGAAAAATACAGGAAATACATGATCCATAACTGCGCAACAAAAGTAGCTATGTGCAATAAGATGTAGCTTCTTATTTTTGCAGGCAGTTAGATTTTTGAAGATTTGCTGCATAGGCACTTGGAGTAATGTGTAAACATTCTTCATTTTTTTCCACCATGCTTCCTCACTTGACATCAAAGCATTCAAGCATCGAAACTGCTATTGTGCAAAGGTCCTTCTAGTAAGCTCACCTTGAGTTCTGAAGGATACCTTCATTAGACCATTACTTTACAAACATTAGTAAAAATCAACTACAGGAGTAGGCATTTGCTTCATACATTGGGCAGTTTTTGCTAGCTTGCTCCCTCTTTGGTTCCAGAGTACATTGATTGACCGAGTATAATCAGGTTAAGGTGTGAGCGGCTATCCGTAGTTAAAGGAACATGAAGATTGACTTTTCAACTGCCTGATAAATGAGCAATTACCGCAGCTGGCCTCATGTCACAATCGCCAGTCAGTTTTTGGCCGATTGACTTGCAAGCGCCCGGTCATTTTCCAAACTGCTGCTGACTAACAGCAGCCTGGGAAAAACTGTGTAAATTTAGCCTGAAAGGTATATGGTGTGCTTTAGAAAATAAGCCCAATCGAAAGTAGTCCAGCAATAGCAGCTTGCATATTTATCTTATTGAAAACTATATATATTAACGTCATGTTGCTCACACGATTTCAGAACTTTTTGAGTTACTTTACTAGAACAAAAGTACAGACCAATAATTATGAATGTATTTACTTGGGAATTCTAGTATTTACTGGTGAATTAGGTGGAAGGTACTCAAACAAGAAGCAGGAAGCCAGCAATTTTAGTAGGAAGCCAGTAGATAAACCCTCAGCACAGACTTATTTAGACTTAAGTTATCTATGCACAGGTTGATTTTATACCAGGGTATCCAGCGTATCGACCAGGAATTGGTTGCACAAAGTGGTGCGCATCAATTGACTGAATGATCAAGGAACGTGATCGGTCTTTCGGGGATCAAATGGGTACCGACCCGTGTATGGGCACCTTTAGCCTATCACATATATTTATTGAGAACACATTTAGCTTTGAGAATAAGGCAATAGTTATTAACATCCTTTGCGGTAACCCCAAGTGTAGCTCCGGCTAGGTTTTAATTACTAATATTGATAACCCAGATCTACACTCTGGATAGCTTACCTTTTTCAGACAAGCCTACTCCATCCTCCAGTGATGCCGTCCTCAGCTCTTATTCCTGGTGCCACTTACCTGGCATCAATGATTACGTGGGAGAGGTGGGGGTGCAAAAACATGAGCAGATTACATTTCATTTTAAAATATAGGTGGGGCCATGCAAACCATTTCTCTCTACAGGGTCAACTGTAATCCATAATTGCTGGTTTTGCACGCCTTAATATTCTTAAAACATTTAACTAAAACAATAAAATGCTTGCTTAATATGGGAACACTATATTATTCTGTTATCTTGTGGCACTGGATGAACATTTGACTCAAGAGAAGTCATTTACATCACTTCTACCCATTATTATAAATAATTAATAAACCCTTTTTTGGAACAGTGAAGGAATTGAGACACAGCTAATTTCAATATTAAGCACTGCCGTACATAAGAAAAATATAGTCTGTAGTAGTTTGTTTATGATAAGTATATAGCATCACTCTGCCTTTTCCACATCCCCCTTGACTGGCATAAAAGAAAATGTAAAGCTCTTTGACATTGACAGTCTGCAAGCTTGTGGGTTGCACGAGTCAGTAAGAAACCTATATATGCACTGTAATTAATTGTAGCCAGGAGGGCCCCAGATAAATCTCTTCAGGGTCAGATGCAACCCCAGAAGCAGCTGTCATTCTGTCATTCAGAAAAAAAGGAAATTCACATAATGGACAATTAAACAAATGTTCATATATCGCTTTGTGTTGTATGTTTCTTTGTTTATCTATCTGCATTACTTAAATAGTTGAACCATGGGGTGCCTTGCAATAAACCTACTTAAAAAAGCACAAGGTGCTTGCTCCATGGCAGCTGAATGCATAATATATTCTAGATGAGCATGAGGCAAGCATAATTATAAGGACATCTGGAAGTTTTATAGAATGCCTTGTAAGAATTTTGAGATTTCTTTGGCTTACGTCTTGCTTGATTATTTTTGATATTCTATTTTGAATACCTTTATTTCATGAGCAACAGCGATGTGATTGTAATGATAAAAAGGCAAAACACTAGGATCTTTATTTTGGCACAGTATAGTTGAGTCTCAATGTTTACAGTAATTTATATAATGGATGGAAAGCTGGGCATACACAGTTTGATTTTTCATTTGATCAACTTAAAATACGATCATATTAAACTTGGAACATTTTTACATTCACATAATGTGATCGATTTAAATGTATTCCTTTCCTTAGGTCTGTGCATATGCGCCATGGTACCATTGTATGCAAATGCATGTCAGATACTTGTACGATAGACTGAAATTTCCAACATGTCTGATCACTTTTCAATAAATTTTTTAAATTTTTTGTATCCAATCTGATTTGGATGCAAAAAAGTAATCATCGAACAAACAAGAAAATAACAACCCAATTTAACAGTAACACACTACCCATTCCCTCCCCCCAAACAATCCAAAAATATATTTAGGACGGGAAGGTGGGAAGATCTTCTCCAAAATGGGTGATGCCACCCAGTAAGGCACCCGTACACCCACGGTGCCCAGGGTTGCAGATGTAATAATCCTTAACTAACCTCCTGACCACCACAACTGCCATACCTATACATGTATAAAGTATATATATATTACACAGTCTTTGCTCAGATTTGCTGACATCTAACTTTAAGACACTGCTTCTTAATTTAGGATAAACCTGTCATGGTGTATAATGCCAGCTTCTAATCTGTAATAATTTTGCAGATGAATTATGGCATTGCTGTCATCATTTATATAGACTGTCATTGTAAGAATATTATTTTCTTACAATTGACTGATACAGTCATCTATATATTAACTAACAGGCAACAGCAAATGTCAACATGCTAATTCTCCATCTGTAAATAAAAACACAATAGAGAAATGCTAACTTCTGTAATATATAGGTTCTGTAAGGCCACTGCAACTTGTGTTGCATGGTTTCAGTCTTAATCATAAAGTGAAGCTAATTAAATACATTCAATATATTAGAAAAAAAAACAGCTCTGGTAGAATAGGAAGAAACTCAACGCATGAATATAAGACTTTGAATCCTCCATACTTTTATCATGTATGAAAGATGTCCTTTTTTATTCACAAAGCATTTATGAAAAAAAGCATTTATGAAAAGCGGAAAAAATCCCTCACACAACTACCTATCACCCCCTCTAATTGATCACTGGCATAAATTATTATCAAAATGCTTTATAACTTATTGGATGTCGACGTTTTTTTTTTAGTTTCTTAGAAAGTGGGGTCAATTTATGGGAAACCACACCACTGACAATGTCAGGTAGACATTTTCAAATGGCTCATCACCATGGTCCTTTCACAATGCAGAAGAGTGTGGCAGTAGATCCAGGGTTCTCTACCCTTGCAAATAGCGTATATTGCATGCTTAAATTGGAAGAAAAGGCAAGATGGGTAGAAAGGGTGGGAATGTTTTTTGGGCTTTTGCCTGATAGAACTGTCATGGGGGTTCTATCTAAACACCCCCAAGTGACAACGCAATGCAACTGTGCATCCAGTTGCTTTCTGGGCTGCTGCCAACTGTCAGCAGTGCAGAAAGTGCCCATGTAAATGTAGTCTAAAACAAATATCACATTTTACATAAATAAATACATATTCAAGTACATATGCATACAGCGTGTTATTTTCCGTTGCTTTTTTTAAACAATAATAATGTATTTGATTTGTATTGTATCATGTATTGTATCATGTCATGAAATATGCTTAATATTATGTTTAATATTATGTGACCATGAATGTTTAATATTATGTGACCATGAACCAAAGGACCATACTCTCACTTTATATATATATATATTCTGATGTGACAATAGTATCTGGCAGAATTGTATAATGCAGATAATAGCATATGTACCATAATTTTAAGGTGTCTTCTTAAGTAGCTTTTATTGCTCTACTGCCCTTTAGAGATGGGCGAACACCGGCCCGGAGAGTCCGCGAACAGGGCGGGTCGAACTTTAAACAAGTCCGCCGTCCGCCCTGTTCGCGGACACATTCAAATTCCCCGCCTCTAGGCGGGGAATTTGAATCGGAAAAACCGGATGTGACGTCAGTGACGTCACATCCGGTCCTTGGACCGCAACCTGGAACGCATAGTTCCTGGTTACGGGCGCAGGATGTGACGTCACTGACGTCACTTCCTGCTGCAAACCGTTTTTTTCACTACAAGACCGGCTGCACGCCCGGTCTTGTAATGAAAAGATTCATCCTCCGGCACGATCACACAGGTTCTGATCCTGCCGGAGGAAGAAATTGGATCTTCTTCTGGCCGGCGAACAGTACGGGTCGAACACCCGTACTGTCCGCCGGCTGGAGGATCGGCGAACATGCCGTGTTCGCGGCCGAACTGTTCTCCGGCGAACAGTTCGGCCCATCTCTACTGCCCTTTCATCTGGTAGATTACTGGTAATCAGTTGCAATCATTGGGAAAGCACCAGATGAAGAAGTCTTTGAACCTGAATGGTTGCAGAAATCTCTATTGTTGTAGCTATTTAAGGTATCACCATAAAGCGTACTTTATTATTTTTTTCTGTATTTCTTACAGATCATGCTTTTGGATATTTGGTCTAGATCCACCAAAAATTATAATAATTTTTAAAATCTTGATTGCTTAGTAACTGATGGAACCAAAAGCTGGAGTTAATACTGTTAATGTCTTCTATACAAAATATTTTGTTTCTATTTGCACCTCTCGACAATTTATTATGTGCTTTATTTTCCTAGCTATACAAGAAAGCAATATGGATTGGAATAGAATGAGTACAATTAAGCATAAGGAACATGTGACTGCATTGGCCCATAGTGACTGCATAACCACAGACAAGCAAAAGCCTATGAGTGAGCTGATCAAGTTTCTATCTAGGATTTGTGCCAAACCTGAAGTGTTTCCAGTGATAGCTATCTAAAAGAGATCTTTGTGTTTGCATCAGAACAAAGGTTTCCCAAGGCTAAACATATACCGCATCTTTTCTGCGATTGCTTATATTTTCCTCTGACAGTGGAATAACTACAAATCATGGGACCTAATAGAAAAATTGTCCCTTCCCAATCTCTTTCTATGGCACCTGGTCTAATTTCAGGACAGACAGCAGAGTGGTTACTGTAGTCAGTACAGTACTAGGGACCAGTGGTATGGTCAGAAGCTCTTAAGAGGCACAGCAGTGTAGAGAATTAACAGGATTTGTAGCTTAAAGTGGACCTACCACCAGAAATCGATGTTTTTATTAAAGGCACTAGAAGTGCCAATAATAGGGAGGAATGCAGTAAAAAAAAACGCAAGAACGTACCTGTAATAAGCAATTTCAGAAGATAACCCTCACTTCCTGGTTCACCTGAAGGCAACACATGAAACTGGGGATGCAATATCACGGGTGGCCACTTGGGGGGCGTTTAGTGATCCTCTTTGGGAATTTCAAAGCTTCCTGTGAAGTGTTGCCTATTTCTGCCTAAAATGAACCAGGAAGTGAGAAGAGCTGTGGGATTATCTTATTAAATTGCTCATTACAGGTAAGTTTTTTTTTTTTTTATTGCATTCCTCCCTTATATTGGCACTTCTAGTGCCATTCATGAAAACATAGATTTCTGGTGGTAGGTCCGCTTTAACAGTATTATTCACTTATTACCTATCTTTCATTATGACTTATTATGAATTCCACCTCCTCAGTCATCACATGCTAAAACATTTAGCAGTCTGTAAACCCCCAAAAAATTTAATATTTAATCTTTATTACATGGTAAGATTGATGGGTGCTTACTGGTTTACTTAATGTTTAATCAAAACCACACCTTGCGATGAGGACATCTAATATAAATTTTAAATGCTTGTTTTCCATTTAGGGATGTAAATACTGCTTATACTTACCTTATCCATTGATCCCTTTTTTGATCCCCTTGTGTCTGTAGTAACAGGCGCAGGCACAAATGTAATTTTAAGCCAAATATAGTTAGTGCCAAATTGCTGCATTGGATCACCATATGATCTGAGGATGGTAAATCTACTCACAATTGGGGGATGCATATGAGCATGTGAGCAAGAGCAAGCTCCTGTCTGACATCATTTAGAAATTTCATAATCAGACAACCTATCCCAACCTATTCGCATGACCGACCCACATGCTTGATACTATTTGCCCAATTCAACCATGATTGTTCGTCTTGGAAGACAATTATCAATCATGTGAATGAGCCTTTAGCATGTAACCCTAGATATCCTGACCTTGACTTGGCTGGCTGTGCACTTGTTCTGGATCAATATTTGAACTAGAAATCAGAAATTGTTGAAAGAGGGTTAGCAAGGAAGGGCAGCCTCTGTATATCTTTGAAGTTTATGTAATTACACTAAAATGATTACATGGAGGCACTTAAATAAAAATATCTATCATGGATATATATTTACTGTCAATGTGTAAGTATCTTAACAAAGTAGGTAAAATTTTTATATATACATATTTTGTTTTAATTTTTAAACAGTAAAATAATATTAGCCAGTGGGAGTGCATAAACATGGGCTAGGAATTTTCTTGTTGCTCTCTTACCTCTGATGCATACCTGTCAAACATCCCCTTTTTGTCAGGGAAAGTCACATTTTCCTGGCCAAATCTCTACATTTTGATATTAGTAGATTTAGTAGCCAGCTACTAAACAGGAGGGAGGGGAGGTAAACGTCCTGATACCAAAAGTGACGTCCTTGGCGTCACTTCCTATATTTGGAAGTATCACTCCCACCTTAGCACTTCCTCCTTTCAACTACTGGAAGTGACATAATTTCCTGTGGGGGGTTGTGAATAAGGGGAAACTTGACAGATATAGTTGCTGCCAGCTGCATCGTTGCTAGTATGATCTGGGCAAAAGTACCAAATGATAGAAGGTTGACGTTACCCTAGTGTACCTGTCCTTCCACACTTAGCTCTGTTTGGCCCAGAAACTCCTTTATGTGTAAAAAGAGAAAAGAACAAAAAACACCCCTTGATGCATCTCCTGACTTTCAAAATTGCTCTCCTATAGGAACTAGGTCTAATAATGATAATATTTCCACCCAAACTCAGCAATTTAGTAAGTCCACTTTACCCATCCACAAATTAATTTATCAAAATTTGTTTAGAGGTTCCCTCCATGGGACTTTAAATGGAAAGTGGGCTAAAAGGATATTGTGAGGAAAGTTATTTTGGAATCTTTATTTTGAAAAACAACAAAACAACATAAATATACACAGCCTTTGTTCAAGATGTTATAATTTTTTACAGACCCGCTGTACTTTTGCGCAACATGTTTCACCCCCAAAGGGGCTTCCTTAGGCTTGTTCAGGCTTAAAATCTAAAATAATAAAGTTACAGTAAGTTACTACTCTGCGGAGATCTTGGTCCAAAAGATTTTAAGAATTGATGTTTATATTTGGACATTTAATATAACAAATTCAAAATATTCTTAGGTGCTGGAGTTTCTGTATCTGTGAACGTTCCTTCGGTGTATACGTCCACACCTGGGCTGAATCTACTAATTAGTATCTCTGACTGGTGAGTCACCCACACTAGCCATGCAATACCATTTAAACATCAATTCTTAAAATCTTTTGGACCAAGATCTCCGCAGAGTAGTAACTTACTGTAACTTTATTATTTTTAGATTTTAAGCCTGAACAAGCCTGAGGAAGCCCCGTTGGGGGTGAAACATGTTGCGCAAAAATACAGCGAGTCTGTAAAAAATTATAACATCTTGAACAAAGGCTGTGTATATTTATGTTGTTTTGTTGTTTTTCAAAATAAAGATTCCAAAATAACTTTCCTCACAATATCCTTTTAGCCCGCTTTCCATAGGAACTAGGTGTGTAAATGAGTGACATTCAGACTTTCTGCCAAAGGTAAAATGTTTGGTTTTAAGTAAAGTCCATTGAAAAGAGGCTGTTTATTTAGTCTGTGCTCTCTTGTCAGCCATCACTGGGCCTGGGGACATGTGAAAGCCTGTGAATGAAAGATGACCCAATGGTTTGGAAGGGCAATAAACAAGATTGAAGTCCAGAAAACTTGTGTGTCTTATTATAGAATGTTTTGCATCATAAAAAGATTGATTTGCACCCAAAATGGCAAAACTTGATTTCTTGCATCCTACATGTAATATTTAGTGTTTCCATTGTCTATAGCCTCCTTGTTTATATTTCTCCTGCTATACAACTTAGCTTTGTATTAGATGGCCATGGTAATGGTGGTGATGTAGGGACTCATGCTATATCGCTTGATCAAATGTATCTTTTTAGGGACATGTTTGTGTTACTTTTAGACAAGTGGCCCATCTTGCATCTTTACAGCTGCACCAGAAACATGGAAAGGAGCGGTTTATAAATTATACAGGAACATTTAGCCACTTCTTCTTCAAATAAATCTAAGTCCTGTGGGTTTACTTTCTCGTGCAAGTAAAAGATGATTTCCCCTATAATAGTCCCAGTAAATTAGATTGTCTTAATGATAAATCAGTCAATGTGCCATTACTGATTCCACTTCACTTTAGATATAATAAAGTATGTTGTCAGCTTGCTACCATTTTTACAGACATGAAAATGGAAGGTTGGATTCACTGAGTGACGACTTTGTCTACTGATCTGTGAAATGAGGTGAAGTAAATCTAAGTGCAAATGTGTGCACTTCAAACATTCAGTCATCTTCTGGGGAATTTGAAAAAGAAACTGAGCTTTTTTCACTTGAGGGAGTGGTGGAAGTAAACACACTTCAGTTCACTTCACTTCACATCCCAATACACATTAGTAAATGAGGCTCTAAATTAAATATAAACATGTATGGCCATATTTATTAAAGACCTGGCCACATTGGTTATAACAAACCAGAGAGAAGTAAATTCATATATGTGCTTATCCAACCTTACTGAGATATACAGAAGAGTCTAAGGAAGTTGTTGCTTCTTTGGTAAGAGACACCAAAATAATTAGCTTCAGCTTTTCCTGTTTTCCTCGCATATGCAGTTCTTTCCACACTCATCTAGCCATTATCCAGACTGAGAAAACATTGGGACAGCTGGTCTGCCTGTTTTTCAGTTGATTTATTTATGAATTTTCTGTTTTCAAGTTTACTGGCATACTTGCTGAACATTTTCTGTGTAATTCTTTATCAACCATTGTCCATAATCCCAAAAAAGAAACCTTTTCTTGAATATCTTGTAAAGTATGTATAATTACAGTCTAGCTTTTTTTGTCTTTGAATTAAGGAAGGCTTAGATATTTGGTCAGGTGTTTAGTTTATATACTGTATAGATCTCTCTTTTCGTCATGGTGGCTCATACAGACCTTGATATCTATGTGTCTACTCTGTCTTACAGGTTCGCTGTCATAAATAGCAGAACTCATTCAGTATGTAATCAATGCGTTCTCATATATTAAGGTGACATGACAAACACCTACTTCCTCTCTGGGTAGTTATAAATATTGCCTCTTTTAACCTCCCTGGCGGTTCACTGAGGTGCAGATTTCTGTACCAAAAGTGATACA
>CM070036.1:61404625-61425252 GCA_036250615.1 Ptychadena robeensis | reverse complement strand
CCTCCAAACTGGGGATGCAAGATCACGGGGGTGGGCCTTGGGGGGCGTTTGCGTGTTTTTAGTGATCCTCTTTGGGAATTTCAAAGCCTTCCTGTTGAGGTGCCTATTTCTGCCTAAAATTGAACCAGGAAAGTGAGAGAAAGTGTGGGATTATCTTATTAAATTGCTATTCAAGGTAAGTTTTTTTTTTTGGATTGCATTCCTCCTTTATATTGGCACTTCTAGTGCAATCATCAAAACATTAGATTCTGGTGTAGGTCCGCTTTCAACAGTATATTCACTTATACCTTCTTTCATTATGACTTATTATGAATTCCACCTCCTCAGTCCTCACATGCTAAAACATTTAGCAGTCTGTAAACCCCCAAAAAATTAATTATTAATCTTTATTACATGGTACGATTGGATGGGTGCTACTGTTTACTAATGTTTAATCAAAACCACAACTGCGATGAGGACATCTAATATAAATTTAAATGCTTGTTTTCCATTAGGGATGTAAAATACTGCTTATACTTACCTTATCCATTGATTCCTTTGTGCTCCCCGTTCTGTAGTAAAAGGCGCAGGCACAAATGTAATTTTAAGCCAAATATAGTTAGTGCAAATTGCTGCATTGGAATCACCATATGATCTGCGGCTGGTTAAATTACTCCCACAAATTGGGGGATGTATGAGCATGTGAGCAGAGCAACGCTCCTGTCGACATCATTTAGAAATTTCATAATCAGAACAACCTCTCCCACCTATTCGCACAGGGACGACCCACATGCTTGATGTAATTTGCCATTCAAACCATGATGTTCGGCTTGGAAGACAATTTATCCCATCATGTTGAATGGGGCCTTAGCATGTAACCGTAGATATCCTGAACCTTGATTGGGGCTGTTGCACTTGTTCTGGACATATTTGAACTCGAAAATCAGAAATTGTTGAAAGCGGGTGGTTAGCAGGAAGGGCAGCTCTGTATATCTTTGAAAGTTAGTAATTACACTAAATGATTACATGGAGCACTTAAATAAAAATATCTATCATGGATATTATTTACTGTCAATGTGTAAGTATCTTAACAAGTAGGTAAAATTTTATAGATACATATTTGTTTTATTTTTATTAAACAGTAAAATACTATTAGCCAGTGTGGGAGTGCACATAAACTGGGCTAGGATTTTCTTGTTGCTCTCTTGACCTCTGATGCATACCTGTCAAACATCCCTTTTTGTCAGGGAAAAGTCACATTTCATGGCCAAATCTTACATTTTGATATTAGTAGATTTTAGTAGCCCCAGTACTAAAACAGGAGGGAGGGAGGTAAACGTCATGATACCAAAAGTGACGTCCGGGAGTCACTTCCATATTTGGAAGTATCCACTCCCACCTTAGCATTCCTCCTTGTCAACTACTGGAAGTGACATTATTTCCTGTGGGGGGTTGTGAATAAGGGAAAATTGACAGATATAAGTTGCTGCCAGGGCTGCATCGTTGTAGTATGATCTGGGCAAAAGACCAAATGATAGAAGGTTTTGGACGTTACCTAGTGTACCTTTGTCTTCCACACTTAGCCTGTGGGCCCAGGAAACGCATTTAGGGTGTAAAAAGAGAAAAGAACAAAAACACCCCTGATGCATCTCCTGACTTTCAAATGCTCTCCTATAGGAACTAGGTCTAATAATGATGATAATAGTTCCACCCAACTCAGCAATTTAGTACGTCAACTTTACCATCCACAAATTAATTTATAAAAATTGTTTAGAGGTTCCCTCCCTGGGACTTAAATGGAGAAAGTGGGCTAAACGGATCTTGTGAGGAAAGTTATTTTGGATCGTTATTTTGAAAACCAACAAAACAACATAAATATACACAGCCTTTGTTCAAGATGTATAAATTTTTACAGACCCGCTGTACTTTTGCCGCAAACAGTTTCACCCCCATAAGGGGCTTCCTTAGGCTTGTTCAGGCTTAAAATCTAAAAATAATAAAGTTACAGTAAGTTACATACTCTGCGGAGATTCTTGGTCCAAAAGATTTTAAGAAATGGATGTTTATATTTGACAGTTATATACAAAGTCAAAATATTTCTTAGTGCTGGAGTTCTGTATCTGTGAAGTTCTTCGGTGTATACGTCCACACCTGGGTGAATTCTACTAATTAGTTCTCTGACTGGTGAGTCACCCACACTAGCCATTGCAATTCATTTTAAACATAAATCTTAAAATCTTTTGGACCAAGCTCTCCGCACGAGTAAGTAACTTACTGTAACTTTATATTTTTAAGATTTTAACCTGAACAAGCCTGAGGAAGCCCAGTGGGGTGTGATGAAACATTGTTGCGCAAAAATACAGCGAGTCTGTAAAAAATTATAACATCTTGAACAAAGGCTGTGTAATTTATGGTTGTTTGTTGTTTTTCAAATAAAGATTCCAAAATAACTTTCCTCACAATATCCTTTTAGGGCCCGCTTTCAATAGACTAGGTGTGGTAATGCAGTGACATTCAGCCTTTCTGCCAAGGTAAAATGTTTTTGTTTAAAGTAAAGTGCCCATTGAAAAGAGATGTTAGTTAGTCTGTGCTCTCTGTCAGCCATCACGGGCCTGGGGACATGTGAAAGCCTGTGAATGAAAGATGACCCATGGTTTGGAGAAGGGGCAATTAAACAAGATTGAAGTCCAGAAAAACTTGGTTGTCTTATTATAGAATGTTTTTGCATCATAAAAAGATTATTTGAACCACAAAATGGCAAAAACTGATTTCTTTGCATCCTACATGTAATATTTAGTGTTTTCCTTGTCTATAGCCTCCTTGTATATTATCATGCCTATAACACTTAGCTTTGTATTTAGATGGCCTGGCATGGTGGTGAGTGTGTCGGACTCATGCTATTATCGCTTGATCACAGATCTTTTTAGGGACATGTTATTTGTGTACTTTTAGACAAGTGGCCATCTTGCATCTTTACAGCTGACACCAGAAAATGGAAAAGGCGCGGGTTTATAATATAAGGAACATTTCGCCACTTCTTCTTCAAATCATCTAAGTCTGTGGGGTTTACATTCTCGTGCAAGTAAAAAGATGATTTCCCCTATAATAGTCCCAGTAAAATTAGATTGTCCTTAATGATAAATCAGTCAATGTGCCATTACTGATTCAATTCACTTTCGAGATAATAAAGTATGGTTCAGCTGCTACCATTTTTAAAGACATGAAAGGGAAGGTGGATTCACTGAGTGACGACTTTGTCTACTGATCTGTTGAATGAGGTGTGAAGTAAATCTAAGTGCAAATGTGTGCACTTCAAACATTCAGTCATACTTCTGGGAATTTGAAAGAAACATGAGCTTTTTTCACTTGGGGGTGGTGGACGTAAAAACACACCTTCAGGTCAACTTCCTGTCACATCCCAATACACATTTAGTAAATGAGGCTCTATCTAAGTAAGAGAAACATGTATGGCCATATTTATTAAAGACCTGGCACATTGGTTATAAACAAACCAGAGAGAAGTAAATTAATATATGTGCTTATCCAACCTTACTGAGAGAACAGAAGAGTCTAAGGAAGTGGGTGCTTCTTTGGTTAAGAGACACCAAAAATAATTAGCTTCTCTTTTCCGTTTTCCTCGCCTATGCGGTTCTTCCACAACTCATTAGCCATTATCCAGACGGAGAAAACATTGTGGACAGCTGGTTCTGGCCTCTGTTTTTCCAGTTGATGTATTTATGAATTTTCTGTTTTCAAGTTACTGGATACTGATGAACATTTTCTGTGTGTAATTCTGTATCAAACCATGTCCATAAATCCAAAAAAGAAAACTTTCTTGAATTCTTGTAAAAGTATGTATAATACAGTCTAGCTTTTTTTGTCTGTGAATTAAGGAAGGCTTAGATATTTGGTCAGGTGTTAATTTAATACTGTATAGATCTCTCTTTCGTCATGGGGGCTCATACAGACCTTGATATCTATGTGTTCTACTCGTCTTAACAGGTTCGCTGGCATAAATAGCAGAAACTCATCAGTATGTAATCAACATGCGTTCTCTATATTAAGGTGAAATGACAAACACCTAATTCCTCTCTGGGTAGTTATAAAAATATTGCCTCTTAACCTCCCTGGCGGTTAACTGAGGTGAGAGTTCTGTACCAAAGTGATACAGGTTTTGCCATTTCCGCCCCCATCGGCGTCAAGATGACGCCGAATGGGGCGGAAAGGCTCTGTGTGCCTGCAGCTTTGTAGAAATTGCTGCAGGCACACAGAGGAGCCAGCGGTTGCACCTGATTCGGCCAAACGGGGCAGTTTGATTCACGACTAGACTGCGCCAGTATGCTTCGGGCGATCTAACATAGGGAGGTTAAACCAGCCTAGACTGCTATGCTTGGTGGGAGTTTTATCGAACAATCGGGCCCGCAGCATATGAACATCATCATGCCATGGTCAAATCGTTCGAAAAATACACCATTTACGATTGACAACCAATACTTTGGATGGGGACCCTGGTCCCCATTCAACGATGGCGATCGACCAGAGAAAAACGTGGGTTCTCTGGTGATCAAAGTTTTGTGCGAGTACGGAACGGTTGCTCAGGTGGGCGCGTTAATTTGCGATTGATCCCCACGCGATACACCGAAGCGCAGGTGATCATTCGCAAAATTGGCAGGAGATGGAAAGCGCTTATGGGGCTTTAGAGGTAAAGAAAAAAAATAATTTTTTTTTTTTGGGACATTTTTTTTTTTTTTTTTTATAAGGTGCACTGTTTTCTTTTATTTGATTTGGATTGGATAAAACATTAATTAAATAAAAACATTTACCAATCCAATCAAAATAAAAAACAAATGTAAAAAAAAAAATGAAAAAAAAATCTAAGAAAAAAAAAAAAAATTCTGTACCTTTTTTAAATTCCCGGCCGATGACGTCATCGGACAACCGAGCACAGATCACGGAAGAGCATGAAGACCTCGGCTTTTTTCCGGATCTGCTCGTGCAGAGAGCGAGGCTGATCCAATAGCATAAATGCTCAGTGCGAGCATTTCTGTATAGGGATTCACTTTTGAACTGGATTAGAGAAAAAGAGTTGCTCTAATCCAGTTCAAAAGTAAAAAAAACAAAAGATTTAAAAAAAGAAAAAAAAATTTTTTTTTTTTCTCTAAGACGGGTCCCGCCTCCGTGACGTCACACGTCAGACTCCGGGACCCGGAAGTAGCCGCCGGGGACGGCGAAGGCGAAGATGGCGATGGCGGCGATGGAGGCTGGATGGCGGCGGAGCAGGTGGCTCCCACGATGTGCCGAACCCAGTTCTCGGGCCGTTATCGATATTGCAGCTTCCTTTGCCCGAACTGGGTTGGGCATTTCTCGTAGGGAGGTAAGAATCAAAAAAACAAATTGTTGCACCTTTGTTTAATAAAGATTGGACAGTGGTCTCCTGAAAAGAACAGGAATAGAAAGAAATATTTACCCATCATTCGCCAGCCAATGAAAATTTAGTGTGGATAAAAAATGGCTATGTAATATAACCTGATATGTCGATGTTTTCTTACAGCGTAGTAGTGTAAGCTTTTGTTTTTCAGAATCGTCAAGATACATACAGCGCATGTGCAAATTCCCTGGTTTTAGCAACATCTTAGTTAATGGGCTGCATATGTTGCTTATTTGAGGATACATTCAGTTCGGTAGGGTAAAGGCACTCCTTGCCATTCTGTTTGTTTGGTGATTGTCCGTAGGTTGAGCTCGAATATTCGGAATGCGAAATATTCGGCGACATTAATATCAGCTATTCGAGAATTCCTAATTCACGAATAAGGCAGCGGATATTCACACTTCCAAATTATTCATGATATTCACCCATTGGGATGCTTTATGGGGCATGAATTGCCAAATAAGAGCCCTAAGCATATGGCCATTCATTTGAAGGTAATTGCAAGGGTGATTTATAATTTGGAATATATCATTATTAGCATCTAATATTCGTAAATATTCGCCGAAATATGCAAAATTTGATATTGCTATGCCGCTCACACTATCTATAAGCCACTCACATTCTATTGCTTGTCTATGGTGCAGTCCTTCATTAGACATTTAGAGAGGGTTCACAGCTGTCAAAGAGTCTCTGGCCATTGTTCAAATGTGTTAACTCTCCTTCTCTCCTTCCATTTCTTGGCTAAATATGCGCCCCTGCGCCTCCCGTGCCTTCACCCGTATATAGAGCATATATGCCATTTATGTCCTCAGGTACACCATCAGTAACATTGTACTAGGTACACATGCACACACATCATACTCAGGTACATATTAGCACCTCAATAAATGTCTTTTGTACTTTCGGAGTGCCATACAATCAATACCCAGCTCCATCATTTCATGCGCACCACTTTGCGCAATCTGTTCCCTTTCGATGCTTTGGTCCAGGGTCCCGCATACAAAGTCATGACAATCCAAAACGTATTACAACATGAAGGGGGCTGCGTTGATTAACAAAGAATCTTTTGAATGCGTATTGGGGACCTTAGGGACACAAACTTAAAGCTGGCCATAGACGTGCTATTCATAGCAGTAGTTGCAGGTGATAGACCAGCGTGTGCGGTAAGCCAGTCTCCTCCCTCTTTAAGTTAATTGGCTACCATCTGACAGGAATCCCTGTGTTTAGTGGAGCACACAGGATTCAGTCAGTTTTAGTAGCCGAACTCCTCACGCGTGGTGATTCAGCACGCGGTATGAGTCGGCTACAAACGGCCATGGAGTGAGATTTGTCTATGGCCAGCCTCTAAAATATGTTAAATATTGTTTAGTTGAGTTTGGCACTAGAGTTTGCAGTATTACCTAGGTAAGAGCCCCTAGCCCTAGACAGTTTCCTATGATTCCATTCACGTTTCTTGAACAACATTGTATTTACCCAAGTGGATTGACCCTTTGACTGAACTAAACTGCTTTCTTTTGTCCCCCCTGCACTGCATGTCTTCTCTGGTTTGATGTCAGAATGTTTAATTATTCTCTGGTATCATGGCAGGACTTATTACTCCATTAAATGAAGTGAAGGAATTTGTAACTCTTATTCTTACAGTAGCCATATATACATCAAACAGTTGATTGAATGATCTTCAAATTGGACTTTTAAATATCCACTGGCTGATATCAATCAAAGTTATCTGCACAAAATGAATCGATTCAAAAACTGATTCATTCTTTTTTGTTTTTAAACGGATGGTTGTGTATGCCTCTTTAGTATAATTCAGAATACCCGTAATCCCTTTTGGTTGTTTGAGGTAAAAAAGGAATTGCCTTTGAAAACAATTGATTTCACGTCAAAATATCAATAAGTTAAATACAGATGCTTCAAAAAATATTCTGAAATATAAAGCGTGGGAGAATATTGGGATGAGATTCTAAACTGGAGCAATGTGTGCTCTGAGCTTTTGCATTTTCTATGTTTCCTTTGTTAACTACATAGTTAGTTTAAATAAAAATTAGGTAGATTAATCTTTGGTTTTAGCAGTATCAAAATGGTTCAACAGGAGGTGAATTTACAAAGAACAGCACAGATAAAGTCTGTGGGTTCTGCATGGTAATATGTGCTAGGTGTAATACTTTGAGGATTCTAGCCATCTTAGAGAATTTCACCTGCAGGGTTACAGTCTTATTTGAAAGTAATTAAAGATTTTCTTTTCGGAGCCCATGGATTGTCTTTAGCGAGATGAAATTGTAAGTGCCTACACCGATTCACTGTTCTGCAATCATTTCTCATACATATGTACAATTTCAATATTTTGATGACAAGATTAAAAAATCTTAATTAAAAATATAAATTAAAATCTCCGGCACCTGTGGGGACTCCTGGGGCACATACCTCATAAATCCTGATTTAAGAGATTTACCTATGATCACCTTGTCGGAGAAAAAGATTGCTATTCTTTACCTTTATGCCTGGCGATGTGCTCCACGTTTCCCTAATTGGAGCCTTCCTGATTGGTTGGGATGCGAGGGACCTTTGGGATGTTACGGCTGCTAATCAGAGGGTAAGACCATACCTAATAGCCCATATACGCAAAGAAACACAATCTTACCACATCCTTGTACTTACGCACTTCCTGTAATCTCCTCGCACCTCGTCCTACCTTTAATCAGGATAAATTGCGCAACTCCAGACACAAGTGTGTGTACTTGTCATTGTTAGGAATCAGTAAATAGCTGGACAAGCTTTCCAATCATGGTCGGACAATGGAATATTGCTATGTTGATTGAATCATTATTTTGCATTTTACTTTGGTGGATATTGAGTTCATTAATACTACCTTGATCTAGTTATGTGGCTATTTGGGCCCTAAAAGTGCCCCCTGTCCCTTTTCAGGGAATATCTTGTGAGTGCGGTGCCAATTGTGGTGGAGCGAGGGTGGGGGGGCCTGAGGCAAGATGAATAATAAGAATAAGAAAAAGGATACAATGTTTTCTGTTTAAGATATAAAAAAAAATTAAACCTCAAGTGTCATGGTGAAAATGGCGGGGATTTGTCACGGACACTTGGATGGGACCCACTGTCACAATTTTATCTCAGACACAACTGGAAGCTTGAAAAAAAAGTATGTTGAAAAGCAGGTTTTTTCTTAATTTTTTTTTAAATGAATAGGACGTGTTATTGCCAATGCGGCAATAAAGCGCCCTATACGCAGACGTGTCCATGGCGCCCAGTTGATACAAGGTCTTAGATGCCACAGGGAAAATATTGGTCAAGTCAAGAAATTAAGTCAAAACTGTCAAAATGGTTGAGAATTTATTTAAAAAAAATTGACCATCTTAGTTAAAAATATGTATTGATACTTACAGCGAATAGTTAATGTGCCTACACAGCACTGTCTTCACATTTGCTTATGCCAAAAGCAGTTCCTCCTGGTTTTCCAAAACGGATATGAAGGAGGTTGCTGAAACACAGTTTATGTCTGCTCTCATACAAAAAAATATCCAGGGAAATGGTCATGACTTCTCGGCCCAGTTAGGAATGTTCTCCAGAGGATGAAGATTACCACCTACACACGAGAAAAAATTTCTCTGACTTCTATGTCATATATGGATGATAAATGAATATGTTTTATAACCTTACTACTTGGCATAAGATGTGTAAATCTTGCCCAACTGGGGATCTGCAATTCCAAATCAACAATGTTGATAATAGCTGAAGGAACTTGCAAAGAGTAATTTAAGGACAGAAATTAAACAGGTATTTTTAACCAATATCAATGTGACTGCAGGGGTAATGATGTAAAACTGATTCTTAAATTCCATTCCTTTACAGTATAGGATCAAGGCTTGTGCACTTGCTTTAAACTATGATCAGATACAAATCCGTAGAAATGCCTAAAAAACCCACCAGATACTTATGCAATCCATGAACTTTTCCAAACCTTTTCCGACTCACTACCACTCTTTTTGATTTCGTGGCTAAATTTCCATCAATGTTTGATCTATTAAGTAAAAAAAGGATCAATTAATGACACTAGGAATGCAAGGACACCTATGCTGGACAGCCATGGTGGTGAATGCTGTACACATATGTCATTTGTCCCCACCACATCATTGAGCGCTGCAGACATTCAAGATGGATATCACCGGAGGAACACCGCAGGTTCATCAGATGAGTATACTGAGTGTGGCTCACGGTGACGGGTTGTGCTCAATAAAATCTACCTCAAGGCAAAAAGAAATCTCTGTAGACACGTATGGAGTTTATCTAGTGCTCCTCATTGCTCCTTTAGGCAAACTCGTTGCTCCTTTAGGCACATTGACCTTCTATCAGAAATAATAGTCACCTTGGCTATCATGAGAGTCTGATTGTCATCGATTGCTGAACAGATTCAAGTTAATACTTGACCTCACTTCACTTCTACTTTCTCACCCATTTTCTCCATATGTGCCTTCTAAATTATTTTTACTCCTTTCTTGATGGGGTTGTCTTTAGATAATAACACACTGGAAATGTGCCGTTGTTACTGTATTCATCTATGTTATTTTTATTTCCTTCCCTCATGCCAATGCCATTTAGTTCATCCAAATAGCATATTTCAAATCACAATTAAGGAACAGGTCTTTTTTGTAATATCTGTATACTTAGATGCTTTTATCGTAAAACCCAGACATCTTTACTATGATAATTTGTATTTTCTTTTTGTTTGCTGTTTGCTGCGGGGGCAAACCCTCAGACAGCAATGACAACCTAAAAGAGGTCTAATCAAGGGGGTCTGCGGCTCTCAGCCTCCTCTTGTGGCTGCCTTCGGGCTTGAGAAAAGAAAAGTAATGGTTATTTATAATTACATTTCTATTTATATATTATTTTAGTTTATTTTATGGCACATGTATTTGGAGTTCAAGGTAATCTTTAACATCAAATTTCTTAAAGTTTAATAGATTTGTCACTTAAAATATGCAGGACAGGAAAATATAAACAGATTGCAATATACCGCTCTTAAGTATCAAACTGAAGATGGGCGAAAGAGAGTAATAATTCAGAACCACTACGTAAATGAAAACAAACTTTCACAACTCAACTCAGCAGCTTAGTTTTGTGGCAGTTGATTAAGATCGGTAGGGGGGGGGGACATAGTGAATGTTTAATAAAACCATCTATTCTCCAAATTTTTAAAAAAAGCAGGAAATAATCAGTAAATGCCTTCTCTGCAAAGAATGAGCTATGTTTTATTATAATTTACACAAATAAGGACTCAAAATACACCTGCACCAGTTCGGTTGTTTGTTTATTAAAAGTAGGCCTACAAATGCAACACTTTTAAAAAATCTATAAGATGTGAATATTTTGCGGCTCTCAGGCAATATTTCTTTAGTGAAAGATGGGCAAAATGGCTCCTTGATAGTAAAGGTGTGTGATCATGGTCTAATCTTTCCCTTCCTAAAGTCCCCCATACAGATTGATCATTCTATACAATTTCCTTTAGATCTACCAACAACTAATGTAGTATAGTGGCCTCCCTGATAGAATACATAGTGATTGGAAGGTTTAAAGCTAGCCACACAGGTTCAATTTGGTGTTCAATCGAGGTTCGATTACATTTGTAGTTCGATCAAACAAATCGAAAATCGATTTTAATTTAATCGATTGTACACCACATGGGGAGGACGATTATTGTTCAATTTCGACTGAAAAGTTAATAGAAGTAATCAAAAATCGTAAATCAATACGATTAGTTTCAATCGGAAGTTAAAGGGAAGTAGCCAAAAAAATCGACCAATCGAGCAAAATTTTCCAGCCTGTCCGATCATTTTTCAATCGACGATTGACAAAAATCGATTAATGATCGTCGATTGTATATGTGGCAGCACACAGTACTATGTGCCATGTGGGCTAGCTTAACCCCTGAACGTTCATGGTTTTGAGGGTTTTTCAAAACCATGCATGGCAATCGCGGAGGAGCAACAGTGTGCTCCGCCGCGATTGCCTGCTCAGATGAGGTTGGTACATAAGCCCGGGGCGTCACTGGAGATGCCGGACTTATGCTGGAGAAAGGCGACGCCCCTCCAATTACATAGAGGTCTATGGCGCCGCCTAACCCCGCCCCCTTCGCGTCCACCGCGTGACGCGATCGGGGGGCGGACCGGAAGCATCGGCAACATGCCGATGCTCCGACCGCCGTCAAGGAGACGGCGAGACCTCGGGCATCCTCCGGCTAACTGGGGTTGAGTTTCATGATGCTGAAACTCAGGGCCCGAGTTAATTCGGGGAGAACGCTCAGAAGGTTAAAGAAAAAGGTCCTCATATTACATGTTTTCGGGTAGATGAAAAGTTGATTTATAGAGATTGAAAGGTGTGGGGGCCTTTAGAGAAAAACAAAAAGAGGATAAAATTTTAATGTGTTCATAAGGAAAATAGTATTGGACTCATGATTAAACAGAAGAATTATAATATCACAAAAATTTGATTACTTTTCAGTATTGGTATCTAATACCTGAGAAATGCATATTAATACATATAGGCAGAATGATCAGTACCCTAAGAAACTTTTAGCCATTGACAAGTTGCTAAAATATTTATTTTGCAAGTTATAAACCTTCATGATGTATTCAGTGCTTATAAAACTTCTCTGTGTGAAGGGCCGTATCAGCTCCATTGCTAGTTCTGGAGAATATATTTTTGCAGGAAGGTTTGCATGAGGTTAAATATTCTATGCCCGGTCTCGTTGGCCTATTGTTTGGTTTGGATTCATGAGGGTTTAAACAAAAGTTCCGTGTGTATGCTTGAGGAAATGTTGTCTGACTACTAGGGTAATATGCATATTGAAACAAATCGTTATTTGTTCTCCATGAAAAGGTGTTATTGTGGAACACCTGTGGAACTGAAGGAGGGGATTCTTGCTGAACAAGGATGTCAACTCAGGACTTATCAAAGTATATGTGGTAATACTGCAGGTAGGTAAACAAGCAAACTTTGTTACCACTAGATTTTCATTTACAATTCAACAGTAACTTGATTATTAATGTAGAGAAAAAGGGTGGACTTTGTGGTCAACACTAGGTTAATAGTTATGTTATTTGTACAGGTGTGTGGACTGTTGCTGATTGTTAGACAAGAGGGGATAAGCGACAAGGATCAATTAATGCTGAATGAAAAAAACACACAGTAACCATAGTGTAAAAGCATGTTGTCCTGATTATATTACCACCTAGAATGAAGCTACAGTTATTTTTATTAATATTATTTACTATTATTATTAATAATTAAAAGGCAACACAAGTTAACTACAGTACAAATATGGACACAGGAAGAGAAGGAGGACTGCCCTATCCGTTTACATCTTAAAGTGGGCATACACGTACCAATTATCAGCGATTGTTTTTTAATCGGATCGCCCATCCGATTCGGAATCAATTTTTAAGTTGTTGAAAACTATCGCAAACTGCAACATACCATGCATTGAATTTTGGGAGAGTCTATCCTGGACTCTTTGGCATGCTTCAATTTCTATTCATCCGATCGCGCAATCGATTTTGATAAACGATCGCACTTAAATTGAACAGAAAATCGTGACGTGTATGCCCAGCTTAAGACTGTCTGATGCTTACAATTTCATGCTCTGTCTAGCCATGTTCAAAATATACAAATGGAATCCCTGCAGAGAATAATTAATAATTAAATAAATTAGAAATTAAATTCTTTTGTTTGAATGTGAAAAATACCTATACACAGTAACTTAAATTAGGTTGTAGAAAGCTGAGCTATATAGAGAGGTTGGTGTAGGACCTTATTACTCCATAAAGGGGAGCTCTACATAATTATACCCAGGGGTGCAATAATGGTCCGCTGGGTCCGCATTACGGTCTAAAAGGCCCATTCTGCGTACCTGTCTTGTCTCTAATCGCATGGCGGACCACAGACACGGGACTATTGACGGAGCTTCCTCCCTAGCTTTCTGACTGCAAGCAGCTTTAAGCCGTGGGGCGTGTCAGGGTAGGAGGGGAGCTGATAGGCTTAGCCTGGAGTCCTGCTGCCCACACCCCTTGTGTTCCCAGGTGAGATTCTTCTGCTTTCCTCTCTTGTGATGTGCTTGGTGTTGAGCACGAGACGATTAGAGGGTGTGTGTGTTAGGGGGGAATGCTGTGGGGGGGGGAATGATAAGGGGGTACTGGGTGTGCCTGTGGGGGGGGGGGTAATTGGGGTATAGTCTGTGAGGAGGGGGGGGATTATAAGGGTTAGGGTGTTGTGTTTGTGTGTGTTTGGGGTGGGAGGGGGGGGGGGGTGGCGTAGTGTTTAAACACTACTGTAATGTTTTTTTTTTGGTTTTTTTTGTATTGCCCCAATTTTGATTGTTAAACCTATAGAATTTATGTCACCCTGAAATACTCAGGGACGCTTTAGGCTAAGTTAACCGTTTTTTTACCTCCAGGTAAACGACCGCTTAACGTGACCGACCAGCGGACGCCACATTAAGCGTCCACCGGTTGTTTTTTGGGCGGACTTGCCATAGGTCCTCTATGGGGTTCTTAATTAGCCGCCCTGTAATCGCCTGCACTGTTTTGCAGCCGATCACAGGGAGTCGTTTATCCCGCGGCTGTGGGAGCGCACTGGCGGTTTCCAAGCTGTGTAAACTTAGCCTAAATAACTATGAAAGGTTGCAGTTAGGGGTGTCAAATTGGGAATGCAAATTACTAATTCAAACACAGGTCACCTGTGGATGGAGACAGCTAATCGGAGCAGAATCTACCATGCAGGAGGGTGACACAGAGGAGAGTGAGTAGACCACGCTACATATGGGGTGAGTACCAAACATTATCTCCTGGTACTCATCTGAGGAACTCACTAAAAAAGTTATGTGCACCCCTGATTATACCCATCCCATGCATTAAAGTATAAGAGAGTTACTCCCATAGAGCCCAGTCTTGATCAACAAACTTTTTTCAAACTTATTAAATATGCATATTCACCCTTTTACATTTTTTTAAGAGCAGTGTAGAAGAAGAAATGAATAAAGTTGTTTGTGTAGACTATACTGTTTTTATACACACTTTGATAAATGTCCATGACATGTCCATGCCGCCCAATGGAAACATACCCTTTAATCTTTTCCTTAACATGCTTTAAATCTGGGCACTAGCCTACACGTTTGAGTATAGTAAAGGCAACTCTGTCAAACACCACCTGTTACTCAAAGGCAATGGTATGTAAAACTGAGCAATTCTTTAATTTCCAGTAGTAGTAATATATGAGAAGGTGCAACTGCCAACTAAAATGCTTAGGTTTTAAGTTGGATTAAATTAAAAAGGGAGAAATGCAATAAAAAACATAGTATATTTTCATATATTTATATAAAAATGTTTAGTTTCACACAAAACCTGCATTCTGGACATTGCTGCTTAATTCACTGCTATACACGTCCACCAGTGACATGAATGGGGCATCCTGACATGTTCATTATTACAGGTGACATCTTCAGTGTTCTACATACTAATGTGTACTGACAAAGCTGTCATCTGCCATATTGACATGTTGGGACTCTACCACTTCTGGACTATTCAGTGAACACATTTTTGACTCCGTTTGTACATTTATTCTAAAAGAACTGCCACAAATGTAATTATAATATCAAGTTCCACAACATTTTTCGTCCAATTGTCATGGTAAAACCAATTCATTTCTGTAATCCAAGTCTTATTTAAGTACAGGTTAATAATGCCTTCAAAATAAAGTGTTATGTGATTTATGTGATTAAACTCAGCAATGGGTACAGCATGTCAAAATGGACCATCTTGACAATCTACAAATGACACCAGAGAGCCAGATTTCTGATGTTTTAAGGAAGTGGACTCTCCTCCCAAGGAATAACCACCTTTCATTTCATCCTCTCTTCTTGAAAGCTAAAGATGCCGACTTGAATGGTGATAAGTAAAGTTTGTTTTGTAAGCTAGGTACATTTAAAAGTTATGGTGAGAACACTATGAAAGTTATTGGGGTTTCTATACAATGCTTTTTGGGGTGTTGTGGGAGGTTCACAAATAATGGGTATTTAGATTATTTCTTATAAGAAAAAGTCATTAATATGAACAACTTGACTAACAAAAAACCCTTGGGAACGAACTGAGTTAAAAATCAAGGGTTCAATGTACATTAATAGTCTGTTACTGTCTAATGGGGCAAAATTAGTATAGGTAAATAAAGAGGCTTGTCAAATTTGAATTCTTAACTTTCAATTGAATAGATGGAGAACCAAAGCTCTTGATTTGTCTTTCAAATGACTAGTATTCTTACGTATCATACCAATTGCCTAAACTTCTAAACCAAGTTCCTTGATTAAAAAAAAGGTAGAATGAGTAAATTTCATTGTTTGGAGGAACCCTTCTTTCCTTTAGTCCTTGTTGAGCCAGGGTATAAAAAGGCCATGATTGTTGTAGTAAATAAATACAAATATATAGTAAGTAGAAGTAGGTAAGGATGCACTAAGGGCTGCTGGTGATACAAGTTATAGTAAGGTCCCCATACACCTTTAGATTTCTCTGTCAGATTTCCTTTAGATCTCCTTTTGTTTTACCAAAACCATGTAATATGAGGGACCCTATACTTCATAGTTGTTGGTAGATCTGAAAGAGATAATCTTAAGGTGTACGGACAGCTTAACTAATATTATCTTGCTGAAAGGGTACCAATAAAGGGTGGGATAAATCAGGCAGCAAATGAGCAGTCATGTGGTGGAAGCAAGTAAACAGGACATTCATCTGAGCAACTTTCACAAAGCCTAAATTGTGGAGGTTGGATGTGTTGAGATAGAGCATCTCCAAAACTGCAGGTATCTTGGGATGTTCCTGTAATGCAGTGGTTATGGTACCTAAAAAAAGGAATCCAAGCAATGACAACTGTCGACAAGATTACTGAAAACCAAAATGCTGGCCTCAGGGCTACCACCAGGGGGAGGCGGTACAGGGAAGCCAGTTTCCATGCCAACCCTGTGACAATAGTGGCAGACATGCCTGCCGGGAGTGTCCCTGGCCCTCAGTTAAAGGTGTTTTAATCTATAGTGTGTAACTAGTGGCAGTTTAGTCCTCATGCTAACCAGTGCTCAAACGAGTGCTAAAATTGTCAGGGCCACAGGACGCCGGCACCAGCATTTGCAGGCACGCATTCGCCCCTACCTCTTCTTCCATAACCGCCATGCAGTCTGCCCGGCAAGGTGGACTGCAACAACATAATTTGAGTTGTCACCTGTTGTCACCGCAGCTTTAGTTACTTTGTCCATGCCGGGCTTCTGTGTCCCCCTTCTGCAGGCATGGGAGTGCTTGAGTCTCCTCCCCTATATAAACCCAGATGGTGCTGGCTGCTCTGTCTTTGTATGACCCCTGCTGTGAACCTGTACTTTTGCATCCCCTTGTTCCTGTACTCGATACCTAGGGGGTGCTTGGAGGGTTTCACCGGTCTCAGCTCTCAGGTGGGATACCTTGTGCGTAAAGTCCTCGGGGACACTGAAGTCGGGTAGGCATATCAGGCCTCCCGTTTAAGTGGGGCCTTGTCTATAGGTGAAGACCGCAGCGGATATTGGGGTACCTGAACTGTAGATCAGTGAACCCTCTGTGACCCTCACAAAAATGTTAACAATTACCATGTAAGCATCAGAACCTGGCCATGGTGCAATAAAGGAGTCAGATCTTATGAATCTTGTTTTTACATACTGTATATCATGTGTATGCCCTAAATTTATAAATGCAAAGCTTATAGTGCCAAATACGTATTTGATACCACAGGACACCTTGTGAAGTACATACATCAACGTGTTCAAGCCCTTTTGGTGGAACAATGAGAACTTATTCAATATTATGAAGGGCATTTTATAGGACAGATGCATATGAGATATGGTCCTTACACATGTGTGTTGTATCAGGGCATAGTGGCCCATCTTTCACATAAACAGTGCACATGAGCTATCTCTTCTGGAATATACTTCGATCTCTGTCTTCATATTATATGCAAAGACAACTAACAAAACCAGTTAGTTAGGGTGTATAGATTTACATATGATTCCAGAAATGTATCTATTAAAAAAATAGCCACACCTCTACTTAAATGTGTTTTTGGAACTTTCCTCACAGAAGCACACATTTTACTTTCCCACAGTAAAGGGTCAGTTTACTGAAAATTGTATTTTGTTCATAAGCTAAACTTCTGATTATTAATGTAGATCTAAACCTCAACTGGGTTACATTTGTTTTTGTTTTTAAACCACTGATTGACAGATTTTAACAAACTAATATTTAAAAAAAAAATTTCATCTGTTGTTTTACTCTTTCCACTTTATTTCCCCAGCAACAGCTATACATTAATGATTTGGACTGGCTTCCAGATACTGATTATGGCTGTGCAATGGCCACTGCTAGCTTACATTTTGGGCAAACCTTTTATCAGGAAGGTCCCAAACAGGGAAGAATCACCAGGTCTGATTTGAAAGGTTGTAAATAATAATGTTTTTAAAATAACTTACATATGGTAAAGAATATTTAATATCTTCATTTGTTGGGTGTAAGGACCTACCACAGCAAAATTGTGGGTTCTGTAGCCAAATCTCATTCTTCATGTCACCTACAAATGGGTGCTTTCAAGTGCTCCCCAAGAAAACACAATTAAATATAAGTCAAATTTCCCATAAATGAAGAAGAAAGACTGGGAAGCTCAATGAAAAAATCTCCTGTTATGTTGACAGAGAAGTAGGGAAGTGATGGAACTTCTCAGTAAACACAGCAGTAATAAACTGAGTAGTTTTATTTTTTTCTCCAGAATTTTTGCCAATATCTGATTTTGTAGAGCTATCTAACAGTATTTAAACAGAAGTACCCAAACATTTCAAACTGTAGACCAGAATATGGTCCCTCAGAATGCCACGAGGCCAGACTATAATTTGAAAAAAACATGAACAATGGGAAGTGTGTGCCTATTTTGTCTGATGAAATATTTAATGTCTGCTTGAGATATTTAATATCAGGTCTGCTGCTGGTCTGAGTTTTGGGCACTGGGTAACATATGCTGTGGGTCTGTGTTTTGGGTGAAAGATGCTGCTGACCTGTGTTCTGAATGCTGCATAACAGATGCTGGCCAAGATAAAAAGTATAATAGGCATATGTGGGAGAGGGGACTACCATTATAAATTTAATAAAACTATACCAAATACAGTGGGGCAAAAATGTATTTAGTCAGCCACCAATTCTGCAAGTTCACCCACCTAAAAAGATGAGCAAGGCGTGTAATTTTCATCACAGGTATACCTCAACTATGAGAGACAAAATTAGAAAAAAATCACATTGTCTGGTTTTTAAAGATTTTTTTAAATTATTGGTGGAAAATAAATATTTACTATATTACTCGCCGAGTGATATCCTTTCTTTTCCCTTGGTTTGTCCTCTACAACACAGGAGAGGTGCCAATTTTAACAGCCAAAGTATAATGTTAACACATTAAGGCATATCGTTTCCTCTCAACTTACAATTACTTATGCGCGTCTCTTTTCCCATATAGATCCATACATATATCCACACAAGGTGCTTCTGGTCTGAAGAAGCCGTAAATCGGTGAAACATGTAGCCTACTATGCACCTTGCCAATTGTGCCTTTCATCTTCTGTTTTATGTATTAGCCGCTATACCTCATGTATGTTACAGGGTAGCTGGCAATCTGTATGTTATGTTAATTTATTTGGGTTTCCATATACGTTATTATTTGCTGTGACTGGGTTCACAAAAATAAATATTCTTTATTTATACAACTTGCTCAATTTATATGAGGAGTATCCTGCCGAGTCACTGCTCCAACCAAAGTCCCATTAGGGAATTTGTTGTGGTTTTGGAGAATTATTTTAGGGATGGGAACAGTGACCAAACCCACCCTCCAATCTAAATCTTGATTTGTGAAAATAAATATTTGGTCAATATCAAAAGTTCATCTCAATACTTTGTACTGGGCAACACGGACTTTCAACTCCTTCTCTGGGATTGAGATCTGGAGAATGGTTAGGCCACTCCAGGACTTGAAATGCTTCTTACGAAGCCACTCCTTCGTTGCGTTGGTGGTCTGTTTGGGATCACTCTCATGCTGAAAGGCCCAGCCACATTTTATCATTACTTCAACGCCCTTGCTGATGGAAGAAGTTTTCACTTAAAATATCATGATACATGGCCTCGTTCATTCTTTCCTTTACGGTCATCCTGGGTCCTTTACAGAGAAACAGCCCCAAATCATGATGTTCCCATCCCCATGCTTCACAGTAGGAATGGTGTTCTTTGGATGCAACTCAACATTCTTTTTTCTCCAAACACGACGTGTTGAGTTTTTACGAAAAACTTCTACTTTGGTTTCATCTGACCATATGACAATCCTTTTCTGGATCATCCAAATGCTCTCTAGCAAACTTCAGAGGGGCCCGGATATGTACTGGCTTAAGCAGGGTGACATGTCTGGCACTACAGGATTTGAGTCCCTGGTGGCATAGTGTGTTACTGATGGTAGCCTTTGTTACTTTGGTCCCAGCTCTCTGCAGGTCATTCACCAAGTCCCCCCATTTGGGTGTTCTGTGATTTTTGCTCACCGTTCTTGTGATCATTTTGACCCTACGGTGTGAGATCTTGTGCGGAGCCCCAGATCAATGGAGATTATAAGTGGTCTTGTATGTCTTCCATTTTTTTATTATTGGTCCCACTGTAGATTTCTTCACACCAAGCTACTTGCCTATTGCAGATTCAGTCTAAACAGCCTGGTGTAGGTCTACAATTTTGTTTATGCTGTCCTTCAACAGCTCTTTGGTCTTGACCATAGTGGAGTTTGGCGTGTGGCTGTTTGAGGTTGTGGAGAGGTGTTTTTTACACTAATAACAAGTTCAAAGTAGAGGACAGATAAGCCTCTTCAAGAAGAAGTTACAGGTCTGTGAGTGCCAGAACTCTTGCTTGTTTGTAGGTGACCAAATACCTAATTTACGGAGGAATTTACCCATTAATTCATTAGAAATCCTACAATGTGATTTCCTGGATTCTCCCCCAGGCCTCTCTTCTTTTTGAGTGGAAGAATTTGCACAATTGGTGGCTGACTAAATCCTTTTTGCCCCACTGTATATATATATATAGATAGATAGATAGATAGACAGACAGACAGACAGACAGACAGACAGACAGACAGACAG
>CM070036.1:61393238-61404439 GCA_036250615.1 Ptychadena robeensis | reverse complement strand
TAGATAGATAGATAGATAGATAGATAGATAGATAGATAGATAGATAGATACAGTAGATATATTAGTCCATATTACAAAGCACTATACTTATTGTAATTATTGTAATTTGGATGCCTAAATTGTTGATTTATTAATACTGCATGCCTTGTATCTGTCACCCACATCATCCACAAAAATCCCTCTCCCACTGTAACACATGAACCCACAGCTAAATCCACCACCCCCACTCAAACTTACCCATAAACAATTAAGATTACACACTGGGTAGTAAGATAGGAAGGTGAGGATACCCCCTCACCTTCCTGTCCCTGCTACCCATAGCAGACCCCAATAGCTTAAGCATCAGTACATGCCACCACAGTCCCACAGTTTCCACCCAGCACCATCACTAATTTGAGTAGCAGGACACCAACCTTTCAGATAGCAAGGCCCTTGTAACTCAGCAGTAGGCAGCTGTCATTTACACCAACAACCCTCTTTTTATCCTGCTATGGGTAAGATATGACACCTTACATCAGCCTTCCTGGTCAGTTGGTTCTGACAAACTACCTTAGCCAAAGTAATCTTGTTCATCGACATAGATGAGGTTGGGTAAAACATTTAGCTATCACAAATGAAAAGTTTAATATTCAGTTACTTTTCCTGTTATAAATGTATTGTAAGAATGTAAACAATATACTCCAGTGTGTATTAATAAGAGTGCAATACAAGCTTTAGACTCATTGATAATATTAGTAACATTTTTTTGTGTGTATCACGAGTGCTAGAAAGACAGAAGCTGTCAACGGTGTAAGGATGTTATCTTAAACGTATGTAAACAATCCACTAGAAAAGTATAATTACACATATGCTGAAACAAATACCAACATGTAAAAGGCCTCTTCACTAGATGTTATAAATGTACCAGTCTTCATTGAGCTCTTCACATTTTCTGTGAATTAAATATTACAATTTTGATTATTTAATAAATCAGTATTACATATTTTACAAACACAGGGACTTGAAATAGGTATTTTAACAATCATGATCTATAGCTCACAAATTACAAGCCTTGATGTTTCCTGTCATTCCTGTCAGTGGCTGTGAGAATTAATTTAAAATATTCATCTTTAATTTCCTGTCCTCAGCTGGTTTACATAGACAAAGCAATTCTTTTCTCATTTAGCGCTCCTCATTACACAGGTGACATAAATCAAGAGGAGGGAGGAAGAAACTGACGTATCTCATCAGAACATACACAAGCCATACTTTGCTCCGCTCCTCCTACCGTTGTCTGTACAGAGGAAATGAGAACCCGCAATGTCTTGTATCATTTACTCTCTGCCTTTCTTATCCCTACATATGAATCCCAAAGATCTAGAGCAATTCCAAATCACAGCATCAGGGCATGCAAGGATTTCACCAAAAGCTCACTTGTTAGAAATATGAATGCTAAATAACTATATATGCTTTATTAAAATCAGAAGAATCTGACAGTATGGTATATGCTACCATTTAGGTATTTTATAAAGAAAAAGGTATTCATTAAATAATGTGTATTGTGCAGAGATCATTAGGCAATTGCCTTTGACATGAATGGAGCATCCATTTCAGTCAAAGAGAACAATAGCGCCAGCACTTTCTCTAGAAAAGCTTCCTGTCATTTCTCTTTAAGCTGTCAAGGTCTTATTCTGTCATGCTGGAAGGAACTTTTCTTCAGGTTTCATACTGCCCCCCTTTGCTTTAGCATAGTACTGCAGTCATAATGATCATGTTTTATTTATAAAGCACCAACATACTGTATTACCTGGCACTGTACATGAAATAGGGGCTGCGAATAAACAAAACCTCATACTTTGAAAGATACAGGAACCCTGCTAAATTAATCTTATAATCTAATAGATCAATTCCTACAAGCTAAAGAGTATGTAACTGTCTTATAATTTTATGCTTAGTTCTGTTACTTTACTAATAATGTCTAATGTTTTTAGTGCATACATGGGCTATAACATAAAATGTAAAAGAATCCAGCCCAAAAACTATAATAGGTGAAGAGAATGATAATTTACTATACTTTATACAGCGTTTCTTTGTACACTGTACAAATATATTAACAATTTATTTTGCATGAAAAATTTTACTGCTAAAGCTGACCATAGCCATGCCGATTCCCGGCAGTAGTTGCAGGTGATCGACCGGTGTATGCGCTCATGCCAAACGCATGGTGGTCGATTGCCCGCAGCTACAGGAGTGCCCACCTTGTAGTTTTGACCCAAACTCGCATGGCAATCCATCTTGCCGGCACTTTTTGTGGCCGATCCTCTTGTAGTCAGCTAATTTGGAGTGGGAGTCTCCTCCCCCTCCAAGTTAATTGGCTACAATCTGCCAGGAATCCCTGTGTTAGTGGTACGTGCAAGGATTCCCATCAGTTCTGTAGCCAACTCCTCACAACGTGGTGACATCACCACGCTGTAATGAGTCTACTACAAGCTGGTCATGGATTGAGACGTCTATGGTTGGCTAAAGACGGATCCACAGGTCTGTATACCTACCCTTATTTATGCTTTTGATGATGACTTACTATGGGTTTCTTATTATAGATATCCACAGATATCAATATCTTCTAAAAAATGAGTGCACATAGACAAGAACTCTATAATTCCGAGTTATACCTTCATCTTCTTCCCATGAAAATGTTGTAAATCGACATTCTTATATATGATGTATTTTGCTGCCTGCCTTCATGGGGATGGTTTAAGGAATAGATACCTCAACTTCTTTCTTATTGTATACCAATGTGTATTTTTTTTTTTTTTTTGTATTGTTGAATCTTCGTTGAATCTATGTTTCTATACTTGTGTATCTGATTTAAATGTTAATAAAATCTTGTTATTTAAAAAAAAAATAAGTGCATACAGTGTAGTATACAGTTATCATATAAATACGCAGTATATAATACTGACATTTAATTTTCCTTGAAACGTAAATTTCCGAAAACATGAATTCAAGCATTCAAATAAAGCCAAACAATGGGCAACCATGTAACAATTGTGTTCCTTTGGTCAAGATCCGCCAATACAGGATAACAAGCAAACTCCCTAATCATGAGGGTAAACTGAACTGTAAAAAAAAAAAACATAGCAGTCTGATACTTAAGGCAGCCTTACACATATCGATTAGCATGCGATTGATGAATGATTGTTTGCAAAGCGGTGATGCAAAAATCAGCAAACGAATGTTCATCAATCGTTCACCTAATTGATGCACACCATTTTAGATGTTCAATACCTGGCTGATACTTTGGATGCTGATCAAGGTTCCCCATCCAAAGTAATGGTGATCAGACAGGGATTTACCAACAAGTTGGTTCCGACCGACCAACAATTTTCTAGAGGGAAAGATAGCTCCAGATGGGCAGGGTTCCATTCCCGTACAATAAAATGCAAGCAGCGACCAAAAAAAACCCATCTGTTTATGGGCATCTTAATGCATTTATTTCTTTGGGGATGTTGATCTATAAAGTATGTTTGAAAAATTTTTAATTGAGGAAATTGATTATTTCAAGTACTTTACCCCCCCTAGTGGTCTGCCCGTCTGCATGGCACAGTAAGGGCGATTGCAGCAGAGAACATTGTACTCTGCTCTTATTTCCTAGCTTCCCCCCGACCATGTCTATCATCAATGACTGGCGAAGTGGGCTGGGAGACCTATGTCCTTCCATGAACCGCAACTTTACGTGCATATGCAGTGGTCATGCGACCCCAGCTCTGGGTTTGTCATGACCACTAGAACAATTAGCACAAGCAATCTCTGATTATAGTGTGATATTGGTTAAAGATCTGAAACGTACACAGTTAATTTCTTTTGTAAAATAAATGGCTTGAGTAAGACAAAAATGTATCAACTTGATTAAGTTTCGATTCATTTAGTGCAATTTAAATATTGACTGTATATCTGATATCATTTATCCATATTACCATACAATGCATGCAAAACAAATTCCTTAAATACAATTCATTTCCAACACTGTGTGCGCATTCTCCAAAAGGTGCTCGTACACATATAGGTCTAAACGCCTACCTACCTTACTTGTACAATCTAAATTCTTACCTGACCGAACACAGATCTTTAGATTTTATGTTTGAATTCTATCACTTTTGGTTGATCCTAGTGTAGATGGGCTTCCCATTGTATGGATTAAACAGCTGTTGTTAAACAGCAGCACCCCTTAATTTACAGTAGGTAATGCAGAGGAATAGGAGGGTCTGATTTATTGTTTACTGTACAGGGGTGGGCAAACTTTTTGATTTGTTGGCCACAAGACATGACAGAGGTAGTAGGGCAAAGAACCTATAAGGGCCGCCTAGTCCCAAGTCCTCCCAGAGTGGGAAATTAAAGAAAAAATTACAATGACTAATTGATAATTTTTCCATACCACTTAAAAAAGTAATAATGATACTGCCAGGTAGGTTAAGTAAAGAAAAATATATAGAAAGAAAGAGGGGAGGGGAGCTAGTGTGACTAATTGGGCCGAATATGGCCTGTGTGCTGTAGTTTGCCCATGTCTGCTCTAGTCCTGTCAGGTCATTTTTAGTCAACTACTGTAACATTTTACTACTGCTGAAGTACTGTAACAGTAATGGTTTAAAGTCTATTTTTGTTATACAATTGGCCATACATGCTAGGTTTCTTCATATTTGCTGCAGTGCACACCTTTCTGCATATTCTCATTATATAAGGTACATAATGTGATGGATTTACTACAGTAATGAGAAAAGCCTAGGTCACAAAGCAACCAGGAATATACCTGGTCATCTTTTTTTTTTGTTAACAGAGCATCAGTTTGTAAGGTGATCTATTTATGCACAGTAGAAAAACCAGTAGAAACCAGCAATATGATTATTATAATATGCTTTATTAACCCCCCTAGCGTTTCTGACGACACCATCTCGTCTAGCGCTGTACTGTCAGTACTGCGCTGGACAAAATAGTGCTGTCTGGCAAAGATCAGAGCCCTGGCAGCACATACTTACAGTTTCCTGTTGTCCCGGTGGCTCTGATCATCTGAACTGGCTTCTGGTATCCCCTCATGCATGTGATCCCCCAGATGTGCCCCTTTGAGGTAAACCCTGCCCGGGTGTGTTCATCACACCAGAGGAGAGAGGGTGGCAAAGGTAATTGTACTGGATACAGTGACAATTAAAAAAACAAAACACATTTCCAATTGTAATAAAAATTTTATTATAAACAAAACATAAATATAAATACACATGTTTTGAAATCTATCATACAAAAGAAGTATTTTTGAGATTTTATCATTCAAATGATACCTTTTATTAATATTTTTTTTGTAATTTTTTTGCATAATTGCGTGTTTCAAACATTATTATATTCAGGTTGTCTACTAGACCCTTGAATGGACATATTTTGGGAAGTTACAGGCCTACAACATTACAAAAAATCCATTTAAGTCTATGGTGCGCTTTTGGTACAGAAATCTTGGCCTTGCAAGAGCGCTAGGGAGGTTAAATTTATAACAACATGGGTATTATTGTAGCTCCATGATCTATACAATCTCATTGCCTTTGCTAGTAGCAATTGACCCTGTTGAAAACTTTTCTACAGAACGTTATTGTAATGAATGTAATCTTTTGGCAGTGTTAATTAGAAACTTTTTTTGGTTTAATAATTTATTAAATGCTTTGTGCTTAGTGCTACCAAATGTTTAGAAATGTGTTTAAGCATTAATGGTTTTTTTCCCATAAGCATTAATGTTTTAGTATTATAATAATGATGTTATTATTATAAAGTTATTAATAATAATAATTGTTATTTATATATAGACCTCTTATTTAAATTTTTTTATATTTAAATACTGCAACCAAGCAAAGTGTATTAAAGCGGACCTATCATTACATCTTACACATCTAAAACAATTTATATACCCTGTTTCCCCAATGATAAGACACTGTCTTATATTTTTGGAAACACCAAAATATGCCCTAGGTCTAATTTTCAGGGGTATGTCTTATTCTGATCACTCTGTGCCATTCATTTTCCCTTTCTGATCACTCTGTGCCATTCATTGTCCCCTTCTGATCACTCTGTGCCAATTATTATCCCCTTCTTATCACTCTGTGCCAATCATTGTCCATTTCTGATGACTCTGTGCCAATCATTGTCCCCTTCTGATGACTCTGTGCCAATAATTGTCCCCTTCTGATTACTCTGTGCCATTCATTGTCCCCTTTGATCACTCTGTGCCAATCATTGTCCCCTTCTGATGACTCTGTGCCATTCATTGTTCCCTTTGATAACTCTGTGCCAATCATTGTCCCCTTTCCCTTCACTGACTCACTTTTTTTGGGTTCTACCGGTACGGCCGGGTAGCAGACTCCTTTACGGCAGGGATCAGCAGCTTGCTTGTCCTTACTGACGGAGTCACACGGAGGCACACAGTTACCCATTGTACCACCCGAATGGAAGATTCAGGCTGGGGCAGGTATCTGGGTGTCTTATTTGCGGGGGAGTTTGTTCAAGTTTCTAAGGTTCCGACGGAGCACATTCACTTACCTGCTCAGTGGATGCTCGGTCTTCACAGCGCCGAGCCATTTCGCCGATGCAAGGATGAACGTTATTGAGTACGTTAAGCTTCTGCATGGACGGATGTCTAAACACAGCATCCGCCGAGCAGGTAAAGTCTATGTGCTCTGTCGGGATCCCCGCCAAACCATTAGCAAGCCTTAGTGTCCTTTCTATATTTTAGCATATAATTTTTTTTTTAAAGAGGCAAAAGAAAAAAGGAGATTTAAGTTAAGGTCCATGGTGGTATAGAATTGGCATAGTATTGGTAGGTAACAGATGTTACAGATGTAACAGGGGAGGGGCCCTGAATCAACTGCTTCAAAATCAAGTAAAACCTGTAAAAAAAGGCTTCAGCATACAGAATGTCTGCTATTTATTGATGGCTGTCAATCTGTTATGACTACAAGTCACTGAAAATGTCATACAGATCATGTCCCAGCATACCTCTCAGACATAGATGAGCCAATGTCTGGTAGGCCATGAATAGTATTTCCTTCCATGACAAATTCAACACACTCTCTAAATCAGTTTACAACAAACATTGTAAAGAATTGTTTCTGCATTTCATCTTGGGGCTGCTGATGCCAGACTCAAAACAAATACAGAGGACAAAGACATTCACTGATGCCCGACCCTCAATTTGTTTTAAGGAGGATGAGGGCCGACCCAGGGAGGGGTGGCCATTTCAGACAGGGGTCAAAAGGATTGTATCATAAGAGATGCTATTATTTAGCTCTCACTGTTAAATTAAGCTAGCCATACAGGCATACATTTTTGCTCAACTGAGCTTCCCTTTAATTTATTTATGCAAATGGAATATAAATTAAATTTTGATCTTTTACTCTCAGGTTTAATGCTGTGTGTCCCTGCCTGCAGGAGTTCTCCCTCCTCTATGCCAAATTCACACAGCCTTCCTCCCCGCAATGACAGCTTAGCAAAAGACAGGGGGAACTTCTCTGGAACTGAAGCCTGGAGAAGCATGTAAAAAATATGCAATGGTACGTAGAGTGTATGCATCTGTGTGTCTGCACATGGGTCTGCCTTCATTTGTGTGTGTTTATGTGTCTTTCTGAATTTGGGCATCTGTTTGCAAGTCTTTATTGGCTAATGACAATAAGGATGGTTCTGTTCACTTTACAGTGTTAAAATATTATTTTCTATCATTTATTTAATGTTTTAGAAAACTATTTCGTTTCAGAATATTTAAAAAAAATTCTTGCCCATATTGGCACGTAAGCGGTCCGTTATCAGCAATAAAACATGTGTTTCCCCATTGTGCTGCTCTTGTGCTGTGTCCACAAAAAGTGCATGCTGCAGGGTGCATCTGGTAGCGTGCTGCATTGAGTGTTACCATGAATTGGAAATGGCCCTCAAACAATCCATCTGCTATTTGTACAATTGTACAATTTTTCTGTTTAACCTCCTGGGTGTTTGGCCCGAGTTAGCTATGGAAAAACTTACCTGCCTGCCAGATTCCCCCTCCAATCCGGTGTAGGCGGCGCCATAGACCTCAATGTAAATGGAGGGGTGTCACCTTTTCTTAGCATAAGGCTGCGTCGACACTGAGGAATTCTTCACGTTTTTTTCTTGCTTTGCCCGCCTGTTTGTGAGGCGCGAACAGTGCCCAATACGCTTTCAGGCGTGGTTTGACAATATTAAGTTTAGAACACGGTATTGCCTAAATGGTGAATACAGTGCCCTATAACCCCTGAAAACAGCAGGTAACCCGCGGGCAGACACTATAGACACACACCCCGACGTGTCCATAACACCCCTGCTGTTTAAGGGCCGGCATGGTGTAGACCCAGCCTAACTCCAGTGTCTCCAGTGACATTGGTTAACAGCCACATGGCTTTATATAATCTGGTAGCATCTATCTAGTCAACAACTGAATGTCTATGATATACACAAGGCTAGAGCCTGTGAAGCATGTACTAGAGGCACTTATCTGGCCTGCTGTAAGTCTACCTGAAAGGCTGTTCAGTGCAGCTAGGAGTGGTGGCACAGTTTCTTCTGCATATGGCAATACACCACAGTCTATGAAGAAGAATGTTTACTAAACTAGGGTCACATCCTCTGCCATTTACCCACCCCTGTTGCTGCTTGTACATATAAATCTATAAATATCTCACAACAACATATCTACAATAACTGTTATCACTAAATTGTTGGTGTTAGGTTGTCCAGTATTCCTAGTATTACCCAAACCCTGGTATATGGTGCTTCTTCTTTTACAAACCATATATCATACCCTCTAGCTGTGTCCAAAATCCAAAAAACTGTATACTTTTTAATATATATATATATATATATATATATATATATATATATATATATACAGTACGTATATAACCAACTTTTTTTGGTTCTTTTCTTTATTTTAGATAGAGGAGGAAAGCCTTAGCAATACTTGAAGCAAAAAGACTTGAAGCAAAAAGAATTAACATTTTGTTTTAAGAAAAAACCTCTGCATAATAATAAGTGTCTGCCTCTAATCTTATCCTTCTCTACTGTAATTATTTTGTTAAGCTACACGTCACAATGATGACCGGATCAAGCCCAGCTAGGTGATGTCACAAAGTCAAGGCGCACCCCTTAAGGTGCTTGACTCTTCTCTGGTCTCGGGCGGTAAATCGTTGGCCACTGAACTTGCACAGCGTGGCGTCAGCCTTCAAAGCGCCCATCTATGTGTGTATGGGCACCTTTAGGAAGATCTTTCACTGACAATGCGATGCAAAATGTCAATGTCAATCAAAAGATTGAAGCTTCTAGCTTGCTGTCATTCCTATAGTTACTGGATTTTTTTTTTTACCCACTGTCTCTCAGTTCTGAAAAGTATTGGGGGGGGGGGGGGGGGGGGGGAATAGACTTCTGCAATTAATTACTATAATAAAACTATTTTCTACAAGTGGCAATTGCAAGAATTTGCAGGAACACTCTGTACTGAAAAAATATACAGTACACATTAATATTCTGTCAGCTGTTATTCAAACGATCACCAAACCTAAAAACGACATACCTTCCTTACTAAAGCACCCCATACACGCATAGATCCTGGCCGAGCGTCAATTGATCATTCTGAGAAATGAATCTGGTCTCCAAATATGGTCAACCAGAAAAGAACCAGCAAGTCGGATCGCCGTGCGACCCCCTTGTTGTGTGATCCTGGTTGATCACTCCAGGTGGCTGCGTTCATATTGCAGAGAACGTGCTGAGCGCTGAAAATTTGCACATGGTCAATTGTCCACAAAATCGCCTGCGGATCTATGCGTGTATGGGGGGCCTAAAGCAGTAAATTTTTGTTCAATCTGCAGAGAATTGCCATTTTAAAAGCAAGTTGTTAATAACAATAAAATAATCTTTTTTTTTTCATTTGCATTACACATGATTTGGGTTTTTGAAAAATGACTGTTTAATACAATCAGCAAGCTGGCTGAAAATTCACTTTCAAATTGAAGATGCCATTGTTAAGAAACTTGTTCTACTTTTTAAGTAAACCCCTCTAGTTTTCTTGCATAGCTAATAGTTGTATTTTAGATTGCCCTCTTTTAGTATTTTGCTTTTCCAAACATATAATAAATCCTCAGACAATTAATTCACATGAATTACCCTTGTAATTAAATGCTAAGTGAAACATATTCCCCGATTACAGATGAATCACACTCAGGTAAGTGGCTTCTTTTAATTTCATTTTTGCACACTATTAAGAACTCAGTTAGACCATCTGCATGGTGTTTTAGTCAAATTGGAAATTACAGCCATAGCCTGTTTTTTACATATCAATAAATGAAAACAAGATGATTTCAAAGGCAGCATTCTTCAACAGGCTCAATAACAGACTGCTTGTCCCATGCCACACCATTGCTTAATTGCGCACTAATTGGACAAACGTGATTAAATATTTCAAGATCCTTACTAATTGCCTCTATTTAAAGAAGCTGTTAACGTTAAAATTTGCTTGCCACCAACAAATTTAATGACATTGGTGTCTAGTCATCAGCAAAAAGCCCAAGAGTTGCTCTTTAAAACGTACCTAGCCAGAATATTTACTGATTGTGCATTGTTTCCAATGTGGCCTAATTAGAAATCCAATCAGTTCTCTGAGTCTAATTATACTTGATTTGTAGATTCAGCCTATGATAAATAATGAAGCTAAGCAGCTCAAAGAAGACGTGCCTAAAATATAACAAAAAGAGAAATATTTTTTTATGTGCGTTTTGCTAGTTTTTGAGCAACTTTATGTGATTTATGAGATCAAATGAGATGGAAAATGTTCCTATGAGAGATTTATTGGTACTAGCATTTGATTAAAATGACAAAAAGCCAATGTTCTATCACAATCAAGTAATAAATTGAAATTTCTCACTTCAGTACAATATGTATCTGATCAAATGAAGAATAAAAAGTAGTCTCTGGTGGAGTGTAATATGCTAGCTTCTCACAACCTTTAGGCAAGGAAGAATACACATTGTAAATGCCAATTGTGATCGTGAAGAAAGTTGTATGAATGCACGAACAGATATCAAGGAAAAAAGTAATGATCTTTGGTTAGAGATGGCTTCGTTGTGGGTACTCCCCTGTTACGCCTCCACAGGGGTAATGACAGTTGCAACCAACGACAGAGGGAGGAGTCTTTG
>CM070036.1:61341224-61390169 GCA_036250615.1 Ptychadena robeensis | reverse complement strand
ATAAAATTATTCCTCAAAAATACCACTTGCCTAATAATTCTGCACTCCCTGTAGACTACAAGTGGAGAATTTTCAAAACGACTTCCAACACGCCCAGGTCAGGCCATCCAAGTAAGTTCACCCCTATAGAAGACCAGAAGATTCTAAAAGGAGTCTTCATAAACCCTAAATTGTCATCACTGTCCCTACAGCAGACTACTGTAAAAAAGCATGCCTCTAGAATCAGAAAGAGACACATTTAACTTTCATGGGAGGAGTACAAGGCAAAATTCTTGCTAAAAAAACAGAATTGCCAGAGAGATGGTAGGAAAAGACCAGGACTACTGTAATAAAGTCTTTGGACAGATGAGTTCATAAAAAAAAAATTTGACACAAGAACAGAGGACATGTTGTTTTGGCATATACCAAATACACCACTCTAGGAGCTGTGATGAGCGGCATAGGCAATATTCGAATTTGCAAAATTTTGCAAAAAACAATATTCTATTCGATATTTGCAAAATTCATAAATTGCGGAAATATATTTTCAAAATGAATGGTCACATGTGGTATTTATTTTCGTACTGCGAATATAAAATTGCAATGCATGGCCTTAAGCTTCCCAATCCATAATATCACAGATATTGGACATTGCGAATATCCACCGTTCGCGAACTTTGTGAATTCTCGAATAGCAGATATTCGTTGAATATATTCGCAATTTGAATATTCAAGCTCAACACTACTCACCATTAAATAAACTACCATGGATGCTATCTTGTATGAGCAGGTGCAAAGCAATGGCCATGGCCAGGTTTAAATCTCAGTCTGCGCACTGATGTGCAAGATGTTACCTCCCACGCTGCAAAGACATGCAGCTTGGTTTCTTGGCCCCCCCCCAAAAAAAATCCTATGTTTGTTACACAAGACTCAGGGCCCTATATGCGTTATTAGGGTTATTAGTTACTATCTGACTATCTGACAGATTTCCTTTAGATCTTCTTTTGTTTGACCAAAACCACGTAATATGAGGGACTTTCTAAACCATCAAGTCTACAGCAGGGAACACACGGCCCGATATTGAAGCTGTTCGAGGTTCCCTGCAGCAGCGCTATGACATCATCTCGCTGCTGTCAGATATCGGAGGAACTCCAACTCAGCCAATGCTTTGCATGAAGACCCCTCGGTCATAAATATTGATCATTTATTTTCCAGAGATAAATGAAACCTAACATATAGGTTAGACGTCAATATAAAAAATCAGTAAAAAACTGAATATTAAATTGGGTGTCCTAATTTTGTTACATACTAAGAAAGATAATGGGTAGTTGCGCACAATCTTCAGCAGTGATTACACAGCTATAGTGATAGCAGTGGCCAGAAAGACCCTCAGTTGGTGTATGGGGCCTGAGCAAGGATCACAGAGTAAAATGGAGTCAGTATAAGGGATGGGTGTTTAAGTTGTGTGTAGGTGTGCAGCTCTCAAAATGGCCCCCTGTAACAGACAAATAAGAACAAGGACAGAGGCACACAACCTAGTACAACAAATGGTTAAATAATGTGGAATAGGATAAGATAAAACAAATTGAAACAAAACAACAGAAAAGATACTCACATTGAGAGAGGTTTACAAGGGCGGATCTCTCAGGGCCATGTGTTTTCGAGGAGGACCTCACTTCCTGGTTGGGGATGAGATCACTTCCTGCTTACAAATACTGGGGGGCTCAATAGGAGCAATGGGACGCGTTTCGAGCAGATGCTCTTTTTCAACCATAAGCCCTATGGTTGAAAAAGAGCATCTGCTCGAAACGCGTCCCATTGTTCCTATTGAGATCCCCAGTATCTGTAAGCAGGAAGTGATCTCATCCCCAACCAGGAAGTGAGGTCCTCCTTGAAAACACATGGCCCTTAGAGATCCACAACATGTATGGGCAGCTTTACAGTGGTATTATACCCATATTTTCAAAGGTTTAAAGTTTGTTATACATTTTGGGGTAGCAATATTAATGTGATGTTATTCAGAAAGGCAAAACCAAACCATGTGATTTTATTCAGACAGGCAAACCCAAAGATCTATAATATAAAAATATGATTTATTCTTTTTTATGGTGCAGGAGTAGCAGCTCGGGAAGGATGAAAAAATCTGTGATATATATTCATTACTACCCTATATATAATGAGTAAAAATCCGCAACTATGGTTATTCCAGCAGGAACTAACCTTAGCACAACTATTCTATATTCTACATGATTAATGAATAAGCTAGCCATCTCTCCAATAACATCACTGACATTAAACATTACATGTTCCTTATTCTTCATGTATTTACAACATATACAATAAATTTATATTCCCTTTCATGGTTCAATTGTTTTCTGTTTTCACATGGAACTAGGTAGGTTGGTCATACCTTAATGAATGCTTCATATTATCATTGAGAAAAGGGCTTGGGATCAGAAGCAATACACTGTTTTCATTATGTTTCTATTTTCTTCTTTATATTGTTTTAAGCAAATAATTAAATAAATAAATAGTGCAACATTTAAAGGAAATCAGAAATCTCAAGTGGATCTACATCAGTTTTGCCAAAGTCTTTTGTTTCTTTAGCATACATAAATTGTAAAGGATCTGATGCGAGGCTCATATTGTCAATATACACTCACCGGCCACATCATTAGGCACGCCTGTCCAACTGCTCGTTGACGCAAATTACTGATCAGCCAATCACATGGTGATTCATTCCTAGTGGCAATGGTGCTTTATTTATATTTTCTCATTTAGAAAACTCCACTATCTGACTTTGCTTTTCCCACCCTCGGCTTATACTCAAGTCAATAAGTTTTCCCAGTTTTGGAGATAAAATTAGGTACCTCGGCTGATATTCTGGTCGGCTCATAATAATATAATATAATAAAAAGAGTAAAAAAAAGTAAATGCTGCTTTTTCTTTCTGGTTTCTCTCAGAAGAGGGCCCTTATGTGGTTTTTGGGTTGTTTTTTATTTGTTTGTTTTTTCTTATAACAAAGTGCAAATAAACGAACAAATATGTAACACGCTACTTTTTATGAATGAAAGTTTGTAACACATTTGTATTGTTAAACATTAGATAATAAAATCATTTATTCTACCTTTTCTAAACATAAATGTATGTTGCAGGAGCTGCTATTACTTTGGCACATGGCAGAGTGATTTAGGACTTTTTCACACATTATGGAATGCATGTATGTGTCTTGGGTTACATCAGCTACAAAAAAAATGCAATGCATGCCATTTTGAAAAAATGATTGTGGGTAATGTGTGATGGATTCCCTGGAAGAAAAATACCCTCTTAGGCAATATCCTATATTTCTTTTTCAATGTGGGAATTGAAGTATGTGCAATTCCAAAATGTTGAATTGTACATACTTCTATTCCCACACTGTGACATTGGACAGCTAAAAAAATAAAGTGCTCCAAAGAGCAGTAAAAATCCTTACAGGGTTTCTTTTAACCTCCTTACTCTTCAAATAATGTAAGTTTACAGTATTAAAGAGGAAGCGAGTTCCTGAGTTAGGTTCTGCAAGAAGTAGAGAATTGTGATGTAAAAGTAATGACCTAGCTTAAATTATGCTGATAGAGATAGAGATGGTCGAATTTTTTGACTAGCTGGCTTTGTGAGCTGATTGCAAAGCCCCTGAACATGGTATCATCACCAAAATTGCTGGAGATGTAGAGAAGAAAAAGAAAAACAAAAAAGTTTTGCTCTAGCAAATGTCGTTTTTGCATTAATTAAATTCAAAGTCAAAGTCGAAATTTCGACTTTTGACATTTTGACTTGACTTTGAACTTGAAATTAATGCTTTTGAAATTAATGCAAAAACTATTTGTGTTAGAGACTTTTTTGTGGTTTACCCCAACACTTCTCTACATCTACAGTAAGTTGCTGATGATACGCAGGGGCTTTGCAATTAATTTCGAAATGGTCGAATTGTTTTAAATCCTCATAAAACCATCCTCATTCCTCTATATTAGAGCAGCAAGTCAATGCAATACACTTGAAGCAATTTCTTTCTTTCTCTGTTAGCTTAATAAAGACTCACCAAGGACCAACAGTAACAGTAAAGTTTGCACCCAAATGCAACAGGATAGCAAAATAAATAGTATAATTCAAGTATGCGTACCACCTGCAATCACTAGTGTCCCCCGCCCCTGGGGGGTTGTGAACGCCAGGTTGGGAACCACTGCTCTACACCAATCACAATCACTTGTAAAGCTCTACAAGTGTGTGTAGATTACTGTTCCTCCTGCTGCTGATATATTTAGAATAGTCATTCCTCCATCCATGAAGTGTTCACATTACGCTGTAAATTAAGCTAGCATTGCATGAAGGCAGCCTTGGATGGGATTCCTGGTTCAACAAAGCAGGTAGTTTATTTGGAAAGGATCTTCAAACCATCCATGGGCAAGGGGAGCTGAAGTTTGATTCAGAATAAATATGGATCACACCAATACATAACATATGTTACTGTAATGCAAGTTGGAACAAACCATGAAAACAGCATAGAACCTATTCACAATGCATATACTATGATAATGAAATACTAATTAAAAGTAAAAATATAGCCCTGGCTTTAGCTCATTGTGGTATATGGTGCAGTTTAGCAATCGATTTGTCATCTAGCTAGTTCCTTAAGGCATCACTGTTTATTTTATTATGTTTCTTTTCAATATCATCAATAGAACAGCAAATTAAATGCCTGGTTTATGTGCTTTGGATTACAAGAAATAAGGGGCTATTAGAATGTTGCTAGTTAAAAAAGAAACCTGCCTTAACGACATGTGTACAACATTATTTATAACTACTGTACATCTGATAATGAGAATTTGGCAATGACTACAGGAAAATCAATGCATGATCGCTAGCATGTGTGCTGTATAGCACTGATACATTTTAATTACTTAGCTATTTAAATGAGTTCTGTCCCATTCTAGTATAACCATGGGGTTTCTCAGTTTATATTTGCATCCATGGAAAACAACATAAAACTATCATGAGCTCTTTTATTAGAGTGTAGAGTCAGATGCCTTTAAAATTATTAAGTGACAGTCATTACTTGCGCTATGGCTCTTTTTTGTCTTCCCATTAGCCATTTAGGTGACAGCTGCTGTATTACACATAAAGATGAACCATTCCTTCAGGAATGATTGTAGTTTCGCTGTGCCACTACTGGCATAAAATATTATCAGACCATAGCTGTGCTCAGCGCCATCAGTGTCTCCTAGGCACCTATCAGTACCCTCATTATCTGCATCACAGAGTGTCTAGAAAGAAGACTGCCAGGCTTCACAGCTTTGCAGCTCATTTGAAGAGAGGAAATTAAATATCCCAGGAGAAAGCCCGGCACATTGTAATGGCAGTTATGCTATATAACAATAACATGTTGACTGTTTTAGCACTGTCTTCTATCTCATTAATTTAATAGGCTTTTGGAATGAGGTTTGGAAGGTACAAAATCAGCGTTTAGCAGGATCATCACAATATATTCGGACATGGATAAAATTGCGGAAATTGTACTGTTCTTTATTGTACCTGTAAAAATGATTGCTAGGTCATATTTTATCTGTAGATTCAGCCAGCAGTTTACAGGATTATTTCCAGTCTTGTTGAATTAGTTGAATTTTGTTTATCTGAACATTGTATAGGTTTTCAGTTAATACAATATTTAACATTTATCTTTTTGAAGGCATCGCCCCTAACATTTTTACCATGTGTAATTTATTAACGTATCATATCCACAACATAACAGTTACTAAAATCCAATTTATACAAATGTTGGAACTTTTATAACAGATTGTAAATATGTAATTCACCTGTGCCAGCCAAAGTACCTGTAACCCAATTCCTAGCAGTAGGTACTCAACTTTCTTTTATTTCCCCGTAGCTCTTCTGCCAAGAGCAACTGAAACTACATCAAGGACTATCATCAGCATGTGTTATGTTCACTGGCAAGTAGAGCAGCCATAAGGCCCCCATACACCTTACAATCTTTTCATACAATTTCTGTACAATCAAATTTTCTTCTACCAAAACCATGTAATATGAGGACATTTCTAATCCTTCCAATCACTATGTATTCTATCAGGGAGGACCTGGCACTACATAGCAGGGATATATACCTTCCAATCACTATGTATTCTATCAGGGAGGACCCAGCACTACATAGTAGTGATAAATACCTTCCAATCACTATGTATCAGGGAGGCCACTATACTACACAGTTGTTGGTAGAGTTAATGCAAATTGTATGGATCGATCTTAAGGTGTATGGGGGGCTTAAAGGTCCTCATACACAGGTCGATACCTGTTCAATCAATGACCTGCTGCAGCGCAGCATGGTAACATCACCAACGGGAATGAATTGAACGGGAATCTATGCAGGAATCTATTGGTCCCCATATAAAGCATTGGAGGTTGAACAGGGATTTACCAACATCAGCTGACAGGGTGGCCACGAACGCGCACAGCGCAATGTCATCAATTGCGCGGGTCATGGATTGTACAAGTATCGACCCGTGTATGGGGACCTTTACATAGCTGAATTCATTTGTCACAACATTATTTAACCACCCTAGCGTTAGGTACGGCACCATCTAGTCCAGCGCTGCTACTCCCACTATCGCACTGGACGAGATGGTGCTGTCCAGAGAACATCGGGGAACCGACAGCGCATACCGACAGTTTTGCGCTGTCCCGGTGTCCCCTCATTCATTTTATTAAAAAAAAAAATTATTTTACATAAATAGTTTCAAACATTATTATATTCAGGATGTCTACAAGACCCTTGTACGGAGTTACAGGCCTACAACATAAAGAGAAAATTACCATTGAAGTCTATGGTGCACTTTTGGTACAGAAATCTGGACCTCAGCAGTGCGCTAGGGAGGTTAATTCTCTAATAAAAATATATCTACCTATAAATATCTACTGATAGAGAGGATTATGGATTGGAATTCAACATCAGTGGCAAAATATTGCATCAACAACAATCAGATCAGGAAGTAGATTAGAGTAAGGACTGGCAAAGCAAGACAACATGGATGGATGGAGATTCTACCTTTCATTATCTGGACATACATCATAACTTTACCCTGCCATGCTGCTTTGTGCAACTATAAATGTTGATACAGTACATCCTTATTCCATTTACCTGTATTTTTTCTACAAATTTGGTGTTAATTGTTCTGGTGACCATTAAAGTTGACATAGGTTTTTATTGGGAATTTTGGCACAACATGCATTGACCAATACACATTTAAACAGATGTGGTGTTAAACCTTCTCATATGTAGCACTTTTTGTCATCAGCTCAGTCATTTAAAAAAACAACACATAACCCATTGAAACTGGAATACAAATAGAAAGGCAATTATTATTTGTAGACGATGCAATAGTTTGAAAGCAAACACCAAAGAACATAAAGTGCTATTGTAACGAAAAATATAATTTCATCATCTCAGTGCCAGGTTGTCAAAGACCTTGTTAAAGTTATGTTAAAATAAATTCATGTCCAATTTCTAAGTACACACCATATACAGCCATATATTTAAAACATATTAACAAGCTGCCATTTCATCCTGGTCAATTTTTGTTGCCTTGTCTCCTGTTCATTGAGCAAACACAGGCAGATGTCCATTAGGTCAGTACTTAAAGGTTGTATAAATAAAAAGAAAAGAAAAAAATGTAGCCTATATTTCATCATGTACCTCTCCCTAGCAACATACTGTAATACAAATCCTTGTAACGATATAAGCTTAATGAAATAGGCAATGGTAAATTTTTACCAAGGCCAGAAAATACATATATTGATGCTGAAAATAAAGGATAAACCAAACTAGTATGTATTTCTATCTATTTATACATTACATTTATACAACATTAAATACTTTATTAAAAAGACTTAATTAAAAAATGTATTACATTTGCCAATGGTTCAGGACAAGCATAGCTAAGGTCGAGCTGCTCATGCTTAACTTTGTAAGTGAAAAGAACAAGGATGAAATAGTTCTAAACAAGGTATTATATATACTACGCAAACACCTGCAAATCCAGTTAAGATTCTTTCAACATATAAATATCAATAAAGGCCCCCATACAACTCACAATATTACCAATTTCTGTACAATCAACTTTTGTTCTACCAAAACCATGTAATATGACGACCTTCCTAACCCTTGCAATCACTATGTATTCTATCAGGGAGGAACCAAGGACATAGTTGTTGCAACTCCAGATTGGGTTTTTAATCCATATAATTTCTAAAGGTTAGAAACAGGCATAGTTCTTATTCAATAAATGTGTATAAGGAGGAATCTACCAAGTACAGTCATAACGAAAAGTTGTTTTTATCTTAACTGGCCTGATCTCATTGGCTGAAATAGGTTACTGTGTTTTTTAGGATTATTAAATACGTTAGTATCTAACATTTCCTAGCTTCATGGATTATGTCACACTGACAACAGGAGAGGAACTGTGTCTTCTATGGGTTACTTAAAAACATGCTTTTCTTGTAGTATATATTACATTACATTAAAGCTGGTCATAGAAGATTTGTGGACAATATCGCCGCTCCCAGTGGTTAATCTGCCATGCCGTGGAATCGCCCGCAAACCTAAATTCGGTCATAAATCGGCTGGAAAATCAATCTAAGAATTTACGCCCATACATTTTAGAGCAATTGCATTACTTTGGATGGGTACCAGCATCCCTGTCCAAAGTAACTGCCGACACACAAAGGGTTCTCTGAACAGTCGGCGGTGCGTGATTATGTCATCACCCACCGTCAATCTGCAGGAGAATCGAGCAAAAAAAATAAACGTCTATGGCAGGCTTAAGCAATGTCACAATGCTGAAAAGTGTGTTAATAGAGAATTTGTACCTTACCAGGACATCCATTGGGTCCAGTCTCTGACATAGAATGCAGACTGGTGTCAACCGAGACTTTATTTTTTTATGTTAGGGTCACCCAGTTCCAGTCTTCATGGGCTGGTATCTAAAAAAAATTCCCCTATTTCTCTAATTAACAGCAGCAAATGAAGTTACCATTGGCTTACAAAGAATCCTGATCTCGATTAGCTGAAAAATGTGTATGGGGGGGCTTTACATGTTCTCAAATTTTTTGCCATTGTCTTCAAGGCACATCTCTGTATGGCAAAAGACACAGAAGCAGATTTACATAAGGAAACATACCCTAAACTAAGTTAAAGCCATTGGTTGACAGATTTCCTCATCTCCTTGAAAGAGTGCCCAAAGCCGTCCGCAGGGAGGAGGGAGGGCACCATGACACAGGTGATTGGCAGTGGGAGTAGCTCAGTAGCACCGGAAAGGGCGTGGCGACCGACATTTCGTCTGGGAGCCGGAAGAGGAGGGCCCCTTTTGCCTTGGGAGCAGCAAGCTGATCGAATTGCAGAAAAGGTAAGCACCCCTTTCTCTCCCTAGGTCATGGATGCGGCGCTGGAGCTCCTTTTTTCTCAGCTCAGGGAGCAGGCAGCTCGGAAGGGGGAGGACTGGGTCCACTCCCAGCTTGTGCCAGAGACCCCCCCCCCCGTCCGGGCGGCCTGCTCGCCTGTGCCGCCGGGCCCCAGAGTGCCTTAGTCTCTCCGGGGACGCCCCCCCCCTCCCGCTTGGCCCCGCAAAAGAAAGCCGTCTGCTGGCGTTTTAATGACGGAAGCTGCAAGTGGGCCTCCACCTGCCGCTTCCACCATGAATGCTCTGGCTGCGGGGGCACTAATCACCCCCTCAGCAATGCTATCGTAAAGGCAAGGTAGGAGCAGGACAGAAAGGTTCGGAAGGTGTGGGTAAAGGGGAGGACGCCAGTGATCGTCGAACGGATGGTGCCTTGGCTAAATAAGTACCCGGATAGGATTGCTGCAGATAGCCTCTACTTTGGTTTTCGGGATGGGTTTATAACCCCATACACTGGGGACAAGGGGCGTCTGTCGTGCGCTAATTTACATTGAGTCTGCGTTTCGCCTACTGCTGGTTCATCCGGAGACTCAAATTCTGTTGGGTTGTCAGCTGCAGGGTCGGTGGTATGTTGACAGTTGCCTTCCCATGGGGTGCTCTCTCTCTCTTGTGTTCTGTTTGAGTGTTTCAGCTCTTTCCTGGAGTGGGTGGTCAAGCTGGAGTCTGGGATTACTTCCATCGTCCACTATTTAGACGACTTTCTTTGCATGGGATCCGATGGCTTGGGGGAGTGTGAGGCGCTGTTGGGCACGGTGATTGCGGTCTTCTCAGACTTTGGAGTCCCCTTGGCGCATGAGAAGACCGAAGGCCTCTCGCGATGCCTGAAATTTCTGGGCATCGAAATTGACATGGTGTTGATGGAGTGTCGCCTCCCCCGGGACAAATTCCTCGACTTGCGGGGGGTTTTGTCAGCCTTCCCAGGCCGTCATAAGGTGACCCTGAGGGAGGTTCAATCTTTGCTGGGAAAATTGAACTTTGGTGCACCTTCCTCACCACTTTGTCAGGATAACGGCGCTCGTCAAATAGGACCTTTTGGTTTGGCAGGCGTTTTTGTCCAAATGCAATGGGAAGTTCTTGTGGTTGGCGGATCCCGCTTGTAACGCGGAGCTGGATTTGTTCACCAATGCGGCTGGCACGATGGGTTTCGGGGCCTATTTCGGAGGGGCTTGGTGCCAGGGTACTTGGCCCTCTGCGTGGGGGGCTGCAGGACTTACAAAGAACCTTGCGTTTCTGGAATTCATCCAATTGGTGGTGGCGGTCACAGTGTGGGCCCCCAGCTGGCCAATCGCTTGGTGGTTTTCCATTGTGACAACATCGCGATGGTCTTGGCTGTTAATTCCCTTTCCGCAACGTCTTTTACAGTCGTCAACCTGGTGCGGAAGTTTGTTCTGGCACGTCTGGAAGCGAATATCAGGTTTAAGGCGGTGCACGTTCCAGGGGTTCTTAATGACGTGGCTGATGCTCTCTCTCGTTTTCAGCAAGCCAGATTCCAGGAGTTGGCGCCAGGGACAGCGTTGGAACCGGTCCCGGTGCCGTCTCACGTGTGGGACCTAGGGCCGATTGGCTGCTGGGATGGCTGAAGAGGGCATTGGCTCCGTCCACTTGGCGGGCCTACTATTTAACCTGGGGCAGGTGGTTCTAGTTGGAGGCTTCAGTGGGGGCCCTGTCTTCGGGGGCAGAGCGCAAGGAACTCCTTTTCATTTTTACCTGCAACCTGCTGGATGGCGTACTTGTTTAAGCTGTGGGGTGGGAGGATTACACCAAGGACTTCCTATTGCGGCAGGTCCTACGGGGACGGTGGGAGGGTTTCACATGATTCTAGCCGTCCGGTGACTTTTCCTTTAATGGAAGCTTTGTTTAGGGTGTTACAGGTGGAGTGTCAGGACAGCTTCGAAGCCAGGCTTTTCGGCCTGGCTTTTTCTCTGGCCTTTTTTTGGGGCCTTTCAGATCGGTGAACTGGTCAGTCCGGAATGGAAGTCGCCCTGCGGGACGTGGTGTTGCAGGATACGGTTTTACACATTCGCTTTTTCTTTTCAAAAACTGATCAGACAGGGAGGGGTTTGCAAGTTTGTTTAAAAGGGGCCGGGTTGTTCCTTTTGTTCGGTGGTGTGTCTTCTTTTAAGGAGGTCAGACCAGATGTGGGGGGACCCCTGCTCTGGCATGTCGATGGCTCATTCTTGTCCCAAACAGTTTGGGTCGCACTCCTTTAGGATAGGGGTGGCTACTGAAGTGGCGCATTGTGGCCTGGATCAGGCCACAATTCCCTGGATAGGACGCTGGGTATCTCATAGATTCCGGTCATATGTCCTCCCACATCTGGTTTTCTCTTCTTGTTAACTGATGGGTGTTTTTTTTTGTTTGTTGTCTTATTTTCCCCTTTTGCAGATGATTTCCGATGAAATATTTGGATCCTGGACCACTCTTATGTGACGCAGGCAGAACGTGGACATCCATTGGTTCTGGTTTCCCGGGCTCAAGTGGCCGCAAATTTTTAAGAAATTTTCAGATCTAGTGGTGACACGTTCCCCTCCTCACATTTTAGTGGTCCACTCAGGGGGCAATGATTTGGGGGCTTGCTCGCAGCTGAGTTTAATGCGGTCTATTAAGGCTTTCTTTCTGCGGATCTGGGAATGTAGCCCAAGTATGATCTGCATTTGGTCAGAGGTGGTTCTCAGAATTAGGTGGAGGCCTTCTATCGACAAGGCGATGCTCCAGCCTTGCTGGGTCAAGATGAATAGATCAGTGGCAGCATTCATGTGTAAGGCAGGCGGTCTGCCATAAATTGCTGGAGGATCCCAAGGGGCCTGATGGGGTTCACCTGTCAGATTTAGGCCTGGACAGCGGGCTGGGAGAAGTGGTGGAGGCAGCCCTGCTGCTTTGGTGGGGGAGATGCCAGATTTGAAGGTCAAAGTCCGGTCCCTTGTGGCGGAAGCTCGGCAGTGCCGCAAGTTAAAGTGGCCTTTAAGCTCAGGTGACGTGTCAGTAATGCAAGGGCAGTCACTAGTTAATGTTAAATTTTGTAAATAAGGTACCCACCATGCTGGTATACGAGGGCTGGTGGCAGGTACATTGATTTAAGGAGAGCGGTATATTGGTGGCCAGATTGTATTTTTGCACCTATTTCTATATAAATTCAATTTCCAAAGAAGTCAGTTGTTCGTGTTGTAATTTTAGAATAAGTTAGTTTATAGTTATAAAGGGTTTATGGGAACTGGTCAGGAATCCTGGAATCAAGAGTGCCCAGAGCCGTCTGCAGGGAGGAGGGAGGGCACCATGACAGGAGGTGATTGGCAGTGGGAGTAGCTTGGTAGCACCGGAAGGGGCGTAGCTACAGACATTTTGTCTCGGAGCTGGAAGAGGAGGGCCCCTTTTGCCTTGGGAGCAGCACCCACCCACCCAACCCTTTGTTATTTGTATATTTATGTTATGTTTTTATGTATTTGTTCCTATTGTGACAGCAAGGCGGAGGCTTGGCAGTGCCGCAAGTTAAAGTAGCCTTTAAGCTCAGGTGACGTGTCAGTAATGCAAGGGCAGTCACTAGTTAATGTTAAATTTTGTAAACAAAGTACCCACCGTGCTGGTATACGAGGGCTGGTGGCAGGTACAGTGATTTAAGGAGAGCGGTATATTGGCGGCACTGTCAGGGGACCCCTTCCAAGTTTTATGTAATAAGAGTTATGGTCATTTGTTGACTAAGTTTACAGGCTGTGGCCAGATTGTAATTTTGCACCTATTTCTATATAAAATAAAATTTCCAAAGAAGTCAGTTGTTCGTGTTTTAATTCTAGAATAAGTAAGTTTATAGTTATAAAGGGTTTGTGGGAACTGGTCAGGAATCCTGGAGTCATGATTCTTCGAAAATAAAAAAAGCCATTGTCATATTGTATTGACATTTCATTTTCAGTAATAACTAAGCAACAACACTCCTGGTATGGCAGAATTAACAATTAATGCTGAGTGAAGAGCCTGCAGAAATGTCATTTAATATGTTTTGTGTGCTTTTTAACTTGACTTGTTGAGTGAAGAGCACAAAAAATCTGGAAGCTATACTTTTAACTTACCTGATTCTAATGTCTCGCTGTATCAGCCAAAACGTATTGGAGCCTTTGAAGTACGGAAGGTTTAGAATGGATTGTATAAAAGATGATCACTTGATAAGTGATAACACAGTTCCTTCGAGGATTTCTTCGATATCCTGTATTAAAAACTTTAAATAAAAAATTGTGCCACAAAAAATGTGAATGTCAAACTGCAATTATCTTACACCCTTAAAAATGTTTCCTTTGTTAAATATAATGTTTATTTTATTTAAATATATTATATGTGACCCTCCCCATACCTGTCATGTTTTCCCAATACCCGATGACCCCATGGATGTTCGCCCTCCTTGACCCGCTCCGTTCGCCGGCAAGAAGATCACTATTCTTCCTCCGGCAGGATCAGAACCTGTGTGATCGTGCCGGAGGAAGAATCTTTTCACTAGAAGACCGGGCATAAAGCCGGTCTCCTAGTGAAAAAACTGTCTAGGAGCAGGAAGTGACGTCAGTGACGTCACATCCGGCTCCCTTACCCACGAACTATGAGTTCCAGGGTGCGTTCTAGGGACCGGATGTGACGTCACTGACGCTGACTGAAGGAATCTGTCCGCGAACAGGCGGTTCGACCCGTTCCGCGAACAGGCGGTTCGACCCGTTCCGCGAACAGGCGGTTCGACCCGTCGACAGTCCTGGCCGATGTTCGGCAATCACTACCGATGACACAAACACGTCATGAAGAGAAGGAAGGGGGGGTGCACTAGGCAGGCTATGGCTAAGCCAGGCTCGGATAGAGAGAAGAACCCCTTGCCCCCAGTCTCAAGAAACCAGGACCTGGAGTGCTGATGACATCAGCACTTCCCACTGTGCAGTCCATACCTGCTGAGGTATTATGGAAGACCAGGATGCTTCAATAGCGGCCTTCAGCTCTTCTGCATTATTTGGTTTCGTGTCTCTCATCTTTGTCTTCGCAATGACCCATAGATTCTCTATTCTCTGAGGTTCAGGTCAGGCAATTTTGCTGGTCAATCAAGCACAGTAATCCATGGTCATTGAACTAGGTTTTGGTACTTTTGGCAGTGTAGGCAGGTGCCAAGTCCTGTTGGAAAATAAAGTCAGCATCTCCATGAAGCTTGTCTAGCATGAAGTGCTCCAAAATCTCCTGGTAGACAGCTGCTTTGATCTGCGTTGGAAATAATGAACCACAGTGGACCAACAGCAGCAGATGACATGGCTCCTAAAATCAACACAGACTGGAATCTTCATACTGGACTTCAAGCATATTGGATTGTGTGCCTCTCCATTCTTCCTCAAGACTCTGGGTCATTGGCTTCCAAATGAGATACAAAATTTGCTCTCAGCAGAAAAGAGGACTTTGACCACTGAGCAACAGACTAGTTATTATGTTCTTTAGCCCTGGTAAGACAACATCACAATTCTGATGTTGTTTGTTGTTCAGGAGCGGCTTTACAAGAGGAATACAACATTGGAAGCCTATGTCCAGGATCCGTCTGTGTGTGGTGGTTCTTGATGCAAGAACTCCAGCCTCAGTCCACTCCTTGTGAAAGTCCACAACACTTTTGAATGGCCTTTTCCTGGCAATTTTCTCCAGGCTGCGGACATTCTTGCTCACACTTTTTCCTTCTACATAACTTTCTATTACTGTGCTTTGATACAGAATTTTGGGAACATCCAACTTCTTTTGCCATTACTTTTTGAGGCTTTCATTCCTTATGGAGGGATTGTTTTCTGCACAACTGTCAGACCAGCAGTCTTTCCCATGATTGTGAATCCAACTGAACCAGACTGAGAGACCATTTAAAGGCTCAGGAACCTATTGCAGGGGTTTTTAATTAATTAGCTGATTAGAGTCTGACACTTTAAACCTAGAACATTGAATGCTTTCACAATATAAAATTTGAATTTGGGGTTTTCATGAACTGTAATCCATTATGAAAATTATAACAAAAAGAGGCTTGAAATATCTTGCTTTGTATTCAGTCGTTTTCATTTATATGCTTCACCCTTTAAGTTGAACTATTGAAATACAGGAACTTTTGGAGGATAATCTAATTCTAACTTACCTGGCTTAGTAATTATAATAGTATTCGGTCATGTGCTTGTCTTTCACTCCTGGGGTTAAATGCTCATTTAAGTAAAGGGTAAGTAGAATGGAGTATCTCTTACCTTGTACCTTGCTCTTACTGTGCCCAGATTGCTTTTGACATAATCTGCTCTCTTTTGATCCAGGATTTTTCTGCTCAATTTAGACACCACTATGTTGGGGAATAGTATGCATAGAAAGATATAATATATTAACACTGAGCCCATGTCAATATATTGCCATTTTCATCACTGTAAAGTAATATTCCTAAATATATGATCATTATTTTATATACAGTTGTAAAAAAATCAACATGTACATTTTATATTCCTGTGCGTTCCTAAGAATATTATTGCTTTTGTACTCTGCTGAGTACTGTGAACTGATTTGAAACCACTACGCAAACAAGCAGGGCTGTCTTCATTCTAAAATTTTGATTTTAATTGCTGCTTGTTTGTCTCTTATTTAGACCCTTATCTAGAAACCATATACTCTCTAGCCTTTTATATTATTCCAAATATATTTTTAAAAGCCAGTGCAATGGAAAAGGAGTGGTGAAAATGGGAATTGTCTGATACATCTGTATTCCTTATAGTCCATGTACCTGAGGTGTGTCCATTCCTTCATACTTTACCTTACGAGTTTTCTCTCATTGTCATCTTACAATGTTGATGTGATGGGTCAATGATTGGAAATATGGAAGACAGAGAAAGCCAAGTAGCCAGTATTTGCACAAGCAGGTCAGTAATGGAAGTCTACATGTTTCTCTCATTACAGTCATAGTTTAGCAAATCTTTCTGCGTGGCAATTCCTTTCTTTGGTTTGCTTTTGTCCAGTGTGCTTTATGTTTTTGGGCAAAGGAAGTTCCATCCTTTGCAATATTAACATTAGGAGTTGTTTAAAATGCAAACATTTGCTTTGTTTTAATTGTTCAAAAACACATTCGCAAACAACCCAGCAGCTATGAGAAATGTATAAAGCTATTTCACTCTCATTGTGAGATTAGCACCTGTGAAGGGAGGAGATTTGGCGAGGAACCCGTCTTTGAACAGGTGAAGTAAATAGAAAGTACGTTAACAGTGTATTATCTAGAAGGGAGCAATCTTTAGTAAGTCTGCTTTCTGTTCACATAGAGATTGGAACTGACTATTCAGAGCAGGAAGCCTGCTGCCAACTGCAGATCGCCTAGAATACTCACTGTCATTCAGGGCTTAAGGGTACCTTTCAGTTATATTGGTAAGGGGGGGGGGGGGGGGGGGGGGGGGGTAGTGACCCACAGCTGAAAGAAAAATAAGGCTCTTGCAGAGGCGCCCGTTCTTGGGAATTAAAAATATTTTTATTTTTGTAGTTATAATCCAAGTTACATCCTAGGCGATATTTACATATGAAAATATCACCTAGGATGTAACTTGGATTATAACTACAGCTGTGGGTCACTACCTCCCCCTTACCAATACCTTCCAACCGGAACGAGTACAGACCAAGCATCCAATAAACGAACCGGTTACCCACAGGCTCACAGGGAGCGACCAAAGGCATAAAGTAAAGATAGACACAACGAAAAAACATCCCCCCTCAAAAACACCCCCCACACCAAAACTGAGAAGACCGCTCCTCCACAGGAACCGATCCTATCCCAAGGAAATCTTTTTTCACAGCTAACATAATACTTTCAGTTATATAACACTTTTACAGAGTTACCCACATTTGATTTCTTTACTTTTACAGAAAGCTGCTGCTTTTACCTATACAAGCAAGAAGCTGCTACTGAATACTTTAATATAAGTAGCGTTCATGTAACATTTGTTGAAGGTTCATCTATGTTCTTTGATCTTCTGTGGTATAGCAAAAAGTTAAAGAACTTGGGAGGCATATACATAGCTGAATTATGATGCCAAGATATATCCTGCATTTTATATATTCAAGAAAAAACCCTGGTCTGGGAACTTATCATTTTGAAGGTAAAAAAAACAGTACTGATTATGAGCTCTATATCTCGAATAGGTAACTAAATCACAAACATTCTTGGTAATGGAAGTATATACTGTACTTTGGCTGCCAGTGCTGAGACATTTGTTTTAATACTCAATCACTGACTGAACAACTACACAGATAAGGACCTTTCTTTAAAGCTGTACTCTAGGCAGATATAAAACTCACACATTAATGCAGATCAGAATGCAGAATTAATTAATACATCATTAAATCCCAATTGAACCCTTGCTGTTTATTATTATAATGCAGTTAAGCTGTATATACTGTAATAGACTTTGGATTCTACTTCTTTTCAATGTCTTAACCCCCATAGGTTAAAATACACATAGTTGTAAAGCCCCCCACTCACATTTAGATTAGCTGCCAATCTACAAGCAGATTGACCGCGCATGATGACGTCATGAGTAAGCGCAGGTCACCCTCTATGTGCCAGGACTTACTTTGATGTGGTCACTGGTAATGAAAACGATCTAAGAATTATGGACATGTAATGGATAAGATCGATTTCGTGGCTGATTTCTGGACGAATTAAAAGCTTAAGCTTTTGATTTTTACCAGTTTTCCTGGCAGATCGACCACTGTAAGCGTGCACGGTGGTTGATAGGCCAAAATATCAGGTGGAAATATAAGCATGTGTGGGGGGCTTAACTTATTAATTTAAAAAAATCAAGGTTGTTATATTGAAGCAGAGATTAAATCCAGAGCCATGATCTTATATTTTGGTTAAAGACATGCTTTTGCATATAAAGAGATGTTAAATGGTTTTGTTTGCAAAGCTGTGGGGACAGTTTGGTTATTGACGTTTTCCAGTATGACTGTGCCCCAATGGGCAAGGGCCATAAAGTCATATTTGTGGTGGAATAACTTGACCTGCAAAGAGCCCAAGCCTCAACTCCATCAAATACTTTTGGGATGCATTAGAAAGGAGATTGTGAACCAGATCTCATTTATGCTTAACAGCTGTGCTTGACCTTAAAAAATAAAAATATTATTGCCGTATACTAGCCATACACATGCCGATAAGCGGCCGATTTTTAATCTGACTGGCGGGCGTGCGCGCTCGCGCCGTCGGTCAGGTTAAAAACCGGCTGCTAATCGGCATGTGCCCACATGGGGTGACAGATCCCTGTCGCCCCACTTCTCGGCCGGCCAGAGAACGGACATGTCCGATCTTCTCTGGCCGATGGGAGCCGATGAAAGCCGATGCCATAAGCTGCAATGAAGCGGCGTCTTCATTGCAGCTTATGGCCGGCACACAAAGGGTGCCCAGCCGATTGAAGGGGCCCCATAATGCAACGGGAGGCTAACGTGATGACGTCATCACGTTAGCCTCCCGGAAAGATATCGGGACTAGTCTGCTAGTCTGTCTATCTGTCTGTCTATCTTTCTCATAGTGTCAGTCTATTTAATATCTTTAACTAGCAAAATCATTTTGAATTTAAAAAATTATCGTTGTTGATCATGTAATCACAACCCCACATCCACCTGCACCCCCATCCCCACAGGAACAGACAAGGTGTTTTTATATCTGTTATGGCTGTTTATGGTCGCATAGGAACCTATGAGTTAACACTAAGAGAAGACATATGTGTCCATTGACATTAGCAAGCAAGACACACTTACACATATTGATCTTAAGGAAAGCAAACAATCCATGCACGCTAATATTTGCCAGCTATGTTGCACAGGGGAAATTTCTCTTCATGGATCATCTGTCTACCTTGTGACAATAAATTTCTTAAACTCGTTTTTCATCATTATGAAAAGCACAATGTTTTCTTACACAATGCCTAAATTTCATGACAATACTTGACAGTTAATTCAAGGGTGTAACTATGCTACAACAACAAAAGCCAGCTATCACTGTCTGGCTTAAAAGTCTGGTTTAAATGTATCGGGATTGCTTATTCAAACCAATTCCTTTTAGAAGATTGCATAGAAAGTAATAAATGTTTTCAGAGCGGCAGGGATCTAAATACAACAGTTAAATTTCAACTGCAATTGGTGCACATGGATCAAAATAGCGTTGATCCATGGGCCCAAACAGTTCTACTTTTGTTTCATCAGTCCACAGAACACTATCCCAAAACTTTTGTGTTTTGTTTGTCCACATGACTTTTGGCATACTGCAGTCGACTCTTCTTATTCTTTGGAGACAGCTATGTTTGGAGGAGGAAGAACAAGGCCTATGAAGAAAAAAACACCTTGCCTACTGTGAAGCATGGTGGGGGGGTCAATCATGCTTTGGGGCTGTTTTGCTTCTGCAGGTACAGGGAAGTTTCAGCGTGTGCAAGGTACCATGAATTCTCTTCAGTACCAGGAGATATTGGAAGGAAATGTAATGCAGTCTGTCACAAACCTGAGGCTTGGGAGACGTTGGACCTTTCAACAGGACAATGATCCCAAGCATACCTCCAAGTCCACTACAGCATGGTTGCAGATTAAAGGCTGGAACATTTTGGAGTGGCTATCGCAGTCACCAGACTTAAATCTGATTAAGAACCTCTGGTGGGATTTGAAGAAAGCTGTTGCAGTGCCCAAGCCTAAGAATGTGACTGAACTGGAGGCTTTTGCCCATGAAGAATGGGCTAAGATACCAGTAGATCGCTGCAAGACACTTGTGTCAAGCTATGCTTCACGTTTAAAAGCTGTTATAACTGGAAAAGGATGTTGTACTAAGAACTAAGACTGAATGTCACTTGGAGGTTGAATAAAACTGATAATGATGTGAGCACAGAAAAGACATTTGTGGTTATTTCATTATTAATGTTATGTTATATTTGTCTGACTTACAAGTGCCTCTTTCATTTCATTGTAAACAAGATGACTGAAATGTTCAAAATCAATGTCAAAATGGCCAAAACACTCAATTTCAGTGGGGGTTGAATAATTTTGAACACAACCGTAAGGGTTGACAACTTGAGCCTGAATTTATATTACTCAAATTGTATTTATTACTTCGAGTAGATAAAGGGTCACATCAAAATCCGAAGTAGCGTTGGTAAATCATTGAATAATGTTTTAGTGTACACTTTCTGTATTTATAAACATAAACTTTAAACTGCAATTTCATGCCAACCATGATAGTGTCACCATGAAATTGTATCAGTGTTTCCTTTTATTAATACTATATTGTTACTGTACTGTTATCCTTTAAAGTACGTATGCTAGGGAACAAACAGCTTGCCTTTTTTATTAAATAAAAGTCATGCTCAGAAATGTATTTTGTTTCTGGATACCCATTACATAAAAGGACGAGCTATGAATCTGAACACAACGTTCACACAAAAAAACGATTAGATTGACACAAAATATTTATTCTCTGTTTGTTAGGGTGTAATCAACTGTAGGGGTTTATTCTTCTGTAATCAGCATGATTGCTGATTATTTTTTGTTTTACAGGATCAAAATGAATAATTTTCAGTAATCAGAATTATTACTGCTTTCATACATTAACATGCATGGTATTTGCCCATTTTATAAAATAACTATAGCAGCACATACAAGAGAGGGCTGTTGGCTTGTAACAAACAGACTATGTAGCGGAGGCAGCAAGGATGGTGAATGCATGCTATTTGGAATTTAACTTGAGTACAGGTATCTTTGTCAAAATATACTTTACCCTCCCCAAACTCTATTTGGTACAAACAGATGTTTTCCACAAGGGACTTTCCAAGTGACTTGCTCTGTTTTTTTGGTGGGTAGTCTCCTCCAAAAATAGGAGAGAACACTGATCACTTAAAACTAACAACCAACATTTAAGGGGAAATATACTATTGACCAGGAATATTTATTATTATTGTCATTTTTTTTAAATAGCACCATAATTTTATGCGCTGTGCAATAAATAGGAGATGCCACACAAGATAACACACAGGTACAAGTTCTGACACAGGAGAAGTTAAGGACCCTGCCGTATCGAGCTTACAATCATACACTACTGTATACACTATGTTGTACATTACATAGACCTGAGGTCTGCCCTTTTCGTATGACATAGCCCTAACTGCTGTACTGTTTACACTATATGGTTTGTTACATTATTCCTGAGTGTTAGACTGTATATACCCTATGTTGTTCCCTTCCTCATCCAAACTGATGGACCATATACCTTTATATATCTGAGGTGTGTCAAATATGGACCTATCCCATGCACTACTTACACATTGAAGGCCTGACCAGTCAACTGGTCAAATGTACACTTGTACACAAAAAGGCATTGTTGCTTCTCTGTATACAGTATGGGGGCAAGATAATTGCGCTGCAACTGCTGCATCACATACCTTTAACTGTATGTCACACTTTCCAAGCCCTTTTTTTTAAAGGTCCCCATACAAGGGTCGATTTTAGTTTGATTCCCAAACAATCCATCATCATGCACGTTTGGGGTGATCCATTGTTTATTGAATCAAACACGGCCATCCTTTGTTCGAGCAGGATCAACGATCCCACTTGAAGAAAGCTCAATGGAAGAGGGAACCAACACGTTGGTAAATCCCTGTTCTATTGCTATTACTTGGACGGGGACCAGGGTCGCCATCCAAAGTGTTGAACGGGAATAGATTGCGCAAAATTGTGAAAATTAGTTTGTCGTTCAATTGTCAAACGCTAGAGCACAGCAAAGTGGCGTTATTGTGACGTCACCATGCTGCACTCATCAATTGAACGTGTATCGGCCCATGTATGGGGACCTTAACTGTAACTGTGGCACAGTAATTGGGAAGTATGTGGTTACAAAGAATGCAGCATACCATGTCCAAAAATGTGCTGATTTAACACTCCACCATGTTTTATGTTTGCAGTGCATTTTCAATGGATGGTTAACCTCATTTAAGTTGAGATGTTAAGATTCAACCGTGACATACCTGTGGAAACATGTTCTTTGAAAAGCTTTAAATGGGGAGTTTAAAGCATTTGAGAGTAAAAAAATATTCAAGTGAGTAGACCTGGAGATAGGCTTCAAAGTTAGAATGAATTTATCCTCCGGCCCTGACATTTGGCTTTGCCTTTTGTCCATATTCTTGCTCTCTGTTCCTCGCTTTGGCTGTAAAATCCATCTAGGTTGACCCTGCTTAGGTATGGGTTGCCTGCCGCAACCTGGAACCTCTTAGCAACAGGCTTTCTCTCTTAGGTGTTGGCCCAGGGCAGGAGATTCATATCACACCTCAGGGCTGAGATCTGGTTTTGGCATATCTTTGCATCGAGAAAAGTGTTTGTTTACCATCATGCATATAATGTGATGTACACAGTGCTAAATCTGGTGTGAGATATATGTACATAATAATTGTGTTTTATTGGTTTTAACTATCATGTATGTGATGATTGGATTTGTATCATCGTTACAATAAATTATTATCTGTTTATATACAACTATATGAATTTAGTGCCTTAAAAGTCCCCTGGAATCTCTAGGCTCCAGATTTAGTGATAGAGTTGATGCAATGGGCATCCTCACTTCACTCTTCCCTGTTTTTTGCTATACACACTTATGGGATGTGGCACACATATACGATTTAGAAGGCTCTAAGAGGGAACCGGTCATTTGTTAGGAATTGCTTACATTACAACCAATCCTAGCAACTGACCCAACCAATCAGGTACATAATGACATATTAACATAACTTAGAATGCTTATGAGATTTACTAACCCAGCCAGCTCCTTTTTAAACCAGTCATGTAGTCCCTATGCCTAGGTCCATTTTCTGTCCATTTTGGCTCCGGGCCTGCCTTTGTGATTTGGAACAATATGTCCATTTGTTATATTTGCAAAATAAAAGCTTGACTGTATTTTCAAAGAAAATGAATTCCTTTTTATATTTTGTGTTTATATATTTTAATGTCAAGCTGATGCAATACATTTGTAGCCAGTGGCAATGAACAGTGCAATTTCAACTGCATAATACATTTGAAAGGAAGTAAATAAATAAATAGATATTTTTATGTTTTTCTTGCTTTTAATCAAAAAAATATTTGAGCAAAATCCAAGGGGAAAAAACATGATCAAAGGGACCATGACTCTGGCTCACTTTTCATTTCTTGATGCTGTCTTATCCTTGCCTGTTACTCAAAAAGATTTGTCAGACTACAGAATCTATGAATTATTTCCATGGATTTGTGCGAAACCATAAACTCTAAATGTATTTTTTACCATGCCTCTACAACTTGTTAGCATTCCTGGATGAAAATATATTGACATGCATTTGATAAATAAAGATCTTGAGCAGTTCCTTGATGCCAACTGAAAAGTAGAATTATTAATGAGGGCTGGCTCTCTTCTACAGGGTCTATTAATTATTTATAAAAAATATTCTGTTTCTGCTTATTAAAAGATTTTTGTGCACTCTACTTCCAAAAAATTTGTCTTTAGGAAACTTTATTTTTTTTTAATCAGAAAGAATGCTTTTCTCAGATTTATTTTACTAGAAGATGAATATAGTCTTGGGTTATTAAACTGGAATGAAAAAACACATCTCATTAGAACTTACATGGTGATTTTTATTCTCACTAGTTTCAAATAAACTTAATGATGCAGAATACATTTTTATGCTCATACTATTTTAAAATGGTGCCTGGAGCCAAATAGCTTCCATTACTGCCAGTTTGGTATTTCAAATACAATTTGATGTAATTTACTTCAAATATATATGGATGATGAAGGATAATGGCAAATGTTTTTTCAAAAGTAGATGTAGGTTATATAATGAAAGTGGTTTTTAAAATAATGCTTTCCACGATGCTTAAAATGATTCAGGCTGCATCATGTGTAGTCTTTGGATCAATTTCATTTCTATGCATATTTGTTCTAGTGTGTTACATTTAAAATCAATGTATAAATGGGAACAAAAATCAAATATGTACTTGTCCAAAGAATCAAGGCATTCACATTATTTTTTTACATAGCAATACAACTGAAAGATATTTTTCATAAATAAAGGTGCTCCCATACTCAGAAATATATCGTCTTCTTCTAGTGCTAGTCTATGATATGTCTAGCATCAATACTTTTCTAATATCCTAATATGAATATTTCTAGGTAGTGATTTTGATATAATTTAATCAATATGTAACATTATGTAACATTAAGTAAATGTAACACTATGCCCTCCATGGAATCGCAGCACCAACTTACCTCACACTGATAGAAACAGATGAAAAGATTCTGGCAATGCTCAAAGTGTGGGTAAAGCTAGGCACACACAAGTAGATCTGTAAAAAGATTTGAGTACAATTAAACAATGTCAATCTCCATTAATTTGCATGGAGATGTGAATCTTCATGCAAAGTATTAGATGTCACCAGCTCCTGCCTCCTTCCTGCTCAGCCGTCCGCTGTCAGTGTGAAGGGGCGGAGCCAGCACTCGTCACTCAGAAGCTGTGTGAGTGAGAGGCTGGCTGGATTTATCCCCAGCTTGTAGCGTGTTGTGATTCACACATGCTACAAGCTGGGGAGAACGGATCTCCGGGGTCCCCATTGAATGGGAATTGATGTGCCCATGCGGTGCACATTGATTTCTGTTCAATTGATCCCCGATCAATTGCATGGGAATCAACCCATGTGTGCCTAGCTAAAGAACGAATGCCTTAATAGAGTTCTCAGAGATGGCATGTTCCAACTCCTAGTCCCATGCAAGGCGATAATATGGGGCTGTGGTGTCCAAGAGTAGTCCTCCAATTTACAGATAATTAAAAGAAGTCAGATCCCCACGCTGGTTTACCATCTTCTTGAGATTAGTATAGTCCCTTAATTGAAAGCAATGGAGCCTTTGATTGGCTACTCCTAAAGAATTTGGTATGAAGTGTGTAAAGTGGTTGAGAGAACCCTCATAAAGGGTCTCTTTGAGAAATCATTCCATTTCCATAGCAGAAAAGAGGTACAGTTCATGCCTGGTGCAAAGGTGTTCCCTTAAATTTGATGTAGGAAACTTAATGTGAAGAAATGAGAAAACATGGTGCCATTGTGTCCTGAGTCTGAAGTAAAGGGGTAACATGAAAAGTGACAAAATGTTAAACTTTTGTTATATATCTATTACACAGTACATCCATGGTAACATATTCCAAGAGTGCTGTCAGTTTTCTAAAAAGTTTTCTTATCTATTACCATAATTTCTCTGTCCCTTTGTCTTTGAAACCCATAGGTTTAGGGAAGGGATAGTGGTTTGAGAAGTGGGACAAAAAATCACAGCTTGCACTCTTGTGGCTACATGTAGTTTGAGTCATGAAGCTCTGTATGTTTAGATTCACTTTCGATTTTGCGGCAGATGACATCATCACGTGCAGACGGTCATGCCGAGAATCGGCCACACACACTTTATGTGCCGGCACTTACTTTAGATAGGGACGCTGGTGGTAATGAAAACGATCTGAGAATTATGGACATGTTAGTAATGTATTAGATCGATTTGTCGGCCGATTTATGGCCATATCTAAAGTTTAAGCATTTGATTTGTGGCAGACGATCATCTGAAAAATCGGATGCAAAGCAGAGCATGTATGGGGGGGGGGGCTTAAGGCACACTTCAACCCTGAATTTTATGGGATTTCGGTTCTTTCAGCTTGATGTTTTATCCTACAAATGTCCATAAACTAAGAAGTTTTGCCCCCTTTATCAGCTTCAATATAATACACAGTGAAGTACGTCAACCTCTGGCCGGCAGATCGGCAGAGCATCATGAGAACAGCCACAGCTGCAGGCAGGAAATGTGGATCGACTTTACCCTGAAGCTCAAGGCTGGAATACATGGCTAGATTCTTAAGCCGGCAATAGCGTGATGCCGTTATCATGCTACTGCCCGGCTACTCCAATATCGGGAGCCAGCTGTCAGCCCGTCCTATACTATGAATGGGTAACCGCGATTCCCTATTGAAAGTATTGGATATCGAACATGGTTTACCAACATGTTGGTAACCTGTTCGGCCGAGCGAGATCTAACGGCATACACGGGTAGATTTTTTCCCAGATTTCTGCACAGCTCAGTGCTGTGAACTGCAGAAATCTGGGGAAAATCGACCCGTGTATTCCTACCTTTATCCTAGAAAAATATTTGCCAAAACTCAGAGCATGGTATTGTACATAGTATTTCCAACAGGACAATGCATCATGCCACACATCCATGGAAGTCAGGGACTGGATGTAGGATTATTTTAGCTAATGCAATCTCCAGTTTTGTGTTGGGATAGTCCAACAGCATTCATTCTTAAACGTCATGTGCTAATCAGCAACTAAGTGGCACTGCTGTATTGCTGCGCTCTGTTGTTTCTGCTTCTTCCTGTTTCTTCAACCATGTTATTGTTACCTGTTATTTCTATATCAACTTTATACTTGATATGTAGTGTGTATTTTAATCTGCCACAATTTCCAAAAACAATATATTCTTACTTAACTGAATTGTAACTATCCAGGTACTGTTAAAATTATTAATTGTTCAGTATGCACTTGCCTACTTTGTTACCCAAGTGCACATATATACCAATATGTTGATCTTGATCTATCACGTAAATACCTGTGGTAGCCTACCCTTGAGTAGTGCTACATGGTATTTCACTAGAGCAACCTATGGATAAATTAGCGTCTGCTATAACAGAAATATGTTTTAACAGCAGAAAACCCGCTTGATGATACAGATGTTCTTATTAAATGAAGCACAGTTCCATGGATTTGGAGCATGGCGAGCAACCAAATTACCACCCCAGTACTCAAGCTGTGAGATCTTATTATTAATTAGCCAGTCAGCGAGGGGTATAGAACAGATTCATTCTTCTACCAATGTTGTTTAATGACAATCAAAGCTGATTTATTTCTTTACAGCTGAGTAAGATCATTCCGTCTCCGTATTTAAACTTTTTAATATATAAAACAACACAATTTTCAGTTTGAGTATTAGCTATTAAAATACTTGTTAACTGAATAAATCCATGATGTTGAATGCTTTTTATTAATGTTTAATTTTTTAAATCCTAAAAGAACTATAGGGGGTAATCCACTACAAAGTTCAAAAATATTCACACAACACATTTACAATAATTTATTGATTGCACACAATAATGTGGAAAGCATTTTCCTGTTTACTTAATTTGCACATGACTGGATACCTGAACAGAATAATTATTTATTTTGTGAAAATCCCACAAATTAGCTTTGTTAGTGCTCCATATATGAATATCAATAAATTAATATTGTACAATATGCAGATCTGATTGTGTTATTCTACTTATTCTTTATTTGTATGAGCATATATACAGTGGGTAAGGAAAGTATTCAGACCCCCTTAAATTTTTCACTCTTTGTTATATTGCAGCCATTTGCTAAGATCTTTTAAGTTCTTTCTTTTCTCACTAATGTACACACAGTACCCCATATTGACAGAAAAACATAGAATTTGGCACACTTATTAAAAAAGAATACCTGAAATATCACATGGTCCTAAGTTTTCAGACCCTTTGCTTTGACACTCATATATTTAACTCAGCTGCGGTCCATTTCTTCAGATCATCCTTGAGATGGTTCTACACCTTCATTCATTTGAGTCCAGCTGTGTTTGATTATACTATTTGGACTTGATAAGAAAAGCCACACATCTGTCTATATAAGACCTTTCAGCTCACAGTGCATGTAAGAGCAAATGAGAATCATGAGGTCAAAGGAACTGCCTCAAGAGATCAGAGACACCCACAAATGTGGTAAGGCACAGATCTGGCCAAGGTTAAAAAAAAATATGCGGCACTTGGGCACAGTGGCCTCCTTAATCCTTACATGGAAGTCGTTTGGGTCAACAAGAACCCTTCCTAGAGCTGGCCATCCGACTAAACTGAGCTATCGGGGGAGAAGAGAGGTAAAGAAGAACCCAAAGATCACTGTGGCTGAGCTGCAGAGATGCAGTTGGGAGATGGGAGAAAGTTGTTAAAAGCATCACTGCAGCCCTCCACCAGAGCTTTATAGCAGAGTGGCCCAAAGGAAGCCTCTCCTCAGTTCAAGACACATGAAAACCTGCATGGAGTTTGCTAACAAACACCTGAAGGACTCCAAGATGGTGAGAAATGAGGTGAGGCCTAATGAGACCAAGATAGAACTTTTTGGCCTTAATTCTAAGTGTTATGTGTAGAGAAAGCCAGGCACTGTTCAATACAGTCTCAACAGTGAAGCATGGTGGTGGCAGCATCATGCTGTGGGGGTGTTTTTAGCTGCAGGGGCAGGACAGCTGGTTGCAATTGAGGGAAAGATGAATGCAGTCAAGTACAGGGATATCCTGGATGAAAACCTTCTCCAGAGTGCTCAGGACCTTAAACTGGACTGAAGGTTTACCTTCCAACAAGACAATGACCCTAAGCAGCTAACATAATGAAGGAGTGTCTTCACAGCAACTCTGTGACTGTTCTTGAATCGTCCAGCCAGAGCCCTGACTTAAACCCAATTGAGCATCTCTGGAGAGACCGAAAAATGACTGTCCACGAACGCTTACCATCCAACCTGACAGAACTGGAGAAGATCTGCAAGGAGGAATGTCAGAGGATCCCCAAATCCAGGTGTGAAAAACGTGTTGCTTCTTTCCCAAAAAGACTCATGGTTGTATTAGATCAAAAGGGTGCTTCTACTAAATACTGAGCAAAGGGTCTGAATACTTAGGACCATGGGATATTACAGTTTTTCTTTGTCTACAATTCTGTGTTTTTCTGTCAGTATGGGATGCTGTGTGTACATTCATGAGGAAAAAAATAACTTTTATAGATTTTAGCAAATGACTGCAATATAACAAGGAGTGAAAAATTTAAGGGGGTCTGAATACTTTCCATACCCATTGTTTATTTAGGCTGAGCTTGAATTAGAATCTTAACCTCCTACTCAATACCCATATGTCAGATAGAGCTACTTTAGGTCTAAAGTACTATTTAATCCAAAATTCACTCTCCTGAAATCTATGTGCTAACACCCCTTTATTACATGTATACAAAAACAGAGAGGGGAAGGAGGATTGTCACCTATGGTTGGAGCCAAAAACTCCTGGGATTTTTAAGGAACCAATGATCAATAGTGGTCAAATGCATATATTGGTAACTCCATTTTCTACATCATATATGTCTTATATATGTCTAATAAAGATCTTGTCTTTATTAGGATGTAAAATGATCTATACATGTACACATTGCTCAAACTTTCAACATTTCATAAACATACAAGTCAAATTTTGCTGGGGGTATGTTTCACTCTTAATTTAGGTCTAAATCAGTTTTGACATATAAACACCGGATGCCTTTAATTGAGTTCCATGTTGTTCCCTCGGTGTGGGATGAGGGGCTTGCTTGCACAATGGGCTGGTCTACACATTTGGATGTTACCTCTATTCTAAGCTGTAACAAACTGTTATTTAAATGACTCGTTTAAAGCTTCCCAGTCGCCCACGGGAGGGAGGGGGTGAATGTTTAAGCAGCCACAGGAGGGGCTAAAAGATCACCTGACCCTGCAGGTGCCTGGAAAGGTGGGATTTAAAGGTTTTAAAGACTGAAAAACGAGTAAAGAAAGCTTTGCAAAGTGCTGCAGTCAATGGGGTCGATTAACAACCCTGCGACAGACTAAAATATATTCTACATCTAAATATTTTATGCATATATAAATAATCTATCTATGCATTACTTTAAGTATGTAACAGCCACGGTAACTTGAAGAGAATTACAATAAATGTACTCTAGAATAAACAAAGTCTATGCTGCACAATATGTTATATGAAATAAAATGTATAGCCTGGCATTATATTTTTCTAAACTTATTCAAAGAAAATGCAGAGGTTGTCAACAATCTTGGCAAAAGGGGCCCCAATTGAAGCCACTGACATCACAGACCCTAGAATTATATAGGTTGGAATGGTGACACATGCTGCAAGAGTTAGGAGACTGGGAATGACATGACATGACAGTAACAGAAGCAGTAGAGATCACTGCTACCCCTCCACAAATTAATCTACCCACTCCCATTACAGACTGCTGGAGTCCAAAGGCTTGACAAAAAATATCAATGGGCAATTTGTGTCCCTTGGGCTGAAGATTTCGCACCGCAGCTGAAAAGGCTCCAATAAAAATTAAAATTTTTGTAACTATGAAGCAGGTCAATGCAATTTATAATAATAATTGATTCAGTAAATAATGGATATGTCCTAAAGGGAGACTTCTAACTCGAAGGATATATGTAGTCTGTACTTCATTAACAATCACATTTAAGCTTCCAATGAGGGTTGAAATTTCATTGGTTGTTTTTTAAGCTTCTGTGTATATAAGAAAGGTATCCTAGGATCAGAAATACGGGTTTTCCAAGATCACCAAATCACAGACAAAAAAAGTATGGAACTATGGACAGGTATAAGACAGCAATTCTCAGATTTAAATATAAAACACAGCAAGTAGTCTGCGTTCCCTGTTACCAATTTACACTGCTCAAAAAAATAAAGGAAACACAAAAATAAGACAACTAAAAAATATATATAGGATTAAGCGAGCTCTGATCGCTACATTTTGGGGTGGCTAGCCCCTGAGACTTTAACGGCACAGATATTTAAACCACGATAGTGAAAAAATAAACAGTATACTTTATTGATAGACACAGAGACACGTACATTTGTATAAAAGAATTCCCATCCGTTACAATGTTACATAAATAAAACAATTAAAGCTTCCTGAGTTGGGTCCAAGGTCATACCCGTGGGCCCTGCTTATGGGCTTCATCAGGGGTTTGATCAAAGGGTGGGGTGGTTCCTCTGGGAAGCATTATATTAAAATATGTCCCTTGTGTCCTGGAATACTGGAATACATAAATAACGTTAATACATGTCCCGTGTGGGATGTCCATATGCAGTCCATAAAGTCCCAAACCCTGGTGACCCGAGCGATCACCCATATTCTATTACAGACATCTCCCCTTTATTTATCACGTCGTGTTGTTATTGAGTCGGTTACATCCAATATCATAATCAAAATTACATATCAAAGAAAAACATAAACATAGGTAGCGGTCGCCCGCTTATTCGCATACCTGTGGTTAAAAGGGTGGCGTGATCCTACAAATAATAAGACATCCTATATCTGAATGAATGAAATATATATCTTATTAAATACTTTGTTCTTTACATAGTTGAATGTGCTGACAACAAAATCACACAAAATTATTAATGGAAATCAAACGTATCAACCCATGGAGGTCTGGATTTGAAGTCACACTGAAATTAAAGTGAGAAAAAACACTACAGGCTGATCCACTTTGATGCAGTGTCCTTAAAACAAGTCAAAATGTGGCTCAGTAGTGTGTGTGGCCTCCATGTGCCTGTATGACCTGCCCACAAAGCCTAGACATGCTCCTGATGAGGTGGCTGATGGTCTCCTGAGGGATCTAGTCCCACACCTGTACTAAAGCATCCCCCAACTCCTGGACAGTCTGTTGGTGGATGGAGCGAGACATGATGTCTCAGATGTGCTCAATTGGAATCAGGTCTGGGGAAGGGGCAGGCCAGTCCATAGCATCAATGCCTTCGTCTTGCAGGAACTGCTGACACACTCCAGCCATATGAGGTCTAGCATTGTCTTGCATTAGGAAGAACCCAGGGTCAACCCATCAGCATATGGTCTCACCATATGGTCTAAAAGCAGCCAGGCTACCTCTGACAAGCACATGGAGGGCTGTACACCCCCCAAAAAAGTGCCACCCCACACCATTACTGATCCACTGCCAACCCGGTCATGCTGGAGGGTCTTGAAGGCAGCAGAATGCGTCTCAGCACATTCAACTATGTAAAGAACAAAGTATTTAATGAGAATATTGTTCCCTTAATTTTTTTGACCAGTGTATTATATTCAGTTTTGGCTGGAGCATACCTTTAGATAAGAAGAGAAGGAGGAGGAAGTGATTTTAGTAAAGCAGCATTTATTTTAATACATACATAAATAACTTGCTGTCAAGAATTCACCAGGCATATTAATCATTGGTACGCTGGCACATTTATGCCAGGGATCAAACATTTTAAATGTTATTCTTCAGTTCTGTCACATGAAAGACTGACTTATGTACGCAATTATTTTTGTTTACATTTATTAGATAAAGGACTGTATTGAAAAAAAACATTCTTTGATATAAAATGTTAATAAATTTGTGACCTTTTTACTTACACCGCATGTTTCTTGTTAAAGTATGCAAGCAAACATTATTAGCATATGATGACCTCCAACTAGAACACAGTTTTCAATAATAGAAAAAACTCTGTGATTTGCAAAGTATGAATACAGACAGCACTTTATATTAATTACAGGAACTGATAAATGGAAGCTAATTGTGCATCAGGCGGATGATAGTACTTTCAGGAATATTCTGGCCAAATCACAAAATAATATAGCAAGGGAATACAAAGAAAAGAACCTAATTGAACAGAACTTTTGTGAATATTAGCAATCCCCCAATCTCGCATGAAGGACTGTCCAGAGTCTTATGTTATGCTATCTTGGTGCCTCCTGCTGTCTCTGGGCTTTTTTTCGCTGCATTTTTTGGACCTTTTCCACTGAGTTGCACACCTTTACCAGCACTGCAAGCACTTCTAAAAAAAATTTGACCGATTCTCTTTATTAAGCAGAACCCCTTGGCACATGCAGCATTTAATATATTCATAATATCAGCATGTCACTAATCAGCATGTCCAGCCTCCAAGCAATACAAGGCCTTGAGGCATGGGAAGGGGGGCCTCCCTCCTTCCAAACTTAATCTCCTTAGTGTTCATCACGAGCCCATCTCGTCCAGAGTTTGTGTGAAGAACAAAATCTGGATGAGCTGGGCTCCCATGAAAGCCGCATATCCCCGGAAAGCTACGGCGATGCTGCTTCCAGCTGCGGCTTCACTGATCGCGTCACAGTGACGCGGAAGGGGGCGAGGGTGAGCAGTGCCATAGACCTCCATGTCAATGGAGGGGCTTCTGCTCTCCAGACCTCACTGCCAGTGTCATGAATGACACTGGCTGTGTGGAGAGGGGAGGGGGGAGGGAGGAAATGGCAGGCAGTGTACCTTGTACACTGCTGCCATTGCCTGTACCACACTGTTAAAAACGGTGCGGTACAGGCGGTGCACTAGGGAGGTTAAACCAGGCCTGATGACAGACCTCATATGGGAGGCCTGATTCCTGACAAAGTGGCTCAGTGTCGTGGGGTTCTGCTATTGGGGGCTCATTGAGGACCCTATTTACCAAGGGTACCCCTACTTCCTTTCCTTTAGTATGAGCACAGAGGTCACTGTCATCCCTGTGACACCACACTAATTACATTACAATGACAAAAACAATATTACCTATTATCTTTCATTACTTTTATACTTCAACACACTATCATACATACATATACTCACATAAATAACACTCACACAAACTCACATACAACATCACTTACCTATTTGCCTAATCAATCCCTTCAGTAATTGGATGTTTTTTTATTGGTGTGTCTTCCTTTGCTGTTTCAGCTCTGTTGATACTAATAGAAGACCAAAGTCATCCAGAAGGTGAAATAACATATTAGACAGTTCAACCATAGCAACACATCAAGGTCCCCTCACCTCCTGCACAATGTTTAGAGTTGGGGCTAAAATGCTCCTGTTACCTCTTCCCCAATGAAGTAAGTAGGTGAGCACACATATACAAAAACAACATAAAACATTACACTACACATGGTTTGTTTTTTAATTGGGGGGGGGGCACTGACACCTCCCTATGCACTGCTCTTTTACCTTACTGTTACTAAAGGATGCCAAAAAAAACTCACAACAAAGGTTAGGACAGGTTTACTTTAAAAAATAAAACCACAATAGTAAGATAATGACATGGTATATATGCATCTGTAACTTTCCCATAGATCTGAGAAGCATAACTTTTTTATTCAAGTTTCCTTATATAATAGGTAAGTTAGTAAGGGTACAATCAAACACATGGTTTACAGCGAGCTACTAGTTGATGGCTTTAGACACAAACCATTGCAATATTTATTATTATTTCATGCAGCATTTTGTTTTAATGACCAAGGCATGGGAAATAACTATTAAACAATGTAATTAAACCTACATGTAGTGCTTTTCCTTTACTAGAATAAAACTGTATGTACCTCAAATGGTTTTTTATACACTTAAATGATGAAAAGAACAATTAAAAGTCTTTGTGGGGACCTGTGGGAAACATTAGACCTCAATATAACAGTCTGACTCTTTCCAGCTTTTTTTCTGAGAGAGTGTAAGAATTCTCAATATATTCCACATTGTTACATGGTAGAACAGTGGATGAGTATACAATAAAGAGCTTTTCCTACAAAGCCAGAACTAGAGGATGTCCAGAATTTGTTAACCAATACATGAATACACAAGAAAATTATGCAGGACATCATAACTGTAATTCACAAGTCATTTTCAGCAAAACCAGGGATTAAATATTGAAAATAAGCTAGGTGAGATGTGCCCTGTGGCATCTGCATCAACCTGCTGTTTTCGCAACAGCTTTAGATGGTTCAAACTGAGCTGTGTACAGCAGATTCACACTTTTTTGTTTTATTGTAAAGGGCAGTATACTCCGCTGGGTATTAAAACTCCTGATTAGGGTTTAAGGGATCAACAATAGAAACTACATATCAGAATGTTGTCTTGAAATGTGCCATCCTAACACTAGGCAATGCATGTGTTGTAAAAAATGTATCAGCAGGTAGGTATGAAATGCCTACAAGGGATTCACAAATACTGTCTTTCCTATTGAAGAATACAATCTAAAGTGTTAAAAGACAGTCTTGGATCAGCAAAACTGATTTATTAATGTCATCCTGTATACAACAATATACAGTTTCTCCAAAGACCTAAGATGGCAAAGATATTCCCCACCCTGTTTTTTTAAAGATTCAAAATGTTTTCATTTTTAAAATTTACAAAGTAAATAAAATTATAATTGTGTACCAGGAAAGAAGAGCAAGCAATATGAACATGTATAATGATCATTTAAGTAAGGGTAACAAAATAACTACTTATAAAATTAACTGTGTGATATTTCAAATTTCTGATAGAACACAAAAGGTTCTATATCAAAAGTAATGGTTATGAAAGATTGATGCAACATCACTTTCACACATGCACCTATAGTGGGATAAGTTGTTCATTAGAACAGCCATTTCTAGTTTAAGTTATGGGGATGGAGGAGAGGGAAGGGAGGAGATTTTAAGTGTTTGTGTAATGCATTAATAAATAAAAATGTAGAGAAAAGAACAGAAGGAGGTGTGTAGAAGATTGTATTATCATGTAAATCTCTAAATAATCTTTAAAGCTTCTCCCTTTACCTGTCCACCACCTCCTATGCCGTGGCTGGGGTACTGGATTTTAGAGGGGTTTACTGCCCTTAAATTAATGATACTATCTCTTTCACACTCTGCAAGGGCACCAGACCAAGATGCCCAATCCTGCCTATACTTTTTGTTATAAAACTGGAACCACTCCTCTGTAAACTGAAGACATTTCAGGAAAAGGAAGTTCACATGATACTCATAAGACATATGGAGACAATTTACTTTCTTCTTCACAAAGCCTGTAGTCTCCATAACTAATCTATTATCTGAACAAGACCTCTATAGTAACCTGTCCTTCTGAAAAATACATTGTTAGAAATCTGACATCTACTGTAACACGTCCCCTACAGAGCTATCGGCCCTCCAATATTCATTGCCCTTTAAATGGGCCTTTGGCTCTATTAAATACCCAGGGGATGCATCTCACTCCTACAATTGATCGTCTTCTTTCACAAAATTTTACTCCCTTTCTCTGCACTCTCCGTAGGTTGCAAGTACTTTTTCTTGGTTTGAAACTGTATATAGAAAAATGAATGTACAATTTCCTTTATCTTTTACAAACACTGCCTATCCCCATTCCTGCTGCCTATCTAAGATCTGTTCAAAGTATACTGGTTTTCTTCCTCATGCCACATCGAACTTAGCTAGCTGCCTAGTCAACCCCAAGTAAAATGGTGGCACGGTTTCCCCGACCCTTGTCTTTATCATAAGGCTATGCATATGTCTATGTCTATGCATAAGACCTCCTAGTCAATCACATCTCTACATTTTTGGAGCTTGGCACAACTGCACCATTTTCTAATATTTAAAATCTGAGATTCGGTAGCCCCCATATTGGCAGGACGAGAGCACTCTCCTTCATATATTTTGTGAGTGTTCTGTGCTCCGTTCAGTGTTCTGTGCTCCGAGAGCTAAATTATCCTAAAACTCACTGATGTTGGCATGGGCAGTAACCCGGCTGCCTATCTTTTCCATCTCACTCCCATCCCCTCCCACCGGTATGCTAAAAACTCTGTAAATACATCTACTAAATGCAGCATGTGTGTGCACCCCTATCTATTGGAAAAACATCACTCCACCTCCTTTGAGTTTATGGGCTTCCAATGAGGAGGATATCAGGGCCATGGATGACCTCACTGCTACCTTGAAACACAGAGAATACCAGTTTTTGTAAAACCTGGTTCTGCTGGCTAGATTCCATACTGGTCAAAAGCTTTTTTGCAAAAAGCTAGACTGCTTCTTGTTTGTGTAAGATATTTACCTGCATCTTTGACCTCTGACATACCCTTAAGAGTCATTTTAAGTCTTCTGTTCTTTATGCTTACTTACTTTTGTGTAGTTGGGACTCATTGCATTTGTCTTGTAGGTTCTAGATCAGTACTTTGGCCACAGCCTGTAAAAGTCGATACTGTTTTTACTTTGTAATTACTGTATTCTTCTCTATTGTTTATTTATCCTTCTTTTTCTTGTGTTATTACCATATTTTTCGGTCCGAATACGCGACCCTCACGGCCATTCGGCCACCGGTGGTCGCACCTTGGCTTCCCGCCAGCTCTCCTGGCACGGAGATTAGCCGGGAGCTGGAGGAGCTGTCAGTTGAGAGATGCCGGCTAGTGTCCAGGTCTCCCATCTGTACTGTATAATTGCCTATGCCAGCAGAGCTCAAAATTCTGCTGCCATAAGCAATTAAGAGAGAGATAGATGATCATATATATCTCTCTCTCCTGTCTGTGGGAACTGCAATCACTCTGCAGCTCCCACGGACACAGTAACTGCAACATCAGCAGAGGAGAGCAGAGGAGAGGAGACAACCCCCTCCTCCAGCAGATCAGTGTGAAGTATGACGTGTTCTGCTGAGAGTGTACTGCTGCTAGTGACACCTACTGGCTGAATTAATTATTGCATTCACTGAATTCATTGCATTAACCCAATTGATGTTAAACATATTAAATCTTTTTTTCTGGTTTTCCTGCCCTAAAAATGCGTCTTACGGTCTGGTGCGTCTTAAAGTCTGAAAAATAGGGTACATTGTATTGAAAAATCTTGTTGAACAAAGAATTAAAAAAAAAGTAAGAAACTGTTTCATCAAATAGTCAATTCAGACTGACGTTTCCATAAATCTATTTCTTTTTCTTTAGTTTTTTTCTAGATTTGAACAACATGAACGTCATTCAGTTTGTGAGGGTCTCAAAGGTATCACCAGCCTTCAGTTCAGGTAGGATACCCCAATCTCTGCTGTGGTCTTTGCCTTAAGCCATGCCCCTGCTTGAGCGAGAAACTACCCGACTTTAGTTGCCCCCAGGACTTATGCACACAAAGTATCCCACCTGAGAGCTAAGACTGATGAAACCCTCAGGGTCCCCTAGGGAGGGGAGCGAAAGGGTTAAACTGAAGAGTAGTCCAGGTACAAAGCAGAGGTCATGCATAAAGATTAAATCTCTTTTTTTCTTTTTCTCTGGATTGAATGTTGTTAGGGGAAAATGTATGTATGTTGAAAAATTTTAAATTAAGAAAAAAAAATTAGTTTTTTAAAAAAAAAGCAAAAATGATGAGCCCAATAGTTTAGGTTAACTGATACTATCACAACCAGAGCAGCCATGCATCATACAGGCCTATATGGTGAAGGAAGTGCAGGTGTAATAAGAGTAGTGGATCACCTGGACTAGCACTCTAAATCTCCCTAAAGCCCCCCATACACATTCCGATTTTTCGTACGAATTTTGCCTGACCGACCGATCGGGTCGGGAGATTAATCGATCGGGAGATTAATCGGATTCGGAATTATGTACCCGACCGATCCCGATTTCTCAAAATCGGCCGAAAAATCGATCGGGACCGCTTCGGACCTGTCCTTAAATTTTTGGTCGATCTGCTGTTAATAAATAGGGTGGGGCTGATGGATCGGTGATAATTCGAATTCCGATTTTTCGCGCCAGCCGACCGACCGACCATAACATTTTAGGTGAAAATCGGGTGACAGGATCGGACGAAAAATCGGTCGGGAGAATAATCGGAACGTGTATGGGGGGCTTTAGCCTGTAGGGGTGAACCTGGCATAAATTAGGGTTAGAGCTGCAGTGAAAAGGGGTCATAACAGGGTTTATGTCTGTACACTCTGCCTAGTTGAAATGTGTCTGCAGATTATACATTGCATCTAACATGGTTTTGATAATGCAATAAAATATTGTTTTATTGAATTTTAGAGAAGTGCACCTGCTTTCGCCCTCACTGTGTCCCCCCCCCCCCCCTCACTCCACCTCCCCCTCCTGTCTCCTCTCTGTTGGAGCTCCGTGGGGAGGGGGGAATCAGCTGCTGACGAGTTTCTGCCTGGGAGAGACGTCCCAAACCCCATTTCGGCTGCCTAGGCACTACGTAAGGCAGTGGGAATGGTGCACTCGGAACAAGCGCCCCTCCTGCTGTCAGAAAAAGTTTTTTTTTGTTTTTTTTTTTACAATTGAGGCTCTCAGTATCGGCTTAGCTGCAATGTGGACCTACAACTCCCAGGTGGTAGGTCCACTTTAACAGATCGACCCAAAAAGGGCAAAATCAAGTCTGTATTTTTTATGTTTGATCCCCATTACTTTGCATGGGTTCCCTCCATCCACATCCAAAGTATCGGCCAATGATGGATTCCCCAAGGTGGTGCGCATTGATTCCCCTAACAATCGGTGAATTAATCATTGTTCTGTGTTGTGACGTAACCCCATTACGATCGATCAATGATCTAATCTATTTGTGAATGGCTAGCTTAACAGCTATGTTTTGCTTATATAGATTTGCTTATTATATATTTATTGTATAATGCTCAGCCATTGCATACGCTTTTTTGGTAACCTTTCTGATAGCCAAGGCTAACTGGATGGCCAGGTTACCACTGTTTGCAAATATTGTGAGACATTGGCAGAAGGAGTCAATGTTTTAGAATGACCATAAATAATTATTGAAGAAGACTACTACCAATGGACTCCACTAAAACCACTTAATAGTTTCCAGTTGTTGGCCCTTTTAGTCCTGCCAACCTTCTGAGTCAAATTTGCAAGAGGCTAAAGAATATTTACAAGTATTGCCTATTTTATCAATCTGCAAGCAAAAAAATCAAGTTTCACCTTGTTTAAAGTTGTTCAAAGATTTCCGGACTACTTGAATAAATCCAGTTAATCTTTATTTGCCATAACACAGGTCAGAGATGTTTCATATGGATTTAGGACTTGCCGATATTGAGACAAGAAAGACAAGTACATTATTGTGTGATGCTGGACCAACATGAAATCTCTATTATTGTCATTAGAGATGATCACACTTTTTCGACTAGTTTTTTGGAAACTATTAGTAAAACCTCTGAATAAGTTGCCATCTATTTAAAGAAGTATGTAAGAAAATTTTGTATTGCTGTAGCACATATAGTTTTGCATAAATTACCTTAAAGTTTGATTTAAAATGTTAACTTGACTTTGAGCATGTTCAGGGGCTTTGCAAGGAACTCACAAAATCAGCTAGTCGAAATTTCCCCTAAATAATTCAACCAGTTCAATTGTGTATGTCAGTTCTCATGGTTGATGTCAGATGAACTGAATGGGATTTACATTAACTGCACAAGCTCCAATTGCTCAGTCAATGAAAGTCATTACAATTTAGAGATTGCAGACCAGTGAAAGAGTTGCCCTTATTTTTAACTTGTGTTGTATGTTGTACAGTGTTTAACTGTTGCATAACAGTGCTCCTAATGTTATATCATTTTAATCCAAAGTCTTTGGTTATTTTATTTTGGATAAGTATTTAATATATAAACAGTAAATGCTGTGAAATTATAAGAATTTGTATTTTTCTGTATGAAATGTAATATTTAAAATATGTAAATGTAATTATTATATGAAATGCATTTAGCAAAAAAAATTTTTTTTCAAAGAATCTGTAACTGAAAAACAGCATGGACTTCATGCTGCGATACTTCTCTTGGTGATTTTATTTACAAAGTATTGCAGTTATCTGGTAATATTTGCTTTTCATCTTCTTCCAGCCCACGGTATACAACAAGGTATTAAAACAGAGATTTTGTACATGACTTGAAAGAGAACTAGCTAATAATTACCTTCTCTCATTCACCGCCATGCCTATTGCAATTTTGATATTAAAAAAACGACCTTTCTGGTTGCAGAGATATCTGATGAAGAATGAAAGGGGAGATAATAGGATTAAATTCATATCACAAAGAGATACATATTGGATTTCTAAGATAAATTCATTGTTCTCTACAAATTTGAATTAGATGTCCATATTGCAACCAATTAAATATCGGGGTACATCAACAGAGCTGATGTTTGCAAAGAAAAAATATTAAACAAAGTCTGCACACCATTTAAAAACGGTATATTTTCCCTATCATTTCAACACAATGTTGCTGCCACTATTGATCATGAAGACATGCAGCCAAGGCAAACAGAAGCCGGACGGATTGGGGCTGGAGGTAGCCGCAGGCTCGTGTGGATCAAGTAATCTATCCCGTGAATGGGTTGGCGTTATCGCTTTTAGAGGTTTAAAGTGATTAATCAGAGTTTCTTTAATTAATGACAGGTGTGTACCAAAAGACTTAATGCTGAAAAAGAATAAAAACAATAAAAAAGCCTTAACCAAAAAAAAACATTTATATTAAGCAAAATATTAACCTCCCACATACCCCTAAATAAATCATACTGACCCTCCATGGATTCCCCTGTAGAGACCTTAAAAGACATAAGTAGTTCCATAAAGGTACTATAGTAGTCATTATGCGGTCATTTTGGTAAATCTGAATACAGCATGAACATGGTTAAAGGAGGCTCTATGAGAAAACCACACAATTATATCAATCCTCTATTTATCCTATTGTAGCACCCCTCTAGGATAGTTAGTTCTAAAGAGTAAGGGGTTCACTTGGTCTTCTCTGGCAGGTGCAGGCTTGTCCATTTTCCCTTCAGAATTGTGGCGGGAAATGTATCAAACCTGTTCTGCCCGGAGATGACATTTAGACTGGTAAACAACACAACACCTGCTTGTTAACTCTGCAACATTTTGGAGGGAACTGACTCATCCCTCTGGAATGTGGGGTGTTCTCTGAGGTGTATAAAAAGGCTTAGCTCAATCAGGTCTATGTCTTCAGTGACCCAAGGATCCCCCCTGGGGCCCTGTTGGTCTGTGTTCCTGTCCTGCATCTCCTGTGAGCCAGAGATACCCTCTGGACCTCTGTGTCTCCTAGGGTAAAGACTTTGTAAAGTCTGCCTGGAAAGAGCTGAAACTCCACCTCAAGCCTGGTGCACCACAGGGTCCAGGAAGCCTTCTGCCTTTTGGATGCCAGAGAAAGGAGCTGAGCTGTGCTGGAGAAGTTGACTCTGTGGGAACCTGTCTGCCTAGAGTTCAAGAGCACCTGTCACCGGTTCAAGAAAGGGGATCTGCCTGTTGCTGAAGGGTATCGTGCTGCCAGTCTTTGAAGGAGCCATACCACAGATTGCCCGGGGTGAAGGTAAATACTGCTGAGGGGAAGGTCAGAGGTCAAGGTGCAAGCATCCAGCTCGTCAGGCTACAGAGTCAAGGAGAAGAAGACAAAGAGGTGTCCTGCTGCCAGTCCGCTACAGTCAGTGAAATCCTGCTCCCTTACCCTCTCTCCCATAGGAACTGTAGCAGAGGTTTCAATAAAGTTCTTCAAGCATCCACGATCTTGTCTCCCAAGAACTCTCATTGCCGCTACCCAGACCCAAAACAGAATACATCAAGCAGGACCTAAGGGTCTTATTGTACACTAGGATTTTGTGGATATGGGTGGAAAAGAACATTTAAAAAAGTGTATGATCTTATCAGCCTTATGATCCCACAGACCTTTGAAAACCTGCAATCCTTTCATAGCCTTCCTTCTTTGGAAATGTTCAGGTACCTACAAGTTAAAAACTTTGTTTCTACTAGTTTATAATATACCGTCTCAGCAGAGATACAATCTACAATGATTATGGTTATCAAAACCCACTTGTGTACTCTTCCCACTCAAGCAGTTGATCACCTAACCCGCTCCTGTATGCCTCATTTTGGGAATCTGATCTTGGTCACACTCTAGGGATGGCAAATCAGATAGCAGATATGGCAAGCAGTAGCTCATTGCTCCACTACTTCTTTCTACAGTGATACATGGTACCCCATAGAATCTTCCTGAATATTCTAGAATGTATTCCTGAAACGTCCGGAAACTGCTTTAGGGTTGTGTTTGCATCTGGGCACTTGGAAACAAATCTAGTGGACTGCACCCAAAATTAAATGATTTTGCTGGGAGTATATCAACTGATATATATACCGTACTTGAAAGAAGCATCAGGAAGAATCCTTTCTAAAACTTTATTTACCTTGAACAACCTTCTTGTACTAATGGGGAATTTAAATTACTGACCTTTATTCTCACAGTGGCCAACAAGACTTGGTGGTCAGCATTACCCTCCGTGACTCAAGTAAAAAGTCCTGTCACCTCTAAATTAATAAGCTTGCCGCAATACTAAATTATAAGGTCTCTACAAATAAGCCCCAGTGTTAAAGGGTGAAACGTGAAAGAGACGAGGAGACCCCCAGGGGAGTCAGTATTCTAGCTGTGTTTGTTTGTGATTTGAAATAAAAAAGTGGGACTTTTATGTCAAGTGTGGAATTCTTTACAAAACGTGTAAATTATAAGGCGTCTTCAATAGAGAATACACCCTTGTTCATCATTTAATGATTCCAATTCTTTTCCAATTTGGTTTGATACCCCCCTCTTTCTCTTTTTCTTCACATTTTTCTTTCTTTTTCCTTTCTTGACTCTTTTATTTGTATTGTTTTGTTTTACTTTTCTTGTTGCTTGTTTTAAAACTTACTGTCTTATTTGCTAATAAAGGTGCAGGACAAACTTCTATGTACAAACAAAAAAACATGGCAGAGTTATTGAAACAGTAAAAAACTAAGTACAAAATACGGTGCAAAAAACTCAAATACTAATTAACCATCTTATAATACTTGTTTGTTTACATAGACTCATTCTTATTGAAAATTGGGAAAACATGATTAATCAAGATTAACATTATTAAACTAAACAATATATCATTTTGTACATATGCATTAATTGTCACACTGGGCAATGGACTATAGATATTAAGTCATGAAAACAAGTGATGGAATGAAACCAAAACATCTCAATAGGAAAATGTCAACTCATTGAAGGAACACTGATGAGATATTATGCTGCACGGCTTTGAACGATAGGATTATACTCAATAAGCCATGAAACTGCTAATCTGTGTTGAAGAATTCAGTGTGTGCATATTGGAGTGTAGCCGACCGCTTCCTGGGGAAAGTCATTAGCAATATAATCAGAGCAAGATCAATGGCATTCAGTACCTGTGAGAACTAGGACCAACCCTTATTAAATGCGTCTACATTTGTCTTCTTATTCACTTACCAAAAGTATGTTAAAATCAATATTCAATTATTTTATAATACATGCCAATATTAATGTTTAGTGTTCATTCTGAAAAATGGGCAGACACATATAACATTAATCTTTGAATCATGTCTATGGTAGTCACTAGCTGTCCTTTATTTGAGCATATACACAGATTTGAGTAGCTGCATCAAGCTTGTATGGGATAATAGATAAAAAAATTAGAAGCATGGAGTTCCTCCTCAAAGGAGTTCATTAGTCTCTAGAGATGTATGTTTTTTTACTACATTCTTTTTGGAAAATAACAAGTGGAAAACAAAACTGTGACATTTTTGTAATATATTGTAGTAAACAGGGCTGCCGTCAGAAATCATGGGGCCCGGTACAGCAAAAATGTCCGGGCCCCATAACAAGACTTGTTGAGCGGGGGAGGGGGGTACTAGTAGGAAAAAAAATCACCATCCTGATCTGATCGGCAGTCCTCTGACCCGACATGCTGCCTTATCGGCAGTCCTCTGCTCACAGCACCCTCTGCTCACTCTCACTGTGTATAGTTTGGCAGTCCGGGAACACAGTGAGAGTGAGCAGAGGGTGCTGTGAGCAGAGGACTGCCGATCTATGTGCTCACTGTCTGGCCCCCCTAGCTGCCTGGGCCCGGGACAGGAGTCCCCTCTCTGGCTGACGGCGGCCCTGGTAGTAAATAGGGAATACGAAATATTCCCTAAACAGTTTATTTAGTATTTTTGGGGCAATTAATAACATTAACATTTTTTTAATGGCCAAATATCAACCCATCATGTGATGGTCATGGATGCTCTTATAGCATTGAAAGTAACCTGGAATTGCAAGACACAAAACAGGCCACCCTAACAAAATCTAAATCTAATACATTTTCCAAAAACTCTTGACAAAAACTATATTTTCAGGAATTTTTTCTGCCCATTCCTACCAATATTGCAAATTATACTGGATATAATGGAAAAGAAAATGTAACATATTGTCCCTGACCGCTCAGTCCAAACTGAAGACTCATATTTTTCATTTATTCACATTTTCATAGTAAATATTGAGCATTAATACATTGTTCATATTAGAGACTAGAGATATATACACACACAGTATACAGTGCATAACATTTTGTTATGTTTTTTTCCTCAGAATTCTACACACAACACCTCAAAATGACAACATGAAAAAGTTAACTTGAGGTTATGGCAAATGTATTAAAAGAGAAAACAGAAATCACATGTACAGAAATATTTGCATTTGCTTAATACTTTGGCAATACACCGTTTGGCAGCAATTACAGCCTCAAGTCTTTTTGAATATGATGCCATAAGCTTGGCACACCTATCCTTGGCCAGTTTGCCCATTCTTCTTTGCAGCACCTCTCATGCTCCATCCAGCATGGGAAGTGCCTTTTTAAGATCTCTTTAGAGATGTTCAATCAGATTCAAGTCTAGAGCAATACTTTTTTTATTAATAATGTTCTTTAAATCCTACATCTTCAGCAGTTTTAAGCTGGGCATACATGGCTCGATTTTGTGCATGTTCACAAAACTCGAATGTGCTTGCATCTGTCAAAATATCGAGCCATTTGTGCTCTTCTTTAAGGGGGATCAATCCGGGTCAGTAGAAAAGGTTTGATTTCCATTACTTTGTACCAAGTACCAAAGTATCGGACAGGCTGGCAGAAGTGCTGTCAATAACAGGCCAGTTGTCGCAGGCGGGCTTCCTCGGTTTGTTACAAAATCGAGCCCTGTGTGCCCAGCTTTAATGATGATATCATGATAGTGATATTCAAGGGCTTTGCAATTAACTCATTAGTTTAGCTAGTTTAAATACGGAAATCCAAAACAAAAGCACATTTGTTGTATGTTTCTGTGCCTTAGCTGCTTCCTTTCACACCCTAGGTGTACACTTGAGTCATTCAGTTTTTTTTGGTAAAATTAGGTACTAGGATAGGCTTAAATTCAGATTTGGTTATACTTAAGTATAAACAGTGTGTGTGTGTCTGTGTGTGTGTGTGTGTATATTTTTATTTATATATATTAAAATAATAAAAGCAAAAATGTATATGACCAGTATTACAGCAATCATTGATGAATTCAAGCTATATGTGTTGTGCTCATCCAGTTTGTTAGCTATATTAATACTAGTAATGTTTAAGATTTATTATTCATAAATGCCATCTTTATGAAAGGAATTAGAGTAAACTCATGTGAGTTTGTCGGAGTTGTTGGTATCTTCACTATCATTATTTAAAGTAATATCTGAGCTTTGAAGTGTCATTGAAGGGCCACTGTTACATGAAAGCATTATCCTTACATTCATTTACATTACTGAGTAGGATGGCAATCTTTGACATTCTCTGAAAAAGAAGCCATCATTATCCGGTTTATAAAAATTGGGTATTTAAAACTGCAATATTCATCTGCCAAAAATGGCTTCCTCGCAGTGAGGTCTCAGGTGTATGATTCATACGCCAGTGTCACAGCTAGAACAGGTGCCTATCAGTGTGTACATAGCAATTAGGCCTAAATGTAAGACTGTTTTTTTTCCCTTTCATGTTTTTTTTTCTCCTAAATCCCTATCTGAGGAAAAGCCCAGGAATAAATAGTTGTTATAACGGCCAAGGGTATTGTGTAGCATTATAGTCTCCAGCTGGGCTATTACATAGACGGGTGAAGAATACAAGCACCTGACAGATGTGTTCTGTTAGCTTCATTAGGAAAGAAACAAAGAAACTCCTCAATTAATAGTGGTGTAACTCAAGGGGGGAGGGAGAGCGTAGAAAAGCTGGGAAGAATCTAGCCTGTTATTTGAACAGACACAGAAAGCTTTTAAAGGGGCAAACACATTTTATTCAGTTTTTCTCCACTAAATCTGCTAGAAAGGAAATATTTTAAATAGCCTCGGTGCTATTTTTGGCAATGCCATTCCTAAGTGCTCAAAGCTGAAGTCTTTTTGACTGGAGAAAAATGTTTAACTTTTCAGAAGCACATGGCAGGGAAGTTTTGCCTACTTGTTAGTGCACAAAAGGATGGTATTCCTTTAATTTTAATGTGAATATTATTTTTATTTAAGAAAATAATTGAAGCAACAGTTCTGAATGTTTTCTACATTATGTTTAATATTATAAAATGTGGAGATATACTGTGGCTATAAAAAGTCTAATGTCAGGTTCCTATGCTGTACAAAAACGAGACAAAGATTAATCATTTCAGAACTTTTTCCACCTTTAATGTGACCTATAAACTGTACAACTCAATTGAAAAACATACTGAAATCTTTTGGGTGAAAGGAGAAAAAAAAGATTTGGTTGCAGAAAAGTGCACACCCTTAAACTAATACTTAGTTGAAGCACCTTTTGAATTTATTACAGTCTTTTTGGGTACAAATCTATCAGCATGGCACATTTTGACTTGACAAGATTTGCTCACTCTTCTTTGCAGAAACACTCCAAATCTGTCAGATCCTGTGCACAGCCCTCTTCAGATCACCCCACAGATTTTCAATCGGATTCAGGTCTGGGCCATTCCAAAACTTTAATCTTCTTCTGGTGAAGCCATTCCTTTGTAGATTTGGATGTATGATTTTGGGTCGTTGTCATGCTGAAAGATGAAGTTCCTCTTCATGTTCAGCTTTCTAGCAGAAGCTTTAAGGTTTTGTGCCAATATTGACTGGTATTTGAAACTGTTCATAATTCCCTCTATCTTAACTAAGGCCCCAGTTCCAGCTAAAGAAAAACAGCCCCAAAGCATGAGGCCATTAAAGAGCAGTTGTATTTGTGCTGACATTAGATTATACACAGGTGCACTCTATTTAGTCATTAGCACACATCAGGCAATGTCTATAGGCAACTGACTGCACTCAGACCAAAGTGGGCTGAATAATTATGCACTACCCACTTTGCAGTCATCTATTTGTAAAAAATGTTTGGAATCATGTATGATTTTCATTTCACTTCTGACGTGTACACCACTTTGTATTGGTCTTTCAAGTGGAATTCCAATAAAATTGATTCATGTTTGTGGCTGTAATGTGACAAAATGTGGAAAAGTTCCGAATACTTTTGCAAATCACTGTATATTCACATGCATGCAGCTAAACATGAGGACCAAAAACAAGGTATGCATAGCAGAAGCATTGTTACTACGTGCATTTGCAAAGTAAAAATTTGGAGGTATTCCAGGTCCAAGCAGCCTCACTAACGGGGAAGCCGAGGTGTTATGGAATGAGAACTGTAGAGAGGAGAGATCTACAGCACACAGCATCCCCTCCGGCTCCTTCCCTGATGTGTCAGAAATAAGCCGGTGATATGATCTGTACATTGACGACATCTGTACATTGAGACATCTTGTAGATTAAAATTGGTGTTGCAGGGGATATTTTAATTGAGCTTAAAGTTCGAAAACATTAAACATTTTCAGATTACCAGAATTCTTTTAGTTTTAATTGTTAAAATGTATAAAATTTATGTCAATTAAATAACCGCAGGGAAACATTAATTCAACTGTTAACCTCGCTAGCGGTTGAGACGAGTCCAGCTCGTCCAGTGCTGACATGCTGAAAGTGCACTGGACGA
>CM070036.1:61321142-61341124 GCA_036250615.1 Ptychadena robeensis | reverse complement strand
GTAATAAACACAACACAAATTTACATTTAAATAAATTTTTATTATTTACAACAAACAAAAAAAAAATTATACTTTAAATAACTTTTTATTTTATGTAAATTTATTAATTTTTAAAAAAAAAAAAAATTCCATTAAAGTCTATGGTGCGCTTTTGGTACAGAAATCTGTACCTATGCAGTGCGCTAGGGAGGTTAAAGGTTGTAGGTAGGGGTGTGAAACTGGCAAGTTAGGTACTCTCAGTTGTAAATTACTAATTAAAAAAGAGTGTTTGAGATCAGGGGGTTGAAAGTCAGAGTAGGCATATGTAAGGGTACAATCTGACAAGGGAAAAACTTTGACAGTTGGAATATGACTACGAAAGGTTGACATTTGGACTGCATGTAGTCTCAGGATTAGTAACTAACCAAGAGAAGTTCAGGGTTGCACTTTTGAGGTATGATATCTGGGGGTTCAAATGGTGTTGTACTGTGAGAGTTACAATTGACCCAAACCAGTTGTTTGCCTGTGGATGGAGACAGCTTATCAGAGGCTCAATCAAGAAGAGGGAGTACATTTGCAGCGAAAAATACCATTCAGGAAGATGATGCAGAGGGCAGTGAGGAGGCTGCACTTAATTAAAACCATGCTACATATGCAGTGCTTGCCAAAAAATGTATGTGCACCCCTGTGTGTGTATATATACAGATGTATGTGTTTTTTACAATGGCGAACATTAAGTAGTCCTGCCAAGCCAAGGTTTGTGGTTAGGCCATATGGACCTCAACAGCAGGACAGATACTAGCAAAGAATTATACTGTGTTAGTTGCCCAGCTCACACACAGTTAATAAGGAGCAGGAGGAAAGATCTGCCCATGGGTTGATGTCTCCTATGCAGTGTGTAATCAGTCTGTTCTTTGTGTGTAAAAGCTGCTGCATGAGTCCAGCCATGCTTCTCTTCAGGGGGCTCCACTGATATAAACAATGAACTACAGATGGGCGATTTAGGAGCGGGGGGTCCACTGTATAGTATGCTATATAAAATTGGTGACAATAAGTTACTAAATGATAAAAAATTTGCCATTTTGGTTACTGTAGCTCTTTTACTGTATTTTCAGCAAACCAACGGGAGAATTTTTTGTGCATTGATGTGCATATTGTGCAACTTGGCGCACTGCAAATTTTGCTAAACATAATTAGATGAAAGACACCCACATTGTAGGACTAATTAGGTGCATGGGAAAATTATATATTTTCATTTGATTTTAGTAAAAAACTTTTTGTATCCAAATTTTAAATATCTAAAATAAGACAAAAAATATGAACAGAAATTAAAGTAGTTATTTCAAAACTAACGCCTGTCTGAATACCAGTATATCAGGGAGATGTTTTCATCCAAGCCCAATATGTTATCATGTTATCATCAAGCTATCAGGGACACTTTAATAATAGGCAAAAAGATAAACAACCCTGTGTGCTCCAAGATAGGGGACACTCTGGCAGTGATGGCTAGTAACGAGTATCAGAGATGATGTTTGGAAATGGCTCACTATCCAAAGCCCTCTGGTGTGTTAACGCAATAAATTGCCAATAAAACAAACCGCAAAATAGGTATTGGTTAAGCTATGTTTCCTAAAGTAAAGGTATGTGATCTAGTAAACAAAAAGTAAGTGATCCATGAACCACAATTGTAATATCATGTGCAACCTTTTAGCATTAGTGATGAGCGGCATAGGCAACATTCGTATTCGCGGCATGCCGCAAATTTGATGGAAAACATTCGGCAATATTCGGGGGTTTTTTATATTGTGAATATCGACAGTTTCTATTGCGAATTTCGCACACGCAATATATGTTTAACATGGTGCGAATTTTGGCAATATTTGTATCACCCCAATATTCATTTATAAAACTGTTGATGGTGTTGCTAAGCTCTTGTTTCAGCCTTCCCATTCGTCCACTTGCATTGAGAGGCATGTGTAATGGATAAAAAAATATATATTCACCATCTTCGCGAATTTCCGAATTGCTGATATTCGCGATTAATATTCGGAATCCGAATATTCGCGATCATCACTATTTAGCATCAGTTTAAACAAATTCAAATTAGTATTTTTACAATGTTCTTAATCTATAGTAAATAATTCAATATAATACAAAAAGTATAAAAGTAAAAACATATCTAGTTGATATCATGATGGATTTTCTGATGTAATTATCAATTCTATCTAGACACTTACTAGTGTTTGAATATTTTCTTTATTTATGAAGTACAAAACATTGATTGGTACAATTAGGTAATATTAACTGAGTTGTTGGCAATAGGCTGTAGAAAGCCTGCCATACACCCACCGAGTGGGTGCTGACAAAGCTGTTCAGATCAGTTTGGAATAGCAGCGTGATGACGTCATCACGCTGCATTCCCGAGCTGATAGAATCGGGCACCCTTTGTGTGCCGGCCATTACCTTCAATGAAGTTTACCTACATTGAAGTTTATGGCATCAGCCGGCATTGGCCAGAGAACATCGGACATGTCTGTTCTCTGGCCGGCCGAGCTGTGGGCACCCCCGATTTTGCCGCCGATCGATGGCCGCGAGCGTGCACGCCCGGCAGTGTGTGTATGGCAGGCTTAAGTCTATTATGAGGAATAATGCTTATATTGCTTTAAATAAAGTCAGACAGACAGAAAAAATCAGCAATGGCTTTTTTTTTTTTTTACTTTTAAGCGCGCCCGCGCAATTTTTAGCTTGTTTGGTGCTGGGAAAAAGGTGACTCTCCTTCATTAACATGGAGGCCTACCCCCGCCCCTTTCACATCGCTCGAGATTGGGGCGGACCTGTAAGGATCGGCGTGCACACCGATCCAGAGAATCGCCAGGCGGATTCGGTGGACAGGTAAGTTTCCACACAGTAATCTCAGGTTGAGTATCATGATCGAGGATACTCAACCCGTGATAACTTGGGGAGAACACCAAGGAGGTTAAAGCCAAGGATCGTTTACAAACATTGTATCTGACATTATTTCAACATTTATGATTAAAGCAGGGTACAGACAGCTCGATATTCGAGCTGTCTGATGTACCCTGCAGCAGCGTGACAACTGTCTCTCCCCGGCTCCTCCTCCTCTGCCAGCTGGAGACCAGCGGTTTCAAGGCAAAGCATCAGACATCGGCCATATTACAGTCATGTCCGATAAGGCTGTTTTCCGAAAACAGCGGTGGGGGCAGATTATATGGGTCAGATAGATGGCCGTGAGCACGCATGGCGCTCGAAACGGCCATAGATTTGACCCATATCTCAATGTCTGTATCCTGCTTAAAGCCTGCCATACACGATTTTGCCGCCGACCGATGGGCGCACGCGCTCACGGCTGCCGGTCGGCGGCAAAATCGGCCACTGATCGGGGGTGCCCACAGACAAGGGGTGCCCACAGACAGATCTGTCCAATATTCTCTGGCCGATGCCGGCCGATGCTGTTAACTTCAATGAAGACCGGTATCTTCATTGAAGCTAACTATTTACCCTGTGTGTGCCGGCCGATGCTGTCAGCTCTGGAAAGCAGCGTGACATTTCAGAGCTGATCTCTCCTGCTCTGTCGGCCCCCACTCGGTACGTGTGTGGGGGCCTTTAGTGTATTTCTATTATCTCTCTGGCTCATGATGATGAATGAATAACATGAGCAGGGTTTTTTTTTTTTACTTGGCAAGCATACATAACCATAGTAGTCAACACAACAATTTTTTATATATATATTATACTCGTATAAAACTTAAATCTCCTACCATTCTGTCATTTTCTTAACACTAAAAGGCCAATCTGTGATTATTTTTTTACTTTTTTCCGGTGACTTCAGACCACTCAAGATAAGTTCTTAATGGCAATGAAATGGTTTACAATATTTTTCCTTTACTGTACATAGATCAGCCCTGTACAGGTGTGGATCTGTGCTTTCTAAGAGGTATAAATCTGACTGACAGCAAGGGTCAACTGTCTTTTGCCTGCTGCTTCCTGGATGTTACTTCTGCTAGAGTGCTGGCACCAAGGGAGCCATCGTGGGAAACAGGCCTATCCACAGGCCAGGGGTACTCCAAAGACCATTGATAATATGTAATATGCTTAGTGGTAGAGCTTGAGGGGGAAGACATGCGTCCTTCAGAAAAGTCAGCACCACTCCATCCTGGAACTAGTTGTCCTTGTTTGAAATAATTTACTCAAACACAATTCCTTACCACCTGGGACATTGAGTGACTGCACATATACTTTTATCCCTGACGTCATCATGTTGCACTCCATCGCTCATCTATCAGCCCTGGCTCGTCAGGTGTATGCAGGCCTTAATGCCTGCCATACACACGCGATGTGTGCAGGCAGACTACCCCCGATGTCGCTCCAGGAGGCTAACGTGATGACGTCATCACGTTAGCCTCCCATTGCATTCTGGGGCCCCACAATCGGCCAGGCACCCTTTGTGTGCCGGCCATAAGCAGCGATGGAGACGCCGTCTTCATTGCTGCTTATGGCAATCGGCTCCCATCGGCTCAGATTTTCCGACATGTCGGATCTCTGGCCGGCCGAGAAGTGGGGCGACAGGCATCTGTCGCCCCATGTGGGGACATGCCGATAAACGGCCGGATTTTAACCTGACCGACGGCGAGAGCGCGCACGCCCGTCGGTCAGATTAAAATCCGGCCGTTTATCGGTATGTGTATGGCCAGCATAAGTCAGCCTCCCAATTCAATGTAGCATTTACTTTGTCTACCAATTACAGATGAGAGTCTTTAAAGTTAAGCTCTAGAATTCCCAGAAGGCCAAATTTAGGATCAAGGTAACAAAGCACTGTAAAATGATCAAACTCCCAGTAGCAGATAATGGCCTCACTCATCATGTCTAGTCTTTGACAATCAAGATGGAATGGAGTTCAATGATATGTATGGATGGCTGTTAGGGCATGAAAAATATGGCTGAAACACTAGACCACTGAAGTAAGTATTATTTCTTGAGTTGCTGAACAAATTCATATTTAAATTTGATTACATATTCCAGATAAATGATATACCAGCTTTCTTTCATTGGTGTATTCCTTATGTTTATTTAGTTCCAAACACTTTTTAATTTACTTTAACAGAATATGGCTACAGATTTTTTTACATTTCGCAATAGCTTTCATATGGTCCAGCATATTTATATTTAAATAAAAAAATTAGGTAGTATACAAAATACTAGAAATTGAGCATCATTGTTTAGGCCAAATCCTTTGACAATATAATCCTGTGTATTTCTATCCTTATTGGCATCTTTCATTTGCTTGTTATAAATGGATCTGAGTTTATGCTAAAATGGCACGCCTCAGAAAGTTGTGAATTATGGACCACATTTTACAGAGGTGCCTTGACAAGGAAGTGAAGCTTTACTTGTATTTGTCAAAACTGCTGTGGTAACGTAACATTAGAAAATGATTAATTTGTGGTTCACATGTATGTTATTTGGATAAAAGTGAACATTGTCTTGCAGAAAAGTAGTTACCAGTTTTTAAATGCCATGGATAGCTCGAGGCTTGTGCTGGAAATGTCTTGTGTTCAGTATTGGTAGATTGTAGTACAATAAGCACAGTATTAAAGGCAGGCAGGCAGGGGTTGTTTGGTGGTTGGTACTGTCATATCTTTTGATTTATGCTATGTTTACCTGTCACATGAAAGTACAAAAAAATTATTAAATAGCACTAAACCCAGTGGAAGTAAATGCCAACAGCACATATAGGATCAGAATTGTGGATTATGAGCACAAAGGAAATTACTTTATTCATGCACCTGTGTCAGTATGTTCATTCATTGATCAATAAGTAAGGAAAGCACCCAAAATCCCTAACCTAGTGTGTTGTCAAGTTACCTTCTAATTTTTTTATATTCCAATTTGGGGGTTTCAGAAAAGTAAACTCCTATTTACAATTCACACAATTAGTATGTAAATACACTTTTATCAACAACAAAGCACAAAGGTGGATGTTATTTATCTTTTAATTAACACCATGTAGCAACACATTTTCCAAAGACAGGTTCACAAGGAGCCCTTTGAGTAGACCATCTGGAGTACATTGCCTGTGGCGGTATCCTCAGGACAAGATTTAACTAACAGGAGTGAAACTTTCATGATATGGCAATGGCAGAAAGACAAGAAATAATTCTGTTCCACCTGCTGGATCGCACAGCTGTGATTTTCCCTACGGGAATGTCAGTAAATATATTGGTGGTATCAAATGTGATGCACTGGTGTCCACGAGTGCACCATGGCAGTCTAAAAGTTAATATTGTTTTTCTAGTAAAGATAAAGTTATTCTGTTATTACTGTGTATTTATTATTTTTCTAATGTTGGATGTGTGAATTATTTTCAACATATAGTGCAGTTGAATCTAACTATAATAGAAAATAATATAACATATACAGTCACATCAAAATGAATTCTAAATTAATTAAGGTTATGTTTCTTAATTCAAGGCTGGCTGTCAGTCAAATGTGTCTGAATCATTTAAAAAAATGGGAAACAGAATTGTCTGAATATGTAACCATTTGATAAGTCAAAATGACATTTGTCAAAACAAGAATATAAATTGTTTTTCCTGTTGAGTGCAAAAACATGATTTACTTCAAATATATACTGTATATCTATAGCAGCAGTTAAGCCTTTACTAATTCCTATTGTTTACACCTACGTTTGATTTTTAAAGCAATAATATAGAAGTGTGTGTGTACATAGGACTAGAGTCATGGTACATCACTTGGTTATTGGGAGCAAAAACATTTCCTATAGCACATTTTTACATATACTGTATGAAGACCTAAGCCGTCCATAGACGATGCGGGGCATGAAGTCATCATGCACAGCCGTTATTCCGAGAATCGTCTGTGCACCCTTTATACTTTGGATGGGGACGCTAGTCAAAGTAATGCAATTGACCAAAGAAAAATGGACATGTCCACTCTTTAGCCGATCGATCTTAAGAGCGTCCAGGATCAGTCGCTCCAGGTGTGGGGCCTTCATCTTTGGCCGATCGATTGATCTGCCACAAAAATGCCTGCGGATCGAAGTGTCTATGGCCGGCTTAAGTCTGTGAATGTACAACTTACATAACGCACTGCATTTATATACAGTAGTAGTTTCTGTGCATATTCATTTTCACTAGCAATGTAGATGTATATCAATGTCTATGTGTACACCTGTATTCACCTGTATTCAAAAACAAGCAAATTTAGGAAAACCTGACCTGGCCTACAATGGGCTAAAAAAAATAAAAGTGCTAAAGCAAGTGGCCCGCCATTACCATTGTCACTCTTGACATCTCCATCCCATTTGAGAGCAAGTCAACCAGTTAATTTATCAATATTTATATGTCTCCACAAAACAATTAAAATAATTTAAGATTGAGTATTTAGATTCTTGCCATAACCTCTGTCCTAAAAATTAAAAAGCACACTACACTGGAGTTCGATTCTGGTTAGCTTATAAACTGCATACCATGAATACTTCTCCAGGGGCCCCTTATATTTTTTCACTGCACTCTTAGCCATTTATTTTCCATTAAAACAGGAATCTTATTGTAGCTCTTACATAACTGCACCCTCTTGTTTTACTTATAACGAACTTGCTCACTTATATATAACAAAACAACAATGTTAAAAGAAAAGTACCTTATATGTGTTAATATTTGATTAGCAGACTGTTTCATTTTAAAGTTTAAAAACTTATTTGCACATCTAAGTCATCTAAGTAGTGCACAAATATTTAAATTTGATACAAAGTTTTTTTTTGAAAATGTCATTATTGTAAACTATTTTTTATTGAATACAATTAAATGATACTGCAATGGGAACATATTCCAGGACTCGGCTGCTGCATACAGAATTTTTTAATTAGATAAAAGAGTAAAATACACTAACATTATTAGCATTGGATTTAGAGGCATGCTCATAGAACAGGAAAAGGAGTAAGGGAAAATGGTGGCAGGGGAAATACTAATTAGTGGAAAATATTCTAAAATAAGAAAATCTATTTAATTTACCAGGCCTCTTATAGTTTTAATTGCTTTAAAACATACAAATTTAAATAGCTGGTCACGTAAAAAGGCATGCAATATTAAACTGAATTTTCATTAAATTTTGCTTTAATTTTTAGTGGATCTAAAGCTCATGTCAGCAGCTACAGAGCTAGGACTTCAAAACTCCAGGGGTACATCATTTCAGTGCATCTAAAAAAATCATAAATATTGCTTCAGTTCAGAGCTGTAGGAATTGTATGTCAAGTCTATCTATGATCATACATAAAAAGAAAAGGTTTTCTTCACTAGCTAGTCCTGACCTTACCTGTGCTAGGGACACAACCCTTGATACCACCATATGCTGGCGCTGTGCTAGTTCCCACTACAGTCCCTGGTCACTAGTAGGTGGCTTTCTGCCGGTATGGGCTGTGTTGTGCACACCTGTGTCATTTGAAGGCCTATATGTATGTGCCTTGCCCTTTTACTCATGAATTAAAAACCACCATTTGTACTTTGAGCTTGAACCTTGTTCTTGGGTCTTAAACCTTGAATGATCCTGAACTCACCCTGTGATTTACATCCTCTACCTCTCTAGACTCTCCTTATTGTCCCCTAGACTGTAAGGGCTCTCATAAACAATGAAAGATTGATTGGGACATGGTGCCATCATCGCAACGTCACCACCTCCTACTGGTGATTCAACTTGCCTCTGACTCCCCTTTATATCTCATCTCAATAGCCCTGTCTAGGTATGTAATGAGTGTTTTATAACATGATATTAGCCTGCAACACAACATCACCAATCAATAAAAAAAACAGCTTTGGGGAAGACAAGAATTATTGCAATGCATGGCCATACTCGCGGAATCATGTTTATTTGAAAAAAAAAGTTGAATATTCGAAATAGCGAATATCTGACACCATATTCGAGATATTGATGATATTCGCAAAAATATTCGCCATTTGAATATTCAAACTCAACACTACTCCTCACTATATAATCACAATGCAGATGATCTGTCAATAGGCACTTTGTAGTAAGTTTTGTACAAAGCCATTGACAACAGATGTCATCTTAAAAGGGCAGTGGGCTGGGCCAGAGAACTTCAACTACAGGACTGCATGTACACAAAATTTACCCAAAACATGAGATATATGCCTAAAAATAATATTTAATTTGCAAAAAACATTTTTTTACTGGGAAACCAAAGGAGTTTCTTATACTATCTGTAGGCAAGATGTAAACTTTCCCCAGCAAGCCAACAACCACCATTCTTCAGCAGGGAATAGAATTAGTTGTATGTTCTATCTAGTATGAGAACAGAGACAGCCAGATACTATTATTCTCTGTTAACCATGGGCATGCTTACATACTCTGAATGCAGCATTTTTAGTGCAATCCCTGCTGAATGCAGTAAAGTACTGTCCTTCTAAAGTATATTGTGCTATATACCTGAGCACTGACCATAACTATACTTGCCTAAAGGCATGAACTGGGTATTCAGAAAAAGTGTGTCTTGAATAAAGTACAAAATTTATTTTGTTTACTTTGACTGTAACATCATAAAATAATGCAGAAAATCAGCTTTATTGCAAATTGTTATATATTGTATTTTTATCACAGAAACCTTTTCATGGCTACTGGCATTTTAAATGCTGCCGTAGTTTTGGAGAATATAATCTTTTTGTGCAAACTTCTTTGGGATTTCTGTCACTAAATTTGGCAAATTGTATTGGGGTTTCTGCAGGAGCAGATGCAGTGGCTGGGCAGCAAATGGAAAATATAGATAGTGCAGGGTCAAGTGAACCATTTTTTTCAGTAAAAATTACACAGTCCTGGGTTTCAATATATAAAAGGGACACATCAAAAAGTACACATCTTAATCAAAATACTCTTTCTACCCATTGTTTTCCCAATACGAATTCCACTTTATCCACTGCTGGCTGCTCCTTCTCTGAATTGAATGATACCCATTGGCAGTCAAAGCCTGCCTGTAAGCTTGGATGGGCACTGTGCTAGTTGCAGTTCTATGCACTGGTAAGGCCTTGTCTCCATTTGGTGTTATGGACTTCCAAGCATTACATGTCTATCGTGCCCAATAGATCACTCTGGAATCACAGATAAGGCAATGGCCGTGACACATTCAAAACATCCCATAAAAACAAAGACTGTACTCTGTACAGTGTACTTTTTAAAACAAGTTGGTGTGGGCTAGGATGTGCCTGCGGAAGCGGCCTAGAGCAGTGATGGCGAACCTTTCAGAGACCGAGTGCCCATACTGAAACCCAAACCCCACTTATTTATCTCAAAGTGCTGGCATGGCAATATAACCTGAATAACACAACTCATATACACACACGAAACATGTTAACACACATTCTACTTTCTTATAAGATAGAATAGGAGATGGGGAGCTGTGTGCAATTAGAAGAGAGGGGAGGATAACTTACAGCATTGAGAGCCAATAGGCTGCAGTTCTTTCCTTTGTGCTGGCTGACAGCTTGGGTGCCCACAGATAGGGCTCCAAGTGCCAACTCTGGCACCAATCATTGGCCTAAACCATAGTTAAGAATTAGTGGCATCTTCAGTGGAGACTAGCCCTATTGGCCATTTAACGCTGTGAAAAAAGAGTAATCACTGTTAATATAACATGAAATAATATAACATTAAGTCAGGTAAAACAGAAACAACAATTGAAGGAGTGGGGGAAAAGGTATAGGGTGGTATTGATTTTTGAGAGTTTGTTTTTTTTTGCAAATATTGAATAGGGGCTTTATATGTATACTACCTTTAAAATACTTTTACACAAAAAGTCGCAAATATACTAAAACTAAATTAATGCTACTCGTTTTCTAATAACATAGCATTATAACACAGAACAGTTTGTTGTTCACAGTTACAACACATATTCAACTTGCATGCCATTATTTAATGTAGTAAGCGACACATTTGGCAGACAGGAGCACTGAATGCAGGTTGGCATGAAAGCCTCGGGCTAATTTAGTCTTATTTACTTGTGCTGTCACAGTAATGTCTTTATTCAAAACATGAGATCCTGTTGTCTTCCACGTGGCTTATCCCCAGCAGCATGCTGAGCAAAATTCTTGTTTAGTGCTTAACGATGCTGATGTTTTTTCCTTGTAATATGTCTACAAACCCAACATATTGCCACTTTTTTTTATAAATGTTGTTTTTTCCAATTAAAATAAGTCAGCTGCATTTTATATTAAAAGGATCCGGCCTGCTTTGTGGTGGTCTTTCTTTATAACAATGATAACAATACTAGTGCTAAATTCACAGTCACCTTCCTATTTCTGCTCTGGTATGAAACAGAGACCACCAAGGACAGAGACCACCCTCGCAAGGATAATAGAAAAAGGGTAGATTGTGTAATAACAGATAGCGCCAACACTCTGTAACATAATAGGGTCACCTCTTTTTAAAGGAGAGCAAAGGAGAAATTAGTCTGTGATGATGCTTTACTATAGACCCCTTTCTAAAGGCACTTTTTTTCTTGTTCCCTTTTTCTTCTTGATAAAAGAATGGACTCAGCAACAGCCTGAGGGGCAGAGAGATGAATACAGAAATGCAGTATCAGCAGCCAGATTAGTCTGTCAGCCTCCAGAGCACTTCCCTGCACGAGGACTGATAAGAACGAAAAGGTGAATGAGAACACTTGTCACAGCAGATGGTGGACTTGATTTGAAGGAGCAAAAGGGAGAAAGCAGGGGAGGACAGATCTGTTTGTGATTTTTCTATACAACTCAGAGAAGCCATGTCCTTGACCCAACTCACCGCTATATGGTTAGCAAAGTAAAATATGCGTACACGCTTGAAATATATAGTATGATTATTCTAGTCTTTGTCTTCTCATTTATAAAAAGGCTTACAGAGTCTGAAAATGTGAAACTAAATTAAAGATGGTCTATAGTGATATAAACCTAAAAAAAGAGGAAGTTTATGTACTTATCACTCTTTTCCAGGGTCCATCATCCTGCCTCCACTGAGCTCTCTATACATAATGATTCATTGTTGTGTCCGGCATGAAACCGAGTTCTGATTTCTTTATCCTTATCCAAATACTGTATCTCCAAATCTGTTTGAAATGTACTTGATACATTTTTTTCAGCCTATGCCAATGTATAGTGTTTAACAAAGATTTCTATATTATTGTATTCCATCTTATACCCGATACATCTAAAATATTTTATTGTAATGTTGCATATTTACCATTGTGCAGCACTGGTCAAAACATATACAAATTTGTTGCATTTAAAAAATGTTTGAATATGTTAAACACAACCTGGTGTAAACAGGCAATATGAGACAGCTTTGAATCTTCTCATAGACATGCAGGTTTTCAGGAGACTGCAGACGTTCAGTGATTGTGGACATGCTTCCTGAGTTGTTTAGTGATTGTGTACATGCTACAGTAGACATTTAGTGATTGTCGACAAGAGTCAGTTAGTGTCAGATATTTACATATAGAAGGAGGGGTGAGTCTCTGCCACATTATATATTCATTGCAAAGTGGAATATAAATTGCTGCAACACATGCTACTTAAATAGCTTTAACTCACCCGTCTATAACATGGCTATTTACATATGGGAGGAGTCCAGGGGATATTTAGGGTAACTTTTGTTCTATATTCGGTCTATAAGATGCACACACATTTTCCTCCTGATTTGAAAGAGAAAAAGTGTGTCTTAAAGAGCAAGAAATATGCTCTATAACTTAACTGGGCATGCCAGGAAATTCCACAAACAAATCTAAATAAAGATAGTATAGTTCTTTTATATATACTAATCCTATAAGTACATGTGTACTAGGGTCATGGGTCATGGTGTAGTAGCTGAACCATTAGTATTAGTCTAAAATACAGTAAAGCAGGGAACACACATATAGATATGGGCCAGATCGATGGCCGCTTCGTGCTCCCATTAGTGTGGCGACATGAAAACCTGAAGTGGATCACATCCCTAATCATAATCTATTTGTTTATTTAAACATAGTGTTCACTACATATATTATCAATCGATGTACCCCAACTGGGGCTACCTTTAAATACTAAATCTCCCAACCAAGCACTAAGTCGCCGATGGCTCTAGACCTCTGGGCGACTTAAGCCTTATGCTTGGTTAGGGAAGGAGAGGAAAGAAGAGGGGGTAAAGGGAACGAGAAAGGGGACCAAGAGAGGAGAAAAACACACATCCCAATTGATCAACAGGGTCGAGGAAAACACCCGATTCCGTTCACCTATCCAACCAACATACATACATATTCAGAGAAATGGCTTAAAACTCAATTAGTCGTTGAGCCCTGGATATGTTGTCGCCCTAGGCGATGAATCCATCCGGCCTGTAATAAGTTTTTACTGACATTACCTCCTCTTACACTATTGTTAACATGGGCTAGTACCATAAACGAGATGACATAGGTCATAATTGTGGACTAGCCCCACATGTCGGCCAATGGGGGTCGTAAAGTTCCCTGACTCTATGGATTTATAAATTAAATTACAAGCAAATACTTCTCCGGGCCTCAATGAGGCACTTAATTATAAATGTTTTTTATAACCTATTTACAATTTGTCTTCAATGTTCTAGTCCCCCCTGCCTATATGCATTTGTATCATATCTTATGTAATTGCTTTGCTGGTGAATGGTGACAGGTGTGTGGCACTGAGGTGCAAGCCAGCGCCATCCACAGCCAACACCTTACTCTTTACTGTCACAGCAGCAGGAATGTTTGATGTAAAGAATAGTTGATCTACATCCAGTATGACACACCTTATGCACTTTCTCTTGTCTCCTATTTACTTTGTTATGGTTACTTACTTTATTTAACTCCTGATAGACATGGACCTGTTGGGCCCCATAGGGGAGTGTTGCCTATGACTGGGGATGCGGGCGCAAAAAAAAAAATGCTACCGTTAAAGTTCGTTGTGGCTAATATTAAAGACGGAATTCTTTAATTTAGCATGGTTGAAAGAGGGTGTGACTATATATGGCTATATTCATGACTATATATTGCAGTTTTAGTCTCCATATTTGGAATACGAAATTGCAAATTTCTAGTGGGGAAAATGTGTATATTGCAGTCTTAGGGTACATTTACATGGGCAACTTCTGGGCTGCTGTCTGCAAGTGTCTGTACACTTGTTTAGGAGCTTGGGGGCGTTTAGATAATGCCCCCAGGACAGGTCTTTTGAGGCAAAAGCCCGAAAACTGCCAGTTGAATGGGACATAAGGTGGTTGTGCTAAATTAAATTAGTCCACTAACGAGTGCACTAGCTGCCCAAAGACGGAAATGGGGCTATGACAGGGCTGCCTCTACAGCCCGTCAGAGGCCCAGGTGCGCTGGTCCTTGCCTCCGTCAGCTTAATGTTGACGCAGCCCATCTGCGTCCACTGTAACGTGATGGAGGCTTACACAGGCATCAGCAGATGCCAACGCATAGTGGAGCCTGGGGCTTACTCTTTTGCATGTTATTATTTGGTTGAATGAGACATCAGATTAACAGAGAGAGAGAGAGAGGTAAAATACTATACCATTATAAATTACAAATATTTCAATAATGGTTATGCCAATTTTGCTATTATTTTCATCATGGTCAGTATGTATCTATCTATGTATTTGTGTGTTGAATGTATATTCAAATTAAATAGTAACCATAACATGTTTTCGATATGTTGTTGCATTAACACACTCTTGTGTGTTAAATGTTTCCATATATATTAAACATAATGGCGATGGTTATTACACTAAAAAGTACTTGACAGGTATATTCAGATAGCCAGTCACTTCAAATAAACAGGTAACACCACTTAATCACTATAAGTATTGTACTATCAGCATTTACAAACATCATAGCTGATTTAAAAAGAATTCTCCTGCTGGGTCTTTTTTTGTTCTTTCTGCTGCAGTATATTGACATCATTTCTTATAAGCACTTTAAAATACTGCTCTTCCACAATATATTCGGCGCATCAAGCATACTTAGTGTATACATCTATGTGATACAGCACCTTGGAGAGCTCCTTCATTATAGTCAACATGCTAGTCAGAGTCTGGGAAGAATAGGAATTTACATATTATTGTAATGGAAGCAGAAGAAAAGGATAACACCTATGGATATCTGTCTATATTTAAGTATACTCTGGTTATTAACTTTAACTATAAAAAATAGAACTTTTCATGGATTCTACTGTTTATACAATATGTCTTAATGTGTTCATCTCACTGTACAAGAAGGCAGCCATATTTGTTTGCTACATATGTAGATTCTCTGACTGCTTGAGTCTTACGGCACATTGACCTTGCTTCACAGCTTCTTTTATAATGCAAGTCAATGGGCTGAAAATAAGTAGGCTATTTATAAAGACCCTTTCACACCAGTTTATTGGTTGGGTAAAACATGACCTTTTGGGAGACAGGGTTGTCCTTGTGAGCATGTGCCTGAGTTATGGCCCCCATACACACAGCGTTCTGGGGCTGATTTTGTGGCAACCTCAAAATTGTCCCCGGATTGCTGCTGCCCAATATCTTGATTGGCCAGAGAATGGACATGTCCGTATTTCTCTGGCTGATCCCATTACTTTGTCCCCATCTAAGGTAATGGCCGGCACACAAAGGGTGCCCGCCAATGCTCTGGGTGACCGGCTGCAGCATGATGACATCTGTCTCCTGAGAATCCCGTGTTTGGGGGCCTTTACTCAATAGCCAGCAGGTCTAGCTAGAATTAGTGTTGGAGATGGTGGTAGCCAACACAGCAATGGCAGGATTGTTGATGGACCTAGACAGAAGAAGTATGTAGAACGTTTTACTCCAATCACTCATCCCAGCATGGACTCCAAACTTGCATATTCTGGTTTCTATTATTCAATTTAATGTTTTAGCTGTTTTGTTTTATTTATAGCTTACTGCATTTAATTGTTTAAATTTTAGTGATGTAATTTGTGGTTATAAATTAGTGCTAAATTTTCCCCTGTCCAAATATCCCACAAATAATAGGAAGCATAGAACAAGTCCTTTTTTACCTCTTCTTTGTGGTGGACAAGTTCTGAATTATGCCCAGTTAAGTCATTAAATCAGGCGGCATTGCTCTCCAACACTCTTACAGGAACTCAACCATATGATCGGCAAGTAGGATAAATGATCATGACCGCTGAGTCTAGGAGCAAAAAAGAAGAGATAGGTAGAAGACTCCAAGATTGGAATGATTGCAGCAGACGTTTGTATATATATTTATGTACATGGCCTGGGCTCATAATGTTTTCTTTTATATTGAGGCATCAGCTTTAGGCATGCAAAAACAGACTTATGTTGCATTTACTGGATTACTGGCCTCTGTTTTTATATGATACAGGCTACCACCTGCACCATTACATTATGCACTTTTTATGTAATCCTTTTAAAGTATTACCCAGCTAACCAACTTACTCAAGAATTTCTCTAGTATAAAGCAAATTCCTTAAGCTTATTTCTTTTGTTCCGTTTTCTCTGCAAACGAGGAAGCAAAGCTTTTGCAAATCCACAAATTATATTTCAAGTTGATTTAGGATAATTAGTTAAGTTATGGATGCATTATCTGATTACTATAATTACAGTCACAGCACAGCATGCTGATGACTTTTGGGATTCCGCACCACACTTTGAAAGTGCCCTAATTATATCTGAACATGGCAATAGGAACAAGATGTCCTGTAGTAGAATAGTCACGTGAAATGAAGGTTTCAAAGCTATTCAAATTGCCTTTTTTTATGATGTGCTGTAATAGAAATAAATGACTTCATTCTGAACCTTCAACGTTTTAAACCTGCATGCAAGCTGTAAGGCACTCTTTTTACAGATGACCTTATCCACAGCATGCTGTATGCCAATCACAAATGAAAATGATGTCCCTTTGCTGTTGTTTTGTGTGCCACAGAGGCATTTGAGGGTTTGACTTGCAGGAAAGCAAGTACTCCTTAAACTGATAAGACTTTCCCAAACAGGTGAGTGACTTGTGTCGGAATCCACAGCCTGACCTCATTGTTTGCCACCCTTCTCCCTCCTGCCTTCCTTTGTTCTTTCCAAATAAGGTTTTTAATAAACTGAAAGGTCTTTGGCTCCAGCCTGATGATAAAATGAAAGGAGCCAGTGAGGTATGGAACAACGTGGCAGCAATAGAGAAAAAAAGGAGAAGCTCATCAGAAAATAACAAAGGTGCAAGTTAAAGATAAGGCAGCTGTCAGAGATTAATCCTACCGGCCTGATTGTTTTCTTTAATACCAAGGCATGCAATAGCTAGTGATAAGTTTGCTGAGTAATTTGGTTTTTGGTGTGAAAATAAAATTCAGGTAGGTCTCATAATTGATTTCTTTTTCTTTCAATTTCTAAACATAAAAAAAGAAATGTGCTTTGACTATTTTTCCCATTTTTTCCCCCCGTCTCACTGTGGCGTTTTTATTGAAAAAAGTTTTGGAGTCTTGAGAGATGAACAAAAGAATGTTCAGTGCACTCCAGCACCTTAATTTCCATATTGCAAAGAAATCAATCAAGAGGTGACTTTTTTAATTAAAAAACGAAATTAAAACGCTCGGCTTTATTTATATACTACTCGCCTGTTTCTTGAGCGAGTATAAAGAAAAAAAAAATCAAGTGACGGATATTTATTCTGACAAAAAAAAGTGCCCCTAAGATGCTCATCCACCAGTTAATTTTCCATCTTATCTTCCAGGCGAATAGGATGTGAAAAGTTTTCTTCTGTTTTCTGAAGATATTCATGAAATGCTAGGGAAAAAAACAGCGAGTATTATTTAGTCAGATCCATACAAAGTGGCATTTTCTGTTACAGTGGATTAATGTGTTCTGTCTCCCATTGATAGGAATAAGTAAACACAGTGTCTTAGCAGCCACATTAATACATCTTAAAACACGACACTGGCACTAGATTTGACACTTCATATTTTGCTTTTTGCTTCTGGAACATGAGTCACCCTGCGGGATCTCCCTTGAAGACATGTTCTTCACTTTCATTATATTATTTGTCATTTACTTTAGATATAGTATGGAGGAAATAAAACTTTTAATTCAAATTTAGATAAGTTATATTATCTTATAATGATTCCCTGTTAATTCTGTTAAGCAGATGCCATGATAATGATTTTCCTGCATAAAATAGGTCATACACTATGAAGGATCAGAAAATAACTGCAGATTGTTTATTATGCAAGAAAAGACATAGTTACATGGCACTGATGTGCTTCTGATGTAGCTACGGTATAATTAAAAGAGCAAAATATGTGTTTTTCATAATTGATCAAAGAGCATAATTTGTGTTTTTCTTTTATTATATTCATAATGAATAGTGATGGCCGAACTGCCCACAAGGTGGACAGTTCAGCCGCGAACATGGATGTTCGCCCTCCTTCTAGTGGGCGAGCAGTACGGGTGTTCGACCCGCCCCATTCGCCGGTGAGAAGGAGCTTTTTATTCTTCCTCCAGCGGGATCTCGTTTCCCCTGATCCTGCCGGAGAAAGAATCTTTTCGCTAAAAGACCGGGCATGAAGCCGATCTTCTAGTGAGAAGCTGGCTTGTGAACCCAAAAGTGATGTCAGTGACGTCACATCCGTCTATCGTAACCAGGAACTATGCATTCCATGTACCGGATGTAACGTCACGGACGTCACTTACGGCTTTTCAGATTCAAATAACAACATTGAAAATGTTTGTATTGATCATATTATAGGTGGAACTTGAATATGTATTGTTTACATGTCTAGCACTACAGGTGGCAATCAAAACATGTTGTTTACAAAGCTCAATAGCTCAAAGTTCAAATATACATGGAAAGTTAAAAGCATATCTCTATTGCCAGTGCTGTGTTAAAAAAAATTCCTAAAAAATTAGTTAGGGCTCGTTTACACAGATGGTTAACAACCGTCTGGTAAACTATCAATTACTGCAACAGACTGGCGAATGCGACATAAGGTTTTCGGGCTTTCACAGGCCTGTCACTGGTCATTATCTGAATAACCCGCGAGCACCTGCACAAGTTTTCTGTCTGTGAGCGCCCGGTCATTTCCTGTCAGTCTGCAGCACCCGGGAAACGACAATGTAAATATAGTCTTAAGGTGACCATACACAGTTAAATTTTTTCATTCCATCGATCCTTTGAACATCATCAATTTCTTTTTACTTGATTTGACTGATTAAAAGTGTAAATGAAAAAACTGGAAATCAAGCATAAAAAACCATAGTTGATCGGATTGGAAATCTTCCATTGAACATACAAATATCTCATAATCTAGGTATTTTGATGGATTTAAATACAAATGTACTATAGATCATGCGCACAGGGCTTTGGAAAGCCGGTTTTGACTGGATTACACTGTATGGCAGTACAATCAGTCGATGTTAGACTGTCAATTTCCAATCGAATATTAGAACAGCAAAGAAAATGTTGATGCTTAGTTTATCTTGTTAGAAAATAAGTTATACTAGTGTGAATCTATTTTTAGCATTTAAGATGTTAAAACATACCAAAAAACATTTTTGGCACTATAAGGCACACTTTTTTCACGCCTAAATTGTGGACTATTCAGCCAAGGGTGGTAATTCCTTCTGGTCCAGCTGGTCCGGCCTGGCTGACATAAACAAAGCATGAAAAAGATCTGCCTACAGACAAATCGTCTCTTTGCCTCTGCTGAGTGTATGACAGCCAGACAGCTTCAGCCCTACTGTTATATACACACCAGTAGCAGAGGGAAGATCTGCTCTTTGTTCTGGCTCTGCTACTGTTAAGAATGAACTGCAGTTTTTATGTCAGTTGGGCTGAGTGGGACCAGGACCCAGGAAACCTGTCAGAGTCGGCTCCTGACAGCTTCCCTACCTCTTTCAACGCCTGCTCTGCCAGTCGGAGCATGGAGCTCTGACCAGTAGTGATGTCGCGAACCCGAATTTTCGGGTTCGCGAACGGCGAACGCGAACTT
>CM070036.1:61299465-61311264 GCA_036250615.1 Ptychadena robeensis | reverse complement strand
AGTTGCAGCTTCAGTTTGCCCGAACTGGGTTCGGGCATATCGCTAGGGAGGTTAAGTTGGAGAAAATGTAAGGCTGAGAAATATATACAATGCACTTCCAAAGATAAAAGGGCAAATGAAAGATTACATATGTTGCCCTGTAATATAATCCGCTTTAAGAAAAATTATAATAATTATATCCACTATATTGTACTCCATGTTCCTCACAATCAAACCAACCATTACACAGAGAATCTTTATAAAAACGAAAAAACCTTACCTAAATCCTGCTTGTCTTGCATTGCTTCTCCCTGGGGCAGCTACTCTTCTGCCATGAACAAAGAGACATGGGAAGGAACATATCACTGATATAATGACGCTCCCTTACCGAGTCTCAGGAGATACAGTATGTGAGGGGTCAAATAATTATTTCCCTCAGTGTATGTTTTTAACATAGAAAAAATATATATTACCATCTAGTCACCATTTGTGGTACTGCAGTTATAGTTAAACCAGAAAAATTGAGAGGAAAATAATACATTTTCTTGTTTTATTTGGGAAATGTATTATTATTAGAAAGGCTAAAACTAAAACTGGGTTAACAATATTGAAAATAATTTTTTTTCTATTTTAATTACTAAATTTGGTCATAGAATGATCACATGCTGATATTCATTAGACACAATCTCCATTCCATGTTTTTTATCTTTTTGTAGCACAAATTTAGTTTCCTAAACCTTACAACTGCCACTGCTAATCCCACGTCTCCCATTTATACTTGTTTAAATCTTCAGTTACTACCCTAAGGATTTTTTATGCTTATAGTCTGCAGTATATCGTGTGGCATATGGTCGTAGATTATGTTCTATGATGATACAAAGGTATTTCAAATTAGTTCTGCTGGACAGTCATGTTGACGGATTTCTATTAAAATAGGCAAAGTGTCACAGTAGATTATTAAGAATTCTTACAGGTAGCACAGGATGGATTGAGTGTTATAAAATTTAATGACCATGTAGCCTGCCCCCTCATGCTATACATAACATACATATTTTAAACAGATTTGATTTATTCTTCAGATATTTGTAAGGGCTTGTCTACACAACGTTTTTTTCCCCGCGGTCTATACTGGCGTGTCCTTACTCACATCTGGGCACACTGTGCTAAGCACAACGCACTCACAAAGCCCTGTCTGGTGTTGTCCTTGGGCCCATGGATGTCACATATGATTCACAGAGTCATGTTGATAAACAATGGCCACGTTGTGTGACGTGAACAAAACCTACCAGATGCATATTAAATATAATAGGACATGGTAGTGCCGACATGGAGAATAACTCTCCAAAACAGAACCCGAAGAGTGGTAAAACCGCTGCCACATGCCATTAACGCATCACTCCAACATGTTCATAATGCCAGCCCTGTGTAGATTCAGCCTCATCTGAGCTCATCTACCACGAAATATGGTCAATTAACTTTGTACTGTAACTCCTGGGTGATTAGATTCTAAAAGAAGAATTACAGACAGGGTTTAACAGGTGACGTTTTCACCCTATAATTCTAAGATGAGAGATGTGATCATTTACGACATATATAGAAAACCTTAGGAAAACATCAGAAAAGCATGATTGACATGAGAGAAAACATGTAATCTAAAGGAATAAAGGTAACAGGAGATTTAAATAAAGGTCCCCTACACACAGGCACAACCGGCTTGCACTCGATCAATCAAACAGGAATCGATGTGCAGCACTTTGCACACCGATTCCTGTTCAATAAGGGCCCTGGCCCGGTGTACAGCTGGTGTTGTGAGCTATTTTTCTACAGAAATAAAGGACAAAGAGGAGCCAGTGTGCCTTGACACCAAAGTAACAAAGGGCCAGATTAGAAGACTAAACAGCAATGATTTGGCCCACGAGTCACCTTAAGAATGACCCCCTAACTTTTAACCCTCTGGGCGGTTTGAGCTTTTCGTGCCATTTTTTTATGGCACGAAAAGCCGTTTTACCCGCAATCGCGGCGGAGTACACTATACTCCGCGGTGCTTGCCGGCTCTCCGCCCAGCCCTCTACACACCTCTGATGTCAGATAGACGCTGGCGGTGTGTGGAGAGGAGGGCGGCGCCCCCTCCATTAACATGGAGGTCTATGGCGACGCCCCCCACCCCCCGTCCCCTCCTCACAGAGGACGCCGAAGACACGGGGCCGGAAGCACACAAAAAGAGGCGGCGGTTGTGCCCGATCAGCGATCGGGCAAACCGCTAGGGAGGTTAAAGGTAAGATGTGGCATCAGTAGAAGCCTCCTAGGCAATTAAGGTGGGCATACACAATCATTTGAAAAACAATTCCTTTTTACCACCACATAATGTGATCGATTTTAATTCCATAGCAAAACCGGTTAGATACTTGGACGATTTATGAAAATTTGTAGTGAAAGTGTAGTGACAGTCATTGTTTCCTTGTTGTCCTCGCCCCAACTTGGTCTATAATAAAGTCTGAAACACACAATTATGTAAGAATGAATTGTTAATTAAACTAAATAAACACAAAAATAACCTGAAACAAAAATAAATCTGTTTGTTGATGGACCAGGACCACTTCTCACTAAGTGGCTGTGTTTGTCATAATATTTATTGAGATGGAAAAAACATTTCTGCACAAACTCAAATTTTGTGGAAAATTAAATGTGGCATTTTGACTTTATTTATTAAGCGCTAAAGTAAAACTTTCCTTTTCATATATAATATTTCTCCAACCCTTCTCTACATCACCAGCAATTTGGGGATGATACCTTGTTCAGGGGGTTTGTAATTCATTCTTTTTCTCATTATGTACACACAGCACTCCATATTGACAGAAAAACACAGAATTGTAGACATTTTTGCAGATTTATTTAAAATTAAAAACTAGAATATCACATGGGCCTAAGTATTCAGACCCTTTGCTGTGCCACTCATATATTTTTTACTCAGGCAATCTCCATTTCTTCAGATAATCCTTGAGAGGGTTCTACACCTTCATTTGAGTCTAGCTGTCCTTGATTATACTATTTGGACTTGATAAGGAAAGCCACACACCTGTCTATATAAGACCTTACAGCTCACAGTGAATGTCAGAGCAAATAAGAATCATGAGGCCAAAGGAACTGCCTGAAGAGCTTAAAGACAGAAGGCACAAAATCTGGCCAAGGTTACAAAAAAATCTGTGTCACTGAAGGTTCCTAAGAGCAAATGAACTGCCTGAAGAGCTCAAAGACAGAAGGCACAAATCTGGCCAAGGTTACAAAAAATTCTGCGTCACTGAAGGTTCCTAAGAGCACAGTAATCCTTAAATGGAAGACGTTTGGGATGACCAGAACCCTTCCTAGAGCTGGCCGTCCAGCCAAACTGAGCTATTGGGGGGAGAAGAGCCTTGGTGAGAGAGGTAAAGAAGAACCCAAAGGTCATATGGCTGAGCTCCAGAGATGCAGTCGGGAGATGGGAGAAAGTTGTAGAAAGTCAACCATCAATGCAGCTATCCACCAATCGGGGCTTTATAGCAGAGTGGCCCGAAGGAAGCATCTCCTCAGTTTAAGACACAGGAAAGCCTGCATGGAGTTTGGCGAGATGGTGAGAAATAAGATTCTCTGGTCTGATGAGACCAAGAAAGAACTTTTTGGCCTTAATTCTAAGCAGCATTTGTGGAGAAAACCAGACACTGCTCATCACCTGTCAAACCTGTCCCAACAGTGAAGAATGGTGATGGCAGCATCATGCTGTGGCGTGTTTTTTTTAGCTGCAGGGACAGGATGATATGGTTGCTATTGAAGAAAAGATAAATGCTGTCAAGTACAGGGATATCCTGGATGAAAACCTTTTCCAGAGTGCTCAGAACCTCCGACTGGACCGAAGGTTTACCCTCCAACAAGACAATGACCCTAAGCACACCGCTGAAATAACAAAGGAGTGGCTTCACAATAACTCCGTGACTGTTCTGGAGAGACCTAAATATGGCTGTCCACCAACGTTTACCACCCAACCTGACAGAACTGGAGAGGATCTGCAAGGAGGCATGGCAGATGTGAAAAACTTGTTGTTCTTTCCCAAAAGGACTCATGGCTGTATTAGATCAAAAGGGTACTTCTACTAAATACCGAGCAAAGGGTCTGAATACTTAGGAACATGTGATATTTCAGTTTCTCTTTTTTAATAAATCTGCAAAAATTACTACAATTCTGTGTTTATCTGTCAATATGGGGTGCTGTGTGTACATTAATGAGGAAAAAAAAAGAACTGTTTAACTGATTGTTCAACAAAAATGAATGGAACATTTATAAAAGGCATATACAAAATGATGACGTTTTGTCACATGAAAATGTGTGTTGTGCTTAAACAACAAATGTATTTATTTAAATGAAATTATTAATTAAATAGAAGTTTCCCCGAGGTAATCCATTCCATGTTTTCATGTGAGTGAATGGAGAGCTTCTCTATGAGACATCTCAGCATATTGATTAATGACAATTTGCCCTACGGTCTGTTCTGTGAACAAACAAAATCCATTATTAAACCAGCAAGTCTTTTCAAGTCAGGAAAGGTTTGTGTTAAAGTTGCTATTAGCATTTTTTGGACACATTTGGATATATTTTTTTTTATTTTGCAAAATTAGAAATACTGTTAAAAACTCACTTGATGAAATAAAATGCAAAATAAATTGTTGCACAGATTAACCCTCCTAATAGGAACAAGCATGTTTCATGCACATATGTGTCATAGAATGCATGGTTCTGTATATGTTAGAAGACCTCTAAGGCCTCGAGCCTTTTAATTTAAGACATTTTCAGTTGAGATTTACTCTCTTTTCCCATCCATTTATCCCCCTGTCCATACGTCCGTCCTTAAATATGCCAATATGCATTTGGATGTTGTGAAGGTTTTGACTAAAAGAGAATGCTTTCATTTTGTCACTATATTATTATCAAGGGAAATACTATATAAATAACTTCTATTCTCTTTTATAACAAAAAAACGATATGATATGCAAGATGTAAAGTAAAAAGGAAATGTAGCACAATATCTTTACCTATGCAGTACATACAGTTGCAAGAAAAAGTATGTGAACCCTTTGGGATTACATGGAGTTTGGCATGAATTGGTCATAAAATGTGCTCTGATCTTCATATAAGTCACACCAATAGAAAGACACGGTTTGATAAAAATAATACTACGCAAGCATTATATGTTTCCATGTTTTTATTGAACATAATATGTAAACATTCACATTGTAGGGTGGGAAAAGTATGTGAACCCCTAGCCTAATGACTTATCCAAAAGCAAATTGGAGTCGGGAGTGAGAAAACCTAGTCCAATCAGTGTGATGATATTGGATGTGTTGCTGAAAGCTGTCCTGCCCTTTAAAAACAGACACCAGTTTCAGTTTACTGGTTTCAAGAAGCACTATCTAATGTGAACCATGCCTCACAGAAAAGAGCTCTCAGAAGACCTACAATCAAGAATTGTTGACTTGTAGCTAGAAAGGGTTGCAAAAAGATCTCCAAAAGCCTTGATGTTCATGTGTCTTCAGTAAGACAGACTATATACAAATGGAGAAAGTTTAGCACTGTTGCTACTCTCCATAGGTGTGGTCGTCTTGTAACGATGACTGCAAGAGCACAGCGCAGAATGCTGAATGAGGTACAGAAGAATCCTAGAGCGTCAGCTAAAGACTTAAGGTGGGGTTACACATGTAGATTTTTTAGTTCGATCAACGAAGAATTAATGATTTTTTGGTTGATTGAACAAAAATCCAGAATGGCCAATTTGTTTGATGGATACATTTTTATTTGTCGTTGTAATTTCGAATGTATTTTCATTCAATATTGGCGATGGACAAACAAAAAATCTAATGTTACATTCGATAAATGGACGAACAATGTTCAACAACAACATCAAACAAAATATTGAATTGGCAGAAATCTCTGGCACATGCTTACATTTTTGTTGACACATCTACAATAAGGAAAACATTAAACAAGAATAGAGTACATGGGAGGAAACCACGGAGGCCATTGCTGTCCAAAAAAAATATTTCAGCACGTTTGAAGTTTGCACTACTGGCAAAATATTCTGTGGACAGATGAAACTGTGATGAAAGGCAGAGCACTCCAACATAAAAACCACATCATGGTTTGGGGCTGCTTTGCTGCCTCAGGGCCTGGACGGATTGATGGAAAAATTAATTCCAGAGTTTATCAAGACATTTTGCAGGAAATCATAAGACCATCTGTCCACCAACTGAAGCTCCGCAGAGGATGGGTGATGCAACAGGACAATGACCCAAAAATACAAATCATTCAACAAAAGAATAGTTTCAACAGAACAAAATGCACCTTCTGGAGAGGCCCAGTTAGAGTCCTGACCTCAATCCGATTGAAATGCTGTGGCATGACCTTAAGAGAGCAATTCATACCAGACATCCTAAGAATATTGCTACACTGATTTGTGTTGAGAAGTGGTCCAAAATTGCTCCAGATCGTTGTGCAGAACTGATCTGCAACTACAGGAAACATTGGGTTGAGGTTATTGCTGCCAAAAGGAGGGTCAGCCAGTTATTTAGTCCAAAGGTTCACATACTTTTCCCAAATTGCACTGTGAATTTTTACACGCTATCTTCAATAAAAGCATGAAAACATATAATGTTTGTGTAGTATTATTTGAAAACGAATGTGGTTTTCTCTTGGCTTATGTGGCTTGTGATGTGATGAAGATCAGAGCACGTTTTATAATCAATGCATGCAAAACTCCACATAATCCCAAAGAGTTCACATACTTTTTATAATATTATTGCTACTGCTTTTCCTGAAAGCTTTGCATATCTAGCCATGAATTTTACTAAAACCCTTACTGAACACAGAATTTTATGAACATACATGGGAACTGCTTGAAAAATTATAAAGGAAATGGCTCCACTTGAAGTCCATCCTGATAAATGGGCTCACAAGTCATTTGCCCTGGGCGAGCTTGTTAGTAATAAGGTTTATAGTTCACAACAGCCAATATATAAGCTCCTTAGTGAACAAAGCAGATTTCATCCCATATTTCACAGGTTATTTTATTCTTTACCGTGGTGAAATGTGATGAGTTATTCTGAATTAAACCTGCATTCCAGAGAAATTGTTAAATATTAATATACACACCACAGTTTGCTGTCTGGCAGGAGTGTCTGTGGTTCTAGTCGTGTTATTCAGATACTCCTGCCAGACAGCAAAGTGAAGTTTTGCACTTCATTAAAACTCTCTGCAAACTACATGGCACCACTAGTTTTAGAAGAAACTAGTGTTGAGCTTGAATATTCAAATTGCGAATATATGCGAAAATATCGGCTATTCGCAAAGTTCGTGACTATGACGGCGGATATTCGCAATGTGGAATATTCGTGATATTATGCATTGGGAAGCTTATGGCCATGCTTATGGTAAAAAAAAAATACCATGTGAACATTCATTTTGAAGGTAAACGCAATTGAAAAATATATTCTTGCAATTCATGGCCATACACACGAATATCAAATTAAATCTTATTATAATAATATATATTATAATTATTCTCGCAAATTCGAATATTGCCTATGCCACTTATCACTAGAAGAATCCAGAGGGGGCTGTGCTTAGCTTATTTGATTTTTAAGTTTCTGGATTAGTCAAATATTATACCAAGTTTATGAAAACATTTAAAAAAAAACTTACCTTGTCTACACTTTAAACTTCATTTGGTGCATTTTCCTCTTTTTCTTAGTACTCATACTTATAAAATCGCCAATTCTTGTAAACCTAAATGTGGTAATAGTAGCAACAAAATACAATGAGAAATGTCACTACTAAATGGCCATTTTTGGCAAATGAACTTGTGTCTAATTTTTTATTAGTTGCTATTAGCAGCAGAGACATTCTGCTTTCTCCAATCAGCCGTATACATAGAGTTATCGTGTGGCTGAATGAACATAAATAAATTCTGGTGACTGATTGTATCCTTGCTTAGGGTTTAGATTGCATGCTATCACCTTAATGGGTGCTTTTAGTAATTTCATAACATTCGCAGGATTATTGGTCTAATTGGATTTTAATTCAGAATGACTGTGACGGCATAAAAATCAGCTTCCACGTTCAACACAAGCTAATGAGAAGGTCTCTTGCATACGGGTTGGCTATAAATACAGAGCCTTGCTATAAATATTTCATATTCAATTAATTGAATCCTGCCCTAGCTGGATGTGCTATTACATTTTTTAAATGTTAACCAAATAAAAAAATGTATGCAAAAATAAATCTTTTTTCTTCCCATTTTTATGTAGAATTTGTTTAGCTATATGCACTCTGAGAGGCAGAATAAACATATATGTAACATGGGGTGGTGAGACGAGCCCTCTTAGAGAACACAAAATGTGCAGTATCTGGAGGTTATGGAGGATCTGATCTACTGTAGCTAGTTAATTAATTAGACTTTAGCTTGACACAGTGGCTTTTGCAAGATTTTTTTCTCCATTGAGCTGCCTGCAAATAGATTCATAGCTGTAATTGTCCCATTGAGTGACCCTCTCAAAGAGAAGGCTAATTAAAGCAGCCATCAGCTGGGAAAGTGGAAGTGTGACACTTGTCAGCATGTGGCATTTCATAAACAAAGCCCCTCTGCTCCTCGGTAATGGCCAATCGGAAGTCCATTAGTTACTGGAATAAAATGTTTTTTTCTCATCTTATCTAGGTTCACAACATGTCTAATATCCAAGTAGGGTAATATGCCTGAATTCATCAAAACCATACTGAATACATCTTGTATGTTATATGTTTCTAATCCACAGACTGCATTTCTGCATTGGTGCAGTATGTTGCCTTTGTTATTTTTGCAGTAAAACCGCACAAAACTGCAATCTTCCTCTTAATGATAAACCATTTGTCTCTTAATCTCCCTCCTTCCATAAAACCTCTCATTTTACATAATTCCCATTGCAATGTTTGGTTTGAAATAGAAGACCTAATTCTTTTTGAAACAAGTAGGCACCAGTTACAGTCAGGTCCAATATCAGGACACAACACAATTCCTAAATTTTTGGCTCTATACACCACCCCAATGGATTTTAAATAATACAAACACAATGTGCTTTAACTGCAGACTGTCTGCTTTAATTTGAGGGCATTTACATCCAAATCAGGTGAACGGTGTAGGAATTACAGCAGTTTGCATATGTGCCTCCCAATTAAGTGACCAAAAGTCAATATAATCATAAACCAAACTTTCCCTTTTAAATACTTGGTTGCAAATCCTTTGCAGTCAATGACTAATGTCTGGAATGCATAGACATCACCAGATGTTGGGTTTCATCCCAAGTGATGCTCTGCCAGGCCTCTACTGCAACTGTCTTTACTTCCTGCTTGTTCTTGGGGCATTTTCCCTTTAGTTTAGTGAAATGCATGCTCAATCGGATTAAGGTCAGGTGATTGGCTTGGCCATTGCATAACCTTCCACCTCTTTCCCTTCTAAAGAAGGGTGAAACATATGTCGGGCCCATCCATACGATCAGCTCATTGATTCCGCTAGCACTTTATCTATATCCCCCACTGGATGGAAGGACAGCTTCAGCGCACTTGGCTTTTTACTTATATATATATATATATCCCTTATAATTCGGGATACAAATAGAGCCAGCCTTTAAAGTCCCCTTGGTTCCCATTTTCCAGATGGGAAAAATCTTCTCTTCTCTTTTTTCATATTTGTTTGGGATGTTGGCAGGTTCGCTTTCTTTGGGATATCTCTGATTACTTTTTATAATATCCCTGACTCTCTCTGAGCCAAACATGCAGCATCAGGTATTATATAGCACACGATGACCTTTACCAGCCAGCAAATCACTGTAATGTCAGCACCTAACATGACTACTGCCATTACAGTAAGGGCAGTACTTACCTGACCCTTGATTGCTGGTCTATTACCCGCAAAATATGCAGAGCTGAGTATGACACACAAGCTTGCAAGGTGCCTGTCTGTCTGTCTGTCTGTCTGTCTGTGAGTAGCGCCATGTGCCAAGCATGGCAATGCTCGAGCCGAACACATATTCAGACGAGCATGCTCGCTCATCACTAGTTACTAAAACTCATTTAAACTAGTATGGCTATGGTATGGTTACAAACTTCTTTAACACAAATAATCTAATTCATGTGAGACAATATGTAAGGCCATATGTATAACAAAAAAAAAAAAAATAATATATTGAATAAGTGAAATTGTACATTTGGAGATTCTTATTTTCTATACTATGGGTATTATTTAAAAGCCAGTCCTCAGCTTTTCTAAAACCAAAAAAAAACTACGAAAGATGGCACAGAACCCCTCATTGCTCACAAAATTTTCCCTCCCCTAGTCATAGATATGATTTTAAACTGAGTGATATTTCCATAACCCAGATGAGTACTTAAGAGCTTCTGTCCCTCCTTACAGAATAGTGAGGTCTGCTATTGTGAGTAATGCTCACCCACCTTCCTTTCCCCCATCTACCCACTTCTTTCCCATTCCCCCCCCCCCCCCCTGCTTTAATTTCTTTCTACTTTGATCTATCTATATTTTCCATGGTCTTTTTAATTTCACTTGCACATTGCCAATATTTCGGCTGTTGAGCTTTATGTTGAAATGTTGTATTGTTCTATAGTATGTTGTGTAACTGAGTTGTTCAGTATATTCTTGTTTTCAATAAAACAAAAGTCCTAACTAAACTGCTTTTTGATTTACAAGTACACACAAATCCACAGGGACCTTCTTAAGGTGATCCCTTTTTTAATTCCCAACTAAATATATATAATAATAATATAACCCTATAACTTTTAAACTAAATATAACCATAACAGTGACAGAGTTCACCAGAATCCTCTACTAACTTAATACCCCAGTGTTTGCAGAAAAGCCAACAAAACTACAATTTAATCCACTCAAATCAATGTACAACTAGCAAAAAAAGGTTTGCTAGTTGTAGCTGAAAAGCATGCTGTGAGTATATTGCATATTGCCCTGAACGAGTGCACTCTCTTTTTTTACTAGTTTTAAGCTGATCCAAATGGATGCTATTGTAACATATGCTTCAATGGAAGGATGTTGAGCTCCACAATGAAATCTATTGTAGTTTCTAGATATAAGAAGTAAATGACAATATATACAGGATAATGTCATTTCATTGCTACACCCTTTCAATAGCTTGCATCTAAGCCACTGAACAGGTGCATTTCCTATGTTTACTTAGAGGTGTGAAAGTAAACGTGATTTATGTGGTTTACTATAGCTCTCTCAACTCGATGGTGGGATGCTATCTGAGAAAAACAATAATAAAGACTCAGGATCTTATTGAAAGGATTGTATTGTTTCCATCTTCTCTGCATGGCAAGTATACCAGAGGTTACATCCAGCACCTGGGCTTATTATGGCAGCAGCAGTGATCAGGGAAAAAAATGCAAAATTTTTATTCTGTTCAAGATAAATAAACCTATTATTATTAAGCTTGCTGTATACTTTTACATGATAATCGGCTTGTATGCCACTGCAAGCTCTGGCTGCACTTGAACTGTGTTTGACGTGCATTTTATACACCATTAAACTATTGTAACTTTAGATGTGTGGCAGTGAGAAAAGTATTATACACCCCCACACTTCAAATATATAAACATGGAAAACACAATTCATGTCTAGTGATGGCCCGAACTGTTCGCCGGCTAACTATTCGCGGCGAACATCGCATGTTCGCATTCGCCACATGTTCGCGAACATATGGCGAGTTCGACCCGCCCCCTATGTTTTTACATTAGTTA
>CM070036.1:61235954-61250517 GCA_036250615.1 Ptychadena robeensis | reverse complement strand
TTCACGTGGAATTCCAATAAAATTTATTCATGTTTGTGGCTGTAATGTGACAAAATGTAAAAAATTATTTTGCAAGCCACTGTATTTAAATAGCTAGAGAGAGATGAAGTACACGAAGTGTACAATCTCCATGTGCACAAACACTGGTGTCCTACAGATATAAATAGAAAAACTAAGAATAAGTAATACTTTAATGTCCTGAACACTTTAACCTACCTAGCGGTTGAGACGAGCCCAGCTCGTCCGCTGTTCAAGCTCGCCTCAACCGCAGGGGAAGCCAGCATCGGGTAGACCTGATGCCTCCCTGGAAAGCTGCAGCGATTGTCTTCATCGCTGCAGCATTTCCGGGGTTTCGGCCATAGACCTCCATGTTAATGGAGGAGCGCCGGCTTTCCCGCAGCGGCGGGAGGGAGCGTGTGACAGGCAGTGTACTCTGTACACTGCCTCGATTGCCCGTATCGCGCCGTGCAGTGCGCTAGGGGGTTAAATGATATGAATGAAAGTAATACGAATGGGTTGGACATGCTGTACAGCGTATTATAACTGTCTCAGCTTACAATCTGTCGCCATCACGGTCATGTATCACTAAATCTATGGACCTGATGATATCAATTTATACACATCTTTATTATTACATAGTACAGTACACTGACACTAATACACATTACATATTTAAAACATTAAATCAGGGTATGTCAACATGAAATATATACATCATGGTTGAGCAACATTTTCCCAACCAGTGCAAAGAATTTGTTATTCCTCACACGTGTTTTGTGCACTGGGCTTCATCTGGGAAAACAATTAAAAAAAATATAAAGTTATTTCAAGGAAGTGATCAGATTTCATGACTATTAACCTGACAGTGTAGACACATTGGTGAGCATGTCGTCCATGTAAGGGAAATGTGTTTCCTGTCTGTACAGGGACACTGGATGTTCTTCCAATCAATTGCTGGATCGGATCATTTGCCCATATGGGGAGACACCTATAAAGAGCTGGGAGGCTCATTCATGACCCTGACTGTGCATTGGAGTCCAACCCACAACAGACACTTCACGTTTCCTGAACCGGGCAGACAAATAGTTTAGAATGAAACAGATTGAAGTTATGGGTTTTCTTGATTTACTGCTGGGCATGTTGTCTCTTCATATAGAGTAATTAACCATGGTATTGTTTGGGTTCCCGGCAAAGATGGTGAACCTTTAAGAGACCGAGTGCCCAAACTAAAACCCAAACCCAATTATTTATCTTGAAGTGCCAGCATGGCAAAATAACCTAAAGTACACACCCACAAATCAGATACACACATGAAATATGTAAACACACAACTACTTTCTTATAAGATAGAATAGGGAAGGGTATGGGCACCGTGTGCAATCAGAAGAGAGGAGAAGAGAACTGACAGCATTGAGAGCCAATAGGTTGCAGTTCTTTCCTCTGTGCTGACTGACAGCTCGAGTGCCCACAGAGAGAGCTCCGAGTGCCACCTCTGGCACGCCTGCCATAGGTTCGCCATCACTGCCTTTGGTTGTCTGCACTATTAACAGATTCAGCTCTGGGTGACTAGTTATTATGATTAGTCCTGAGACGTCTAAAGAGATGTGACCAAATATTCCCCTTTAAATCCGACTCATACCCCTTTTTTTCAAGATGTGTCCCTTTATGTGAGAACTGAAGCAGTATTCGGTTTGTCTACCCTGTACACTACTTCTTATTTTATCCACACTTCCGGGGAAGTGTCTGTTGACCACATAGGGCTTTTTTGGCCCTCTAAGGTCTGGTCTCTTTTATAAAGTATAGTAGGAATAACAAATTTGTTGTAAATTATTTGCTCTGGTTGGGAAAATGTTGCTTCACCATGAAATGGTTTATGCTGACATATCCTGATTTAATGTTTTTGATATGTAATGTGTATTTATTAGGGTTATTGTACTTTACTATGTAATATTAAAGATGTGTAGATAATTATGTAAACAGGTCCATAGATTTACTGTTGTGCCTTGAAAGCCCACATAGTGGTCCATTCTAGCTTTCGGTTTATGTATTAACAGGGTGTGGAACGGGGTATTAAAACCTATGCTGCTTGAGCACCTGGTTTTCAAAAGACTCACAAATTATCTTAATATAAACCCTATTTGACCCTCTTCAATCTAGCTTTCGACCATCTCGCTCCATGGAAACAGTCCTCACTATGACTTGCTCAAAACTCCTTTGACACTGTTGATCACTCTCTTCTTCTACAGAACCTGTACTGTATCTATATTAATTAGGCTGTGCTTTCTTGGTTACAGATGACAGATTAACCCAAGTAAAACAGAACTTCCTCTAACCCAGTGGTTCCCAAACTTTCCTTAAAGGGTCCCCTTTTCTATTTAGGAACATTATTGAGCCTCCCCTTCCCCCTTCTTTAAACACAGGTTCAGAATGAGGGCCGGAATACCTTCATCTGCTGCTCCTCTGTTCAAATCTCTGGCTCCAAATAGCCCAAAGAATGAAATTCAAAGTTTTGTACTTCAATTTGAACATATTCCAAACTTCCCCTCTGCACTTTCACTGGCCTACTAACACATCCACAATTATACGAAAATAAAACAAAGGCCTCTCCAGGGCCGTATTCTCTAGCACTCTACCCCTCATTCCAATGAAATTGCTCCAACTTTTAAAACTTCAATTTAATTTCCCCTACCTATTGCATACTCTGTCTTGCAACCTCTTAGATTGTAAGTTAATAGGGCAGGGTACTCTTCACCTCCTGTGTCAAAGTTTGTACTTGTGTGTAAGCTTGTCTTGTCTCAGCTCTTATTTAATCTACAGAGCTCTGTAATGTGCATAATTAATTAAATAATAACAAGCTTAATTAGTATGGTTGGCCATCCTGAGAATCCAACATCCACTGTGCTATTGGAATACCAAATATTACTGTGCTATAGGAAAACCAAATATAAAATGTTAAATCATTTGCATAAATATGGGTCTTGTCCTTTAAGCTCACCTCAATGTTCCATATGTTAAGATTATTTATTAAGTCCCACCGAGGATTGCCATTCTCATCCACACCATTGAAACCATATCCTGCAGCATTGTTCACTGCATCAGCTAAAATAAAGAAAAGGCATTTAAGAAAATCTTTACAGATGTTCCATTATACTCACATTCTCTATAACCATGGCAGGTGTTTTCATTCTATACCCAAGGCAAAATAATTACAGGTATCTCACAGGCTACTAAAGGAAATTAAGTAAGTAAACCTGCATTTACCTATAAAAGCAAGCCTAGTAAAGAAGGCACAGAAGAAGACAAGCCTGGTAAAGAAGGCACAGTAATTCCTTATGTTATATACACATACAATAACTAATATCTACTTACCCAGTGTCCATGCAAAATAGTACTTTGGTTTGTTAGCCATTGCGGCAATAAAAAGGTAGCCCAGTCTTGTAAAAAATGAAGATTGTTTAATGAAAGTATCATCCAAAACATAGGCCACAGGGAAAGCCTTACTTATGGACAGGAAAAGGATAAGTGATACCACACATATGCAAACTTTGTGAGCAACGGCTTTCTAAAAAGGAAAAAAAAATATTACAACTATGAATTCGTTTTCATTTGAGACATTTGTAAAGTCAATCGAGTGTATTATTCAGCAATGGGATTATCCTCTGCAGCCCTCAACCCTCAAAGACAGAAACCTGAACTACAACAAGTGTGTTTAAATGCTAAATACATTTAAACAATATTGAAAGCAGAGACAACAAAGCAGTGACTGCATGTGTTACAAGTATGGCAGTGGAACTTGAATCATTAGCCATTTCTAAGCTTGAATATTTATTTATTAAAGTCAGCATACATCTGTCATAAATATCATCATGGGATATGGTAATAGAGGAGATACAGCCAGCTATATGACAGGGTGACTAAATAATAAAACAAAAGTGTTTTGATGACACTGTGGAGCTTTTTTGCATAAATGCCAACACTGTGATGTAATAATGACATTGCCTGCCTACAAAGGTATTACATGAAGGATCTCACTGACAATGATGCAGAACAAATGAAACTCCCAAAATGTAAAGCTTACCAATGGGACATACCAGCATGTTCAAAAGAAAGATTGTGCTTTTTTATATAATTATATTAGGTATTTATCTAAATAAACAATGTATTCTACCAGTGTGCTGGCAAGAAATTGATTACAGATAGAAGAGAAAAAAATGTTTTGCCGTAAAATGTGTGTATGTACAGAACTCAAGAATGTAACTTCTGCAAAGCTTCAATGGGAACAAAAGTCTTTGAATTGGAAATAGTTCAACTTTAGGCTGGGTCTACACTATGATGCCCCAGAAACCATGGGGGGGCATTATGGACATGTCGCCATGTGCATGTCCATAGTGCCCACACGCTGTTTGGGCGCTGTTTCAGGGCATATAGGGCTCAGTATTCGCCATGACGACAATACTGCATCCTATACTTACTATTAGCATTACACACAAACATTAGCGTGTTTTTGGTGCATCTGCGGGACGCAACCGGATCCCCAAAAGCCTGGATGGGAGTAATGTATCTGATCCTGTGTCAAAATCCGTAGTATAGACGCAGCCTATTAAATAAATAGGGGGGGGGGGGGGATGTCAATACAGTGTTTGATAGGACAAACTTTTCCTAAAAAATGGAAGCTGTATACCTTAAGTACTCACATTTGGGGAAGGATTTGGCACATTGCATTTTACGTTGCCATCGTTTAATTTGGATCGTATGTGATTTCCCTCAATAAAAGAGGTGTAGTCCCGAAAATTGCTGCAGGGACCAGCAAGGATACTCATAAAATTCAGATGGTAGCTCAGGTACTCCAGGATGGTTGGTCTCCTCCTACAGAAAATAGAAGACTATATTCTAAGTATAAAGGGTGGTCTATATATACTGCTGGTTTATAGTCTAGTCAGAAATCCAGTGAGCTCAATTTTATTTAAAAAAAAACTTAAATCACTTAGGTCAGTGATTCCCAAACTTTCATTGCAAGGCCCCCTTTTCTGTATAGGAACATTATTGAGCCCCCACTCCACAATTCAAACTACACAGGCCAGAACCATAGCGCAATACCACAGCCACAGCACGGCTATTGTGAACTGGCCTGCAAACTTTGTTTGAAATACTCGCTTTTTCACACACACCAATCATGCAAAAACATGCAACATATATACACATACCAATTATACAGAAACATTCATCATTCACATAGAGACACACACATAATATGCACTCTACCTCCTGTCTGCAGCTCGTCTGATTGGCTGCCAGTGGTAGGAGAGGGTGGATGGACAGTGGGTAGAGCCAATAGGCAGCTGAGTACTAAAGCTATCTCTCTCCCCTCTCTCTGGTTGACAGTGGGATTCTCACATAGATGGCTTCAAGTGCCACCTCAGCTGACCCCCTAGCTGTGCCCCCCTTGGAATACCTCCTTTTCCCCTAGTTTGGGAACCACTGACTTAGGTAGCTCTGTTAGGCATTTACATTCACTGTTGCATTTCAAAACGCACGTCAGCCAGGAAGACACATCATTAATTGTCCCTTTTTCGTTATTCGGCCATATGCCCCAATAAGAATAACGGGGGCATTTCTGTATGCCCCACATCACCTGCACACTGTGAATGATGCCTTGGTGAGCAGACAATAGTGTTTATAACATCGACCGGATGGCTGACAGAAATATCAGAGTAGTACATGCTACAAATGAAAAGAAAAACCCCCCAAAAAACCCAATCATAAAACATTTTGCACCTGCCAGGCACTGTTGGAGGTATTTCATTCATTATTACATTATGTTTATCTGATTGATGTAAGACCAATCTTTAATGAGTACATCTAATTAAAAGTCCACGACATTGTGGTAAATAGTTTATATCTTTTCATGGGACAACACTGAAGATGACACTTTGATACAATGTAAAATAGTCAGTCATATATTTTAACAGGCAATTTCTCCCACAGAGGAAACAGAGGGTACGATATGTGCTCCGTGTTATTAGAAGGGAGCACATAGCCAAGAAAGAGTAACTGGAACATTTCCAAATTCATAACACAAAAAGGATTGTAGCTCACAGGGATTTTCATTTTGTATCTTTGCTTTGATCTGAAGAAATAAATAAATGCATTCACTATCTCTCCAGTGTTCCTATTTCAAACATGTTTATCTATAAAAAAAATATATACATATATAAATCTCTTACTTAACACAGTTTTGGAGTTGCTGCTTGGTGAGTGATTCAGCATTCTGACTCATCCCTTTAAAAAGAGAAGTAAAAACATAAATATGACTAACGGCCAAATGTAGGAAAGGAAAAAGAGAGCTGAAAGTAATAGACATATATTTATATAATGCACATGATCACAAATGTATAGAATGTACAGATCACATCTATATGGATTACTTCTAAAGTAATCTAAAGTAATTTTCCAGAAACTATGATCAAAAGGGAACATAAAGGTAAAAAACAGGTATTTGACTTGTGCAATTTACATACAGACTATGGGTCCAATATTTTTCACATGACTACACCGTGTGATCAATTCCCTGCCAAAAACCAAGGTGCATACCCCATAGTACGATTGGATACAAATAGATCCAAATACCTAAAAAAACATCAGATACTTATACTTATGTAGGATTGACTTTCCAACCTGGCAGTTCTGATTTTATTTTGCTTAATTTTAATCACTTTGGTTTGATCAATTCAGTAAACAAATTGGTTTTCAAATTATCAACTTGGGATGAGGCTTCACTGGGGGTTTGGGGAACGGCTTGTGCGTGTTTTTTTAGACACACCCAAACCGATCCCATAGTTTACCGCGTTTTTTGAGCCGCATCGCACCGCAACTGCCTCCAATGCTCCTGGGCGTATACATTGAATTCAATGGACACAGTTCCAGTGTGGTTTTTAGTCCATTTAAATAATTAGACTTAAAAAAATAAAATAAACACAACAAAGACAGTAAACCACACAGAAAACGCATGCTTTTTTGCATGTGTTTTATGGCCGCAGTAGTGGAGCCTCAGCCTTAGAGTAAAGCAATGTACACACATGTTAATATGGGCTAGATTAATGGCCGCTTTAAGCGCCGTGCACGCTCACAGCCATCTATCTGGCCCATATCATATGCGTCCATCCTAGTCAATCCTGCTCGAAAACAGGGATATCAGACATGACAGTTAATCATGGCCGATGTCCATTGCTTTGCATGGAAACTGCGGGTCTCCATGCAAAGCATTGGCTGAGCTGGAGAGACAGCAGAGATGACGTCATCACGCTGCTGCTGGGAGCATCGAACGGCTCCAATATCAAGCCGACTATTCCCTGCTTAAGGCTCCAGTGACGCAGTTTGGGTGCAGCTATGGAAAAAATTACAAGGTTTATGCCGTTTTCAAGCAGTACCGCTCCGCGTCCAAACCACCTGTCCACACCCACTGAAATAAATCAATGCGAATCGGATGCGGTTTTGACAATTTTTTTCTTATTTGTCCAAAAAAAAAGAATAAAAACTCAGCGAATCTGCGAGTAAACCGCACTGAAACCGCAACTAATCTGGACAGAGAACACATGCTTACTGCATGTGTTTTTCTGTCCACATTAGTGGAGCCTTAGCCTTAAACAACTGAACAGAGTAAAAAACAATTGGTCCTTGTACGCCCAGCTTTAGGCTGTGTTCTCACAGACATCTGAAAGCAACCATTTGTAATAGTGGCTGAGATGCTTTAAGAAGCCTGTTCATCCTTCCCCCTACACTCATTTGTCCTGAGCAAGTGTTATGGTAGCGGCTCCTGGGAGGCTGCAGGCTCTAAGCAACCCAGGAAACATCTTCACTAGTAAGTCAAAGCAACTAGATTTGCTGGAGATTCTTAAGAAAAAACATCTTTAGGGCTTGTTTACACAAACAACTGCAGTGCTCCTCCTGTTCCTCCTTGCACAAAGGAGGAGGTAGTAGTCCTGATGTTGTCCTCCTATGGCCTCCTCCACTTCTTCTCATCGCACTTGCTTGCTCTGGACACTACGCTGACAGACACAGCAAACCTTCTTTGCTTTAGTCCAGGTGTATGAGGAAATACCTCAGGAGACCATCTGCCACCTCATCACCTCACCTTTGTCTAACCTCCTAGTCATTGCACATGTGGCGCCATGGGAAATCGCGGTGGAGCACAACATGCTCCGCCGTAATTTCCTGCCCGCCTGGAGGTCCCGTGCATAACTCCGGCGTCACTGGAGAAGCCAGAGTTATGCTGTAAAAAGTTGATGCCCCTTCATTTACATGGAGGTCTATGGTGCCGCCTACCCCCGCTCCCTTCACGTCACCGGTGACGCGATCGGGGGCAGACCCGGAAGCATCGGCCTGCATGCCGATGCTCCCGATCGCCGGGGGAATCCAGCGGACAGGTGAGTTTCTCACTAGTTTACTCGGGCTGAGTTTCATGATGCATGAAACTCCGCCAGAGTTAACTGGGGCCAAACACCCAGGAGGTTAAAAGGAATATTTCATTCAGATCTAGGAGGTCTTATGTTTGTATTCCCTATATTTTTTTAAGAAGTGTATTTACTCCCTTAAATGTAACACCCGTAATGGGGGGGGGCTTTTGCCACTATATATTGGCTTCTACTTACTGGGTGCATTTTTATCTAACACTGCTGGGATTGTTCCATTTTTTTATTTGCAAAGGTTACTTCATTAATTTATCTATTTGTATCTCTGTGCCCTACTGATGGTGTTGAAGGTTTGTTCTTTTTCATATGGAGTGTGAAAATTAATTACCATATTTTTGGACCATAAGACGCACCCAGTTTTTAGAGCAGGAAAACAAGAGAAAAAAATATTTCAATAAATTGGCAAGAAAATCCCCCTGCAATAACAACTTCAGCCACAAGATGTCCCTAGTGAACACTTGCAGTAAATTTCCAAATTACATCAGAGGCTTCTTTCTCACACATTGGGGAAGGAGGGGGGGGGGTGGATGCAGATCTCTCCTCTCTGTGGCTGACAGCGATTGGAACACAGCCACAACAAGCTGCGGCAGTAAGTTAATGCAGCAGTGCATGGGACACCAAACAAATCTCCTCTTTCGGACCACAATACGCATCCTCATTTAAAGTGTCTCTTACGGTCCAAAACAGACAGTACCTTTTTAATGAAAACAATTTGAGTGTAATGCTCGAGGGTCTCTTCCACAAAAGCACCACCTTTGAGAGAAAAAGGTGCTTTTAATTAATAGGACACTTCACTTTATCAAATGTGATGTCGTAGTTGGTTCTTAGAACTTTTCTAAGTTATAAAAGGGTCTTGAATTGCCTACAAAACATTTTACATTACCATTTACATTTGACCAACTACTATTAGTTGTATCATGACCAGGATGACTGACAAACCTTCACAGAGATTGTTCTACAACTCCACCCATCACACTAAATGCTTTTTCACCCTCTTATCTTTTTGCTTTGGACAAAGTAGAGAAGGTATACTTAGATTGCCATCTAATATTCATGCCCTGTGTCCCCCATCAGTGAGATCATACTCTTATGAAATCAGGAAGGAAATATTGAAATTCCCCAGAGGGGAGACAGATTGCAACAAAATATTTTTTCCATAAAAATGGAAATGGTTGCTTCCCATAAAGGCCATATTTACCGTCATGTAACTGGAAAGCCAGTGTTGTGATTTTCTGTGTAACAATCATCAAGGGCCTACAAGAGAAAATGTATTACCATTATGTTATCAGACATTCATATATGCAATATAGACATGCAAATCACATATCAAAGAAGGAACATACCCTGCCAGTGTATCAGGCATCATCCTTTACAACCTCAGGGATCATAGACAGTCTCAGGGGGGCTTCCACAACAGGCAGAATGGCAGAGGCATGTCTCCCCGCTCTAGCAGAGGGATCCATTCTGGCCTAACTACAATTTGGCCTAATGGCACCTCCAGCCTCCATGTGGATGTGCACAGTACAGTAAGGTCATGTCTCCCCGCTCTGGCAGAGGGATCATTTCTGGACGTACTGCTCAAACAGACAGCATCCTCATTGTCCCTGTAGATGTGCTATGCACCATACAGTAAAAAGAACCTTGCTGCCTGTCCATAGGGCAGGACATGCTCAGCTTGAATTACTGCAGCCCAATCGAGTGCAGGAGATTCACCAGTCAATTGGTTACTAATCCTATAACCCCCTGGTGGCACAATCTAATTGGTCAATCTGCCCATGTACTGAGAATTTGTCATGCACAACATTGCCCGTTATAGCCTCTGTGTAGCAGTGTGCTTTGGTGCGCTCCTGTGTTTGATTTACCAATCTATCTGCAAGTGTCTTTATTGCCAACAGTGACCCAGCCTGGTTTTAGATATTACTTGAAGTCTGCCTGACCTGACTTTGGATTGTTCCTGACCACTTCTCCTATCTTATCCATCTGTAGCGTACTTAATTGTAATGATATTTTGTGCATGACCCTTGGCTTCTGGATTACCCAATACAGAATATCTGATGTTGGTAGTGATTGTGTGCTCTGCCGCATTACACTAGATTTACCCCCCTAGTGCAAACACTCATGGTAGATTTATTTACTAACAACGGTAATCCTGAGCTACATTCTGGTAGCTCAACAGCTCCAGCTGAACCTGTGCCATCTTCCAGCTTCGGTATCCTGCATGCTGGTCACTGGACCCATTTCCCTGATGTCAGTGATGATGCCAGGGAGGTGGGGGTACCCTTGCCATATGCTTGGTATTACAGACATAGGTGTCCCGGGTCCTCTCACAATTACAATGTAATTTTTGACACGGAATTGGATAACAGTAAGTCCAAGTGTCCAGTGGCCACAAATTGGACACGCGGCCCTATTATTTTGGATTAACAAAGATGCAGTGTCTGATTCTTGCAGACACGTCCATTAATATTCAATGGACGTGTCTCCGGCGGCCCCTCAATGAAGATGCGGCATTCAGTTTTCTAAACATAGTGGGGCAGGAGCTGCGCTTTCAGAACATGAAGTGGACACTCACATTCAACCGAACTGAAAATGTCCTCAACGTATTTTCCTCCTAAGTGGAAGCCCGTCCACAGCGAAGAAAAAGAAGAAGGGACACTTAGCCTAAGGCTGAAGTCATGTTTACGCACCTAACAGTGTACAATATGCTCTTTTGTTTCCTGCATATATCATTATTGAAGGTGCACTTTAACATATATCAGTGCTAAGCAACAAAGCTTTGTATTCTGTGTAACTGACAGTTGAGATCAACAGTTTGTTAATACACAATTCCTAGGTTACTTCCTGTTACATACTCACACTTACCCAGAGAAATCTGTGGTGAGGATGCCATAGTTGAATATGTACACTCTGTTAATCTGGCACAGTGTAAGATAACTCAAAGCGGTTACAAAAGAGTACCTGGAGAAAGAAAAAAACTTTGTATCTGGTTACAGTTTCATGTAATAGTTATTCAATTCCAACAATTTTCAAAGCAGAAATATAAAAAGTGAATGTAAAGTTGGCAGATAAAATTTCTACTGCCACTCAAGGTAAAGTCTAATAGTAAAAACACTTCTTGTTGAAGGTTCTATAAATGTATAACTACTATTAATTACAATATGGCCATTTTCTGAGACGCTCAATCACAGTGATCAGCCTATAGCAAGTTGTGAAAGATCATAGTGTGTGGTCATCTGTAGTCAGCCTTACAAGAAGTCAGAAAATTGTTCAATAAAATTTATTTTACAAAACAGGCTTGTCTAGATACACACAGTTCATTCTTGGAACTAGTTCAACCAGTTTGATAAGACAACAGCTTTATGGCAAGTGATATTGAATTTTTGTTTTGTTTTTTGCTTATAAGTACTGAAACTCCATTTTAGTTTTTATTGTTGTTTGCATTATTATTGTGATACCTTCTCTATATCCCCTGATAACAATTGCTCCTGGAAAAGACAGTCATGAAAAAAAATGTAGGAACATTGCAATTAGAGCCTATTTACACCAACCTCAAAAATCAAGTACCATTAATCAATTGCCCCTTAAGAGCCCAGACCCCAATCACATCTAGGCATAGCATCAAGAACATGTATTTTCCCTCTTAGCACTAATCTGTATGTATCCTTACGTTTGACAGAATATGAAGTGTGCATAACAAATTACAATGTACGCAATGGCAAACACATATAGGCTGTTAACATAGTGACAACAAGATCACTCTTTTATTGGGAAGAATAATGATATGTGGGGCCACGGTATCTCAGATCTCCATTCTGAGGTGAAACCAGCACTGATTTATTTGCAGGAAACTCTCATGTCCTAATGTCTGCTGTTGTTTTGCAAGTTCTATTGCTGGTTTTACAGGAAAGGTAGGACGGATTCCCAATTCATGGTCCAGTGTTTTCCTGAGGGCCAGAAGCCTATTTAGAGTACCTAGTGCTCAGCATCAAAGATCTGTCTAGTGAAGACACTGTTTAAAAGCCAGGCGGCTGCTGATCCTATTTTGGACTTTTCTGTTGCTTCTGCTGACAATCCCTGCAAGGGTATCTTTGTTTTAACAGCTCTTTGAAACAGTGACCCGCACAAGCGCCTTTTCCTAATGCACAGTTTTCCTCTCAGGAAATGCTTCATTTCCAGGTGGATAGGCTGGTGCTGAAACAAACCATCTCCAAAGTCTCTCTCCCCAAATGTAATCAAATATATACTCTGCACTCTGTAATTGGTGTAATCTCCTCCTCTTTGGGAGGTTTCTGGGGAGTTTACGCGTAGATAAATAGGGTTCCAATTGGTTCTACATTTATAACACCATTAAAGAGTTAATGTTTTTAATGAATGGTGTTATAAATGTAGATTCAAAACCAATGGAGTGGACCGGCTCCACCCACAAAAATAGGGGATCTCTGAGAACAAGAGCCTCGGAATACTGGTTTCAGTGAGCCTAATGGAGTTTAATTCTCCTTTTTTTGTGGGTGGAGCCAGTCCACTCAGTACCCTCACTCCCTTGGATACCCTCTTGGACTGTCCAAATATTGGGGGACCTGGGAGTTGTATATTTCATGTGTATATAAATCCTGCTAAGGAATGAAATGCAAAGGGCTAATTTTATTAGGGTTTTGCAGATAAAGGTGATCAATTTGACTTTTTTTTTTTTTTAGATATTTGTATGTGGTTAGCAGGAATAAAGAACATTTTAGTTGAGTTTTGTTGTCTTGAACTCTCAATTGGCCTCTAAAGTCCCACTTTTGCCCCTCATTCGGTTCAATGTGAGTTTTTGAATTCATCATTGGGGTGTGGCCTATCCAGTAAATGGATGGAGGAATATGGCTCAGGGAGTGTATTCTAAGTGATATGAGATCTTATAAATGTAGAACTTCAGAGGGTCATTTTGAAGCATTGTTGATTGCACTTCAATAAAGAAAATTGTGTTGGATATTACATGTTTTAGAACGGCTTGCTGTGCTAATCTGTATGGGCAGCAGCTCTAAAGGCCTTGCTTCACCAAGAGCCCCATTTGTGGCTTACCTGTGAACCTTTTCTGGGCTTGCAGTCATCATGATGAAGTAGCACACAAGCACCAATGTAAATATGTGCAAAGAGTACCTGATGTAAAAAAAATTATAATAATTTACTACATAATTCAATGATAGTTGCTTGCTAGCTGTGACAGTCTTAAAGTTGCAGAGGATTGTACACATTCGAAGTAAACTATAAGCTATATAACAAGGCATACTAGAAACAAAAATTGTGTTAGGAAAGTAAAACAATCTGAACCAATATAAGTGCTTTAAAGGCTATCAATTGAATTTGTAGTCATACTGCCGGCAATCTTGTGCATTTGTCAACGACGGAAGTTTAGAATTGCACACAAGAGCCTAGGTCAGTGACCTTTTAGAGACGAAGTGCCCAAGCTGAAACCCAAACCCCACTTATTTATCTCAAAGTGTCGTCATGGCGATATAACCTGAATTACACATAAACAGCTCATATACACACATGAAAATTTTTTATAAGATAGAATAGGAGGGGGTATGGGGCACTGTGTGCAATCAGAAGAGAGAGGTAAGAGAAGCAACAGCATTGAGAGCCAATAGGCTTCCCCTGTGCCTGCTGACAGCTTGTGTGCCCACAGAAAAGGGCTCTGAGTGCTACCTTTTGCACGCGTGTCATAGGTTCGCCATCACTGCCCTAGGTGATCTGGTTCATAACCTTCTTCTATTGATATTTCAAAACCTTCTAGAGACTTTCAACTTAATTTATGCCAATATATAAAGTCTTTTGGGGATTTAATTTTTTTTTTTAAAACACCACACAACCGATCCCTACATATGTTCTCAACAATTAGATTATACCATGTTGAGGGGTTTTGCAATTACCTCACAAAACAAAATTTCATAAACATTTTGAAAGGAGCCGCTGAGAGCAGGCAAAAGTACAATCTATTCTTATGCTCCTTCCACATAGTAAGCAGCCTACAGTACGCACACTGGGCATATAAGACATCAGAGATTCCCATCGTCTGCTGGTAAGCGTGCAAGTTCCCTAAGCCATCCCTGTCA
>CM070036.1:61192728-61209320 GCA_036250615.1 Ptychadena robeensis | reverse complement strand
AAGGAGGGAAAACAGTACACCTCTCTGAACAGTGTCTGGAAGGCTGTGGTTGCTGCTGCAAGCAATGTTGATGGTGAACAGATCAAAACACAGACAGAATCCATGGATGGTAGGCTTTTGAGTGTCCTTGCAAAGAAAGGTGGCTATATTGGTCATATATCTATATTTGTTTTTGAATGTCAGAAATGTATATTTGTGAATGTTGAGATGTTATATTGGTTTCACTGGTAAAAATAAATAATTGAAATGGGTATAAATTAGTTTTTTGTTAAGTTGCCTAATAATTATGCACAGTAATAGTCACCTGCACACACAGATATCCCCCTAAAATAGCTAAAACTAAAAACAAACTAAAAACTACTTCCAAAAATATTCAGCTTTGATATTAATGAGTTTTTTGGGTTCATTGAGAACATGGTTGTTGTTCAATAATAAAATTATTCCTCAAAAATACCACTTGCCTAATAATTCTGCACTCCCTGTAGGTATAACCCAGGATATAATTTGTCTCTGTCTGTGAAGTGAAGTGCGGACATACCTTCTTTTCAGAAGCTGTGTTTGTCATTCACAATGCATTTATGTATGAATAGCCATACGTCTGCCAATGAATAGCTATTCTAACGTAAATACATACAATTGAATGGCAAACAAGAACAGACTTTGTTAGATCTGCATTGCCTACAGCGCAAACACACCTAAATAGGACCAGCGCTGTCCATAGAAACTCAAAAGAACACAGAGCAACCCGGCTCATGGCTCACTGACCTGAATTGAAGTCCATTTTACATATATCTCAAATGTAGATAAATGTGGATACATACAGTCGAGCCCATAATTATTCATACCCCTGGCAAATTTTTTACTTCGTTACTTTTATTCAACCAGCAAGATATTTTTTGATGGGAAATGACATCAGTCTCTCCCAAAAGATAACAAGACGATGTACAAGAGGCATTTTTGTGGAACAAAAATCTCAGCTTTTATTTACATTTGCAAAAAATGTAATGTCCAACATTATTCATTCCAAATAGTCCAAGCTGTTCTAAAGCATCCTTATTACCCTTATTAATTGGGAACAGCTGTTTTTCCCATTGTTTATTTTTTTATTTTTTACAGAACAACATACATCCTTTATAATACATAACACGAAAAGAGGAAGAAAAAACAAACCTTGTGAACAACATTGATGGATGTAAGTCAATATTAATACAGAACAGCATGCCTCAGTGTCTTAAGACTCCTTTATTCGCCTCCACAATATATGAATCCCATTTAGCCCACATCCTCTCAAACTTTAGTATCATATGTTTGAGCTGTTAAATATTCCATTACTGGTACATCTGATATTCTGGTTAAAGGTTCAAATAATGTGGGTGGTTGAGGATCCTTCCAATGCAAAGCAATCATGCACCTAGCTAGTGGGAATAGCTGTTTTAATCATCTCCACAGGTGAAAAACAGCAGCTCTCTGCAGTTGGTTTGTGAACAGTGATGGCTAAAGCTGGTCATACACCTTTAGATCTCTCATTCAGATATCCTTTAGATCTACCAACAACTATGTAGTATAGGGTCCTCTGCGATTGAACATAGGTAGACTTGATGGTTTAGAAAGTCTCACATATTACATGTTGGCAGTCGGCTGCTGGGCACCTGAAGGCATCGGGAGAACCACCGCACTACTTCTCACCTAACTACTCACACAGGAATGGTTTAACCTTACACTCAACTACCAGTTCTACCTACCTTGACCTAAGACGCTGCAGCGGCCCTTAGGGGTGGCCCTCCGTTCCTCCTCAGCTCTTGTTTGCTCTTCCCTCTGGGACGTGGTGCATTGGAGTCATGTGCTGGCGCCCATCTGATCGGCTTGTGGGGCACCCCAAAACATCTTGGCTGACCTCCTGAAGAAGGAAAAGTTTTTTCCGAAACATATGTCGAGGTCTCCCCACATGCCCTATATACCAACCACTTCTGATGCCCATCCATGCTCCATCGTTGAGTGACGGGGACAGTTTCATGGCTTCCTTGCCCAATGTGTACTTGAAGTTATTTTGAAACCTAATACAGACTTTGAACTTTGGATTACCTGATATATAAAGCTACTGTGATTAATGAGCTGTTTTTATATACACTTTGTTTATGTCGGTTATACATCTGAGCTTAACCGTTAAAGTCCCCTCGTTCCTCACTCTGGTAAGGAAATTTGGTGGGCCTAGGGCTTAGATCCCCAGGCCTTTAGCTCTATATCTCATATTACATGGTTTTGGTAAAACAAAAGCAGATCTAAAGGAAATCTGACAGAGAAATCTAAAGGTGTATGGGGATCCTTAGACAAAGGAGCTCAGTGAGGACCTGCGGCTGCGCATTGTGGCTGCTCACAAGTCAGGAAAGGGCTACAAGACCATACCTAAATGTTTTTTATTGGCTACAGTGCAAAAATGTTATTAAAATATACAAGATGTTCCAGCAGTATGAATAACTGTGGGCTTGACTGTACATGAGTGGATTTTACTGTTGTAGTGAACATAAAATCAATCATTTATTAGATGGCTTGAAAATGTATTCCTTTTTTACTGCAGTACATGGACAAAGGGATGGAGCATAAAAATGGAAAGAACCGTGATCAGTCAGGTTGGAAATTTTCAGTTGATGCTACAAGTAGGTATGAAGTAGGTATGAATTTGTAGCTGATCAGATTTTGGAGCCAGCACGGACCTTCATCTTCATAACTGGAAAGGGTTGGAATGTAAGAAATCTGTTTTGCATTAAGTACGCTATGTGGTCGTACCATTGGTCTATACAAGACTGACAGTCCATTTAAATTGCATTGAAAGTTGAACGAAACTAGCTTGAACACGAGTTAATGTGTGTATGGTTGGCTTTACCCATCTTGTCCCTCTGTCCCTTTCCTATTCCATCAAGGCTTCCTGTTTATGTCCAATATCAGTGGCGATCCTAATGTCAATGTAATAGCTACCTTTTTTTATTATTATCTTAAATTACATATTAAGTTCATGTAATCATGACATTTTCATACATGTGTAATTGTAGTGACCACTTTTTTTCAGTGATCCGAGGCTCCTTGGATTGTGAAGACATTATTATTATTATGTCATTATTATATTGTTGTATCATTATTCATTATAAAGTATTGTTTATTGATTTCTTGGACACAGATTACTATCATTCAGAAGAGAAAAAAAAAACCATTGCACATAGCCAACTGAAAAGAGCAGACTTTCCAGAGCGACTTTTAAACAGCAGAAAAGATAAACCACTGTCACATCAATGTCCAATATTTATTTTCACAGAGATGTTTGCATATCATACACAAAATACAAGTTATAACTGTAGTGTCGTTTGTATTCTCAACGCATTTTTCAGTTCTTCTGTAGTGTTGAGCTTGAATATTCGGATATATATTGCGGATATATTCGTCGAATATCTGCTATTCGAGAAATCAAATTTTGCGAATATAGCAACAAGATATTCGCAATTTTGAATATTTGCAATATTCTGCATTGGGATGCTTATGGAAATGGATTGGGAATATATATGCGCAATACGAAAATAAATAGCACATATACATTTTCAAGGTATGAGGCGATTATAACTGCGAATTTATTTTCGCACTGCACTCGCAATTGCGAATATTCATGAATATCGAATCGAATATTAGTAGAATTATTTGCGAAATATTGCAAATTCGAATATTGCCTATGCCGCTCATCACTATTCTTCAGAAGAAGACTTTTAGATATGGGCAAATAAATAGACAATTTACAGACACACTTACCAACAACAACAAAATATATATATATAAATGAAAAAAGAATATGATAAAGTACCTCATTAAGTTATGCCAATCAGTGGGACATATATGCGTATAGGGGCCAGGGCCATCAACGTCGAGCCATAGGGGACTCTCAAAGAGAGATAGCCACGACCATACATATCAGGTGATACAGGTAAAGTACAATCAGTTGGATCACTATTATTCATGGCAGCCTTTAAACACCACAACTTCATGCTTAAGTTGGGACCTGTCCTCTCCTGAGAAGCACATATGTGAAGGGCGAAACGCATCGAGGGAATCCAAGAGAGTCTTGTGATCTTCTATATGACGCTGTTAATCATGGTGCCAAGGAATGATTAGCACAGGGGTGGGCAAACGTTTTGACCCGTAGGCCACATTGGCTTCTTAAATTTTATAAAGGGGCCAGACCAAGAACCTGTAATGGCTGACCCACTTCAGTGTGCCAATTCCATGCATCGCAGGTATCACTTATAATGGCGGTAATGTGTAATAGGCGATGTGTGACAGGGACGTTATGTTTTCACATTTCCTGCAGTTACAAAGAGATGCTCATTAATTGCAGCGAGCAGAGATAATTCCTATAGACTGTCACCATGATATAAAAAATATGATTTGAGAGCCCAATGGGGGTAAATTACCTTTAGGTATTGTGCCACACCCCTTAATTGTAATATAAGAGAAAAAAGAGGTAAAGGTTGACTGAGACCATCCAGTACAGCAGTGTTGGTATGGAATCGGGTAACCGGGGCTTTATGGGCACTTCGAATATAATTCGAATCAGATTATCATTAAAAGAGCATTTTATTTAGAATTACATGATTAAATTTTTTTTTACATAAATCACACGGCATGATCGGACTGGCGTCTGTCGCCATAGGAGTGCTGTAACTATGTATCATCTTGATTAACCATTGTTGATTTTGACCTATGTCTTTTATTAACCAGATCATGCCGTGTGATTTATGTAAAAAAAAAATTAATCATGTAATTCTAAATAAAATGCTCTTTTAATGATAATCTGATTCAAATTATATTCGAAGTGCCCATAAAGCCCCGGTTACCTGATTCCATACCAACACTGCTGTACTGGATGGTCTCAGTCAACCTTTACCTCTTTTTTCTCTTATGTCACCATGATATGCCCACAGTGTCATGATCACGTCACTGCATTATCCCCAAGGCAACATTTGGACACCTCTAGGCATTATGTGCACTCTTTGCCGAGAACAAGCGGATGGGAGCATCTTTTCAGCAATGTGACAACGCTAAACATGCCTTGTGTACAGGACTGTATACCATGTTTTTTTTTTCTTGATTTTTTTTTCTGTCTGGACTTTTAACTTTTTGAATAATCAGAGTTTCCTTGTTTGATCTTTGCCTTAGAATGGTCCCAGAGGCTAGCCACCTCATCTCTGTTAGCAAGTTCATTTTTGACTTGGCGATGTTGACCTTATACATTTTACTTTATACCCTTTCCATCATTGCTCACCCCAAATATTTTGTTAGCAATAGCTAGCTTTTAAGACTATTTTATTGAAAAATATAGACAATCACGAAGCTAGAGCAAGGCTTTATCACCTTCTAGGTGTTGTACAAGTATTATAAATATCAAAGAGCCTTGGCCACAATTATGACTTCTAACTCTTGTTATAATACACACCCATTAACTCTTCTGTTAAAAATCTCTAGTGCTGTATATTATAAAGCTGTCTAGTTTTTCCCTTTTGTCTGCAGATTTTGGCTTAACAATCATTTTGTTATTAGTGTCATACTCTGAAAAAGAAACACCCTGTCATAAAACTGAACTTCTGTAGCAACAGGAAACCACAACATTTCATAACAGATTAAGCCATCTCACACTTAAACTGTGATTATCCAAAGTAAAACTAGGTGGGGTGGAGGAGAAATCCAAACCAAGGTCCTTCTAAAGGTACCCATGAGAGCATCCATCTATTTAATAAAATCAATCACCATGACACTATGTGTAATTAAGGTCATTCAATAGCATACACAAGAAACACCAACATTTCACAATGATGGGTTGTGTTACGGAATCATTGGAGTTATTCACATTATGTATTCTGAATTGTTGCGTGTTGTTGTATGATTCTGAGTCAGCCAACTGCAGCGCTTTTGACATCACCAGGCAGTGGCCATGTTTTTTAGAATTCCTGAATTCATCTGATTTATTCAAAAAGGGTGGTGGGAGGGCAAATATGTGGAGGCACGCTTATTAAAAGAGAGTTCGAGAACTGAAGACCCCACAACTATGCACCTTAACTATGGGGTCATCTCACTGTTTAAACATGTCTTGGACCTGGTCTGGCTGGGGGGGTTATGCATGCTTGCTGTCCCCTACTTTAAATCTCCATGGGGTCTGGTATTGGCAGAAGAGTAGGAGCACATATTCCATGCTAGAGGAACCTCGTATAGACAGGATGGGGAGCCACGCATATTCCCCCACTTCATCTACAAAAAGTTGATGGACTGAGGTAAAGCCATTCTCTCTAATGAAGATCCTTTCTGAATGTTTGTGGAATCCGGAAAAAAGATTGTCGGAAAAGAAAATGTGACACGATCATTAGTCCTTTCTCATGCAAGAGGCAAGCATTCCGAGACCATTTTAAGTTAAGATCGAGCCATACAATCTTCATTAGATCTACCAGCAACTGTATAGTATAGTGACCTCTCTGATAGAATATATAGTCACTGGAAGGTTTAGAAAGGTCCTCATAATACATGGTTTTGGTAGAACAAAATTTAATTGTACAGAAATTGTATGGAAAGATTGTAAGGTGTATGGGGGCCTTAAGGTAGTCAAGGATGGCAGACTTTGGGCTTGTGTCCATTGCGCACCTTCCATTCTGCTGGCTGCCGCGTCTTTAATGCAGCACCGCAGGGTGCCGCCGGAGACACCTCAATTGAAGATCAATAGTGGTGTCTCTAAAACGCGGGTAAACAGCTCCTGAAGCTGTTCTGGTGCTGATTTTCTGCACCTTTCCCCTGCTGCTGGAAAAGGGCACGCTCCTGCCCAGTGCAGGGGATCAGCAGCGGCCCTTTAACTGATTATTAACTGTTTTAGAGATATACCAATTTTATCAAACATACAGTGTCAATTTAGCCTAAGGCTATGTCCCCACTATAGACATGTGCCGCAATTCCAATCGCTGTGCAGAGATCACTAGCACCCAGCAGAATCACGGCATGGAGATCGCCAGTACCTGCAGGCAGGAAGTGGGACAGGACATCTTGCCCCACCCCACCTGATCACGCCCATGGCCGCCACCCCCACCCCGCGATCCATCCTTAGGGCCTGTCCCCACTTAGGTGATCTCCCGCTGTGCGACCCGATTTTCGTGATGATCACGGGTACACGATTTTAGGACGCCTTAGGTAGGACGCCTGTGATTAGAAATGCGGTGAGTTGCGTTTCAGGTCACAGGCTGCACCACATCCATGGCCGATCGCGGATGTGGGGATAAGCCACATCAAAAACATAGGAGCGATCACCTGCAATCATTTCGATCACGCCGCGGGTTATCGCTAAAATGGGGCCCTTAGACTATGATTCTTATCACGGGAGACAGCGGGAAATCGCTGGGTGCTAGCGATCTCCCGTAGTCTCCGCACTGCGATTGGAATCGTGCCCATGTGGGGACATAATAGCCTTAAGCAGGGTACAGACCTGCAGATATGGGCCAGATCGATGGCCGCTTCGAGCACCGTGCGCGCTCACGGCCATCTATCTGGCCCATATAATATGCGGACATCGCTGTTTTCGAGCGGGACAAACCAATCCCGCTCGAAAACAGCATTATCAGACATGGCCGTAAATACGGCCGATGCTTTGCCTAGAGACCACTGGTCTCCAAGCAAAGCTTCAGCTGAGCCAGGGAGAGAGCAGAGATGTCTTCCCAGCCCCGCCGAGATCTGACATCAGCGTGATGACGTCATCACGCTGCTGCAGGGTACATCGGACGGCTCGAATATCGAGCCGTCTGTGCCCTGCTTTACTCACAAAGCCCACAGTGAGCCACTTGATCACTTAATTATGTAGCACCTGACCTAACCACTCCCTTTAATTAGCAAGATGAGAGTAAAAAAAGATATATGTTTGAAAAATTACAGAGATAAAAAAAGGACTTCAAAGCAAAAAAAGATCTCATAAACAATAAATGAAAAAATTATCCACAAAGCAATTAATCTAATGCCAGGGCTCCACTATGCACTTGGATGCGCTGATGTCAGACAATTACGTGGCCCCTATGCGCTTAGATGCGCTACATTGTGCAGTCGATAATGTGGCCCCTTTAAATTAATGGGCTGATGTATAACTTAAGCTAGCCATACATGTTCCGATTCCATGGCCGATCGATCACCCATCCGATCGATTCCGTGATGCCAGAGGGAATCGGATGTCCGATCGATCGCCCAATTAAGCCTGTCCCTACCACCTTGGGCCACCGATTCCTGGACGATTCCGTGCCCGATCGATCACTTCACACATGGCAACTCCCCCTGATGTGTGCTGAATCGGATCAGAAAGGCCAACATGTGTCATTATGATGTCTGTCAAACCTCCGTTACGTTCATGACATGGAGGCTTGGACTGACAGATCAGGGGCTGTTTAGACTGTTATAGCTAGTGTTAAGCAGCATATGGTATATTCGAATTTGCGTAATTTTGCGAATATACAATGAAATATTCTACATTTATAAAATTCGATTTGTCTGTATTCTATTGCCTTCCATTGCGTGCGCCCGTGCGCAATGATTTGCAAAGATTCGCAATGCAGCTTTACAGTGTCTCTTCTTCATTCTGTGATCTTGCCGAGCCATCTGTACCCTGCTTAAATCTTTGGGTGCCTTAGATATGAGCTGAATTAAATTCATATACTTCTAATATTTGAAGAAGTAAATATGGAAGTATGGGTAAGGTAGAAGTGGGTTCAGAGACATCCTCCCACCCTTTGTAGCAACAGCACCCAACTCTAGTTCCTGTGCAACTGGTCTGACGAGAAGAAGCAATGTGCATTTGCAGTTCAATACTTTTTTCTTTTCATTAAGAAGAGGGAAGGATAGTCAAATAGGGATGTTTCAACAAGTTAGAGAATCTGTGTAAACCCTAATGAGTGTTTACAGCAGGCAGAGGGACTTTTGTATTGTCTTATAGAATATATGTAAATGTTCCATTCATTGTCCAAGCTTTGAAACAAGTGGTTTAAAGCCTTTTATTGCCTCTGTAATGTGTTGCAACTATAATGACTTGATGATTATCAGTACAAGTAGCAGAATTTACTGTGATTTAACATAAACTGTGTCTAAAGGTGCCTATACACGGCGCAGCGGGTGCTTAAAAGATGAGCACAGTGTGGTGATGTCTCCTTGATGTCACCACGCTGCACTTGGGTGCCCGTCGATTGGACGGGAATCAAGATACACCACTTTAGGTGCCCGATTCCTGATCAATCCTGACAGACATGTCCATTACCTGTTCGACAGTCCTGTTGAAGACAGGGGTGGCCACATTTGATGGGCACTAGATAGATGGCCTTTAACCAGCACTAGCGATTTACTTTTTTAGCCAGTCTCTGCGGTGGTTGCAATATTTCTTTGTTTTCAGCTGGTAGACCTGCCAATAATACACTTTCTGTGCTAATGTGGCAAAGATGTGCCGTATCTATTGAGAAGCAGTGTTGTTAATCATGGCTGCTCAATTAAGATTTGGACTACAGAGCCCCTCTCCTCTTGCTGTTATATACAATGGGGTTATTTGTAATTTGTGAGGGCCACCTCACACTAGTCCCGTCTGCATTGCAGTACCACAACCAAGTGTGGCTTGTGTAATGCGAGGTTCACAGGTTGCCCAATAAAGCACAATGCAGCATGTTATCACAAACACCGTGCTGCTTAACTTTTTGGAGCTGTAGTGAAAACGTCTTCCATTCAATTGTAGGGGAGATGCTAGTGCAGCACAATGCGGAAACACTTTTTTTTTTTTTACCAGTAACAGATTCATTAGCGGTAACGCTATTGTGTCTATTACCAGTTAAAAAAAGGGGTTCAGCCACAAAACAACCAGTGTGAAATGGCCCTAAAATATATCAAGGAAAGTAGATACTGTATTTTTCAGATTATAAGACAAACAGGATCATAAGTAGCACCCAAAGTTTTGGAGAGAAAATTAGGGGGAAAAAACAGAGACACAACCATTTAGATATTTAGTGAAAATACAGAATGTTCCAGCAAAGTAGTCAGGTCTGGACCATGCAGCATTCACTCTATATTCCTCCAGCCAAAAGCCCAGTGCCAGGTGGGTGTTCTTCCCTGCAGCAGAATGTGCAGGGCTGAAACTTTAGCATGTGTCTATACACTAGCAGTACTCATTCTCTGAACACACTGACTGACCTATGAACAGACACATTTTACAATCTGGCACTGAACAACTTACACATGAGCAGCTATTTACATATTGGAGTACAAAATGTATTTATTAAATGGAAGAATGTTAATGTAAATACACAACTCATGTTGTCAATGCCTAAATGTAAAATGTCTCTCTCCATAGGTTGGTCAGTGTGTTCAGAGAATGGCTACTGCTAGTGCTAATGCAGATAAAATCTTTTCTTGGCAGTGGCTTTTTGGCCATGGGATGCATATCTATTGCTCCTAGGATGATTGGGACTAATAAAAAATATTTTTTTTTTACATATTCGGACCATTGATTTTAATGGTTAAAAGTGCGTCTTATAGTTCACAAAAGTGTGTCTTATAGTTCGAAAAATACGGTCATTATTTCAGACATCATTTGGTCACACAAGATTTCTACTAGAATCAGCAGCTATATTTATAGAAGCTAGAAAAATGTCATAAGTAAGAAGCAGTCCGGCTAAAGTTTGGTTAAGACCCGAGGAATTGGATTGTAGAGAAAGTCATTCTTCTCAGATAGGTCCATATTTCAGCTTTGCCCAACACTTTGTTGTAACTCACAGTGTGTAATACCAACTGTAAAATATGGATTAGTGATGATCTGGTGGTGCTCCAATAAGACTGGAATGGGGCAGATTTATTTTTCTGACAGACGCATGAATCTGACCAAATACAAGGTTATCCTAGAAATATGTACTTCCTTCTTTTGCTATGACTATGTTCCCAAATTCAGAAAATTGGTAGTCTCAGCACTACAATGCTTGGTGCCACAAAGCGAGTGAAATCAATGTGTTAGATGAAGGATCACCAAACCCATAGTCTCCAGATTTGAACCCTATTGGAATCTCATCAATAGGGAGATGAATGGCCACAAACCATTAAGCAAATCTGAGCTGATTGATACTATTTTGCAGAACCAGGGGCTTCGGTTTGTTAGAACTATTTTAGGCCCAGGTACCCAACGTGCAGCCCTAACTGTTGATGCATAGGAACTGATCCGCCTTCCGAACCCCCACAGATGCGTCTTCACTTGGGATCTTCTTAGAGCGTGAAGAGGAGGAGAGGCGAGGAACTTATTCAGGCACCACCTGGGTCGCTGATTCGCTTTCACGTAAGCCAATCAGCATGCTGAGCCAAAGCAGTCGGCAGACAGGTGAGTGCCAATGCTCCCATTAAACGGAGGATGATTGTATAAAATATATTGTGGCACAAAACCTCAGAATAGGGGTGCATAAACTTTGTATCAAAAGTTATGTGCCCCATAGATATCATCAAAGGCTTTGATGATATCTATGAGGCACATAACTTGTGATGATATATATAACACAAAGTGCATAACCATACTAAAGTGTGCCCTAATGCTTGAAATATCATTTAAAAAAAGTTTTGTTATTTAAATAACAAAAAAAACGATGTCTTCTAGCTCTGCCAGTTGTAATTGTTTTCATTAGAAAATGCGTATACAAGTCAGTATAGATTGAAATTGTTATGTGCGGCCCTTTAGTGATGCACAGGCCCTCCATATCAACTCAAGTGCCAACTACTGATTTAAGGAACGAAAAAGCTGCATTATTCCTCTTATTTTGACATATTGTCATTTCCTTTAAAATTAGGAGGAAAAGAACAATATTTTTATTTGAAAATGAGAAATATTGTTAGTAGTTCTAAAAACATAAGTTATTCACAAAGCTTTCAGTTTAATATCTGTAATTATGAAAGGTAAAAGTGTTCTGAAGCCCAACACATGTTTTACCCCTATTCTGGTAATTTATTATTTATACTCACTGGTAGGCCCTGCATATATCCAACATATGTGGAAAGTGAATGACAGTAAAGTTAAAAAAAACATGGGTCAATCTTGCACTTAATTTTTGTCTGATCGATCATGGTCGATCAATTGAGTGCTGCCCACCCTGAACGATCGACCAAAAAAAGTAGAAAACAACCAGAAATCGGATCGAACCTTGATCCCATATGTCGTTTTTTTGGGGTCGATGGCTTGTCAATCGAAATGCATTGGTGGAGAAAATTTACCACTTCCTGTGTGATTGACCCATAGCTCCCTATGCAGCAGCCTTTCCGATCGATTCATTTTAATCAGCTCTTGTCAAAATTAGCTCTTGTCAAAATCGACCCCAAATCGGATTCCCAAGGTGGTCTGCCATTGATTGCAAAAAGATTGATCGCCAATCCCTTGATCACTGGGAATGATCAAATCTGGAATTGTTCGCAGACAAATCGAGGCATCTTTGTCTACCTTTAGGGATCAAAGCTAAATATGATATATGCACCAAATTTCTGAATGAATAGGAAGCTTAGTCCTGCTAGTTTTACTCTACGCCTGGGTTTTATTAGTCTCCCCTCTGTTGAAATCCCCACTTTTTGCTTTTGCAGAACATGATGATTTTGTTTTCAAGCACGTCAAAGCCTGTGATGTGTTGCGTCTTTGGCATTATGCATTCATTAAAAAATCATTTGAAATCACACTTACAATATGCGCCTGTTGTTTGTTAGGTGTTTATTGTACACTTCACTGATCAGGCCCAGGTTTAAAGGGGCGCAATAAATTGGTGATTAATGTGCTCTAAAAGGGCTTGTTTCCACTAGAAGCGGAAGCCCGCGGTTGTGAGCGGCGCGGATATATCCGCGCCCATTCATTTCAATGGGCTATTCCCCTGTCCGCGGAATCGCGCGGACGGCCACCTAAAAACTCGGTCGACCGAGTTTTTAGGCGGCCGTCCGCACGATTCCGCGGCCGCCTAGCACTGACCGCGGCCATAGGGATGAATGGCCGCCGCTAAAAACCGCATGAGATGCGGTTCTTAGCGGCGGCGGTTCTTAGCGGCGGCAACCGTGCCGCCGGCTTCCACACAAGTGGAAACTAAGCCTTACAGATGCAAAATGTGCTCATGCCAAACTGTTTGTCTTTGTGTGTTACTTATGTTGAATGGGGGGATTTTGGCATATGAAGCCCATTGCAGATCCTCAACCATTTAACTGCCTATGGTCTATAGTACACAAACGAACAATCAAAACAGCAAATGTCTTGCTTCTCAAGCTAGGTTCACACAGCAGGTGAGAACCACCTGTTTGCGGCTCTAGGATGAATGTGAATGGCAATTGTGGGTAGACACGGAATGTTGCATATCACCCAGTTGCCCTTAGGGGTAGAATATGGGTGGTCAGGTATGAATGACAGCCACCTGTGAAGAACTGACAAAAGTTCATTAGATCAGTGTGGATGCTGTATTGTCTGTAGTTAGCCCCTAACATGTAGTTAGCTGCTAGCAGCAGCCGCGACTGCTTGTGATCTTTGACAGCCGCCAGCGGCTGGCTGCTGGTGGGACTGCGCCACCCCATGGCAAAATTCGCCTGTGGGGACAAGCCCTAAGTCAGTTGTTGTTACCCTCTAGATGCACAACCACCATAAGGGCCCTTTCACACTAAATGTGTTTTTGTAAACATGCATTTTTTCAAGGCATGCATTTCTGCATATATGCAAAAACACATGCATTTTTCACATTACGTCTGCATATGCGTTTTGCATTTTTTAACAAATCAATGAAAAATTTAAGAAAAAGTTATCAAAAATGCATGCAGCATTTTAAAAAACACATGTGGAAACGCTGCGTTTTTAAAAACAATGCATGCAGTGTGAATGGTAACATTGATTGTCAAATGCGTGCAGTAAAAAGACGCGTGCGAAAAAAAAAAAGCTTTTTTGTGGAGGAAAACTGTTGGGCTTATTTTCTAACACCCATGGTCATCGCTTCTAGGCAGCGTCTGCCGTGAATATGTGGTAAAACATATTTACATGTAAAACCCCTGTGCACATGCATATGAAGCTGCTGTCGGTTCTTACTGCTGGGCTCAATTGTTGGGAAAAAGACACATCGCTGGCTTGCTCAGTGTCTACTTACACTGGACCCACACATGCACGGGGACCATGAGAATCGGTGGGCATATGTAAACTCTGTGCAGGGACCTGCAGGAAGAGTTCCTTTGACTGAATGCTGTCTGTTAGGGCTTGTCCCCACAGGCGGTCCCGCAAGTCGCCAGCGGCTGACAGAGATCACGAGTGGTCACGGCATGGCAATGGAGCAAAAAGACGCGGGTGTCCACGTTTCAAATTGCATCCGCAACTGCGGGCAGCTGTGCAAGTGGGGACAAGCCCACTGAAATTAATGGAAGCGGCTGCCAGAGGCCGCCGCTGCCTGCAGCTCAGCACCGCCATGGGGCCAACTTAAATCCCCGCATTGAAAGGAAGAATACTAGTGCAGTGCACAAGCTGGCCATGGCAATGAGGCTATGAGAGGACTGTACACATAGCCCATCAAAGTCCTTGATTTGTTGGTCTGAGCCTCCTTCGCGTTAATGTCACAGAGCTCTACGTCAATATGAACGCAATGGAGACTTGATGAACGATGTGTCCATTGACAGTCAATGGATGCATCATACTACCGTATGACCAACATGCCCAGGTAACATGGCCCTAACAGAGCAAATAGGAGGGGCTTGTGCTTGTTGGAGGCTAGGTTCCACTTGGATCCTTCAGGGCCATTTTACACTATATGCGTTGTGTTTTAAAAATGCGCACTTTTTTTTACCACACATTTTTTTTATTGCACGCGTTTTTAGACAACCAATGTTATCATTCACATTCACATGCGTTGTGTTTTTAAAAACTCACTGCTGTATGCATTTTTCATAAATTTTTTCTGCTTTTTTATTCATTTGTTCAAAAACGCATATGCGTATGTAATGGCAAAAACACTTTCCTAAAATAAAATGCATGCCTTTAAAAAATGCATATAGTGTGAAAGGGCCCTCAGTGTTCCTTTTCTTTCTAATGCAAGGGGTTGTGCTTGAATCCATTTGTGATCAGTCCATTTGTTTAACATAACGCACCCCCTACACAATTTTCTGGCTTACACAGTCCTACAGTGCCAAATACCCAGCAGCCATTGTTATTTTCAGCAGGCTGTCTCTGCCCTCCATGAGCCTTTGGACAACCTGGCATACATGACAACATAGACCTGGACATACGCACATGGGCAGAAATTATATAATAGTCATTACACTGGGTGAAACTGATACCTTCTCCTTGTCCATTGTCCTTAAACATGTCCATAGATCCTTCTTTAGTGACTTCCTCTTATAAGAATGTCCCCCTTATTATTTCTGGTGGAACACATGCTATGTGGCTTAATAAATAGGACACTGGAGGCACAGCAGTGGTATGGATTTTCGAATGCTGACACCTCACAGCTACAAGCTGCCCAGATGGAGATAGATACTTAGCCATAATCCATTTGTAGTGCATGGGTAATGCTGCAATGCCTGCAGTTTGGGGCCTGGCAAGCAGCAGCAGAAGCCTCACTGAGGCCTATCACAGTTGAGGTAGGAAGTATCAGCCAACACTGGTCATAGACACCATTTACAAACAACACATGAGGTTGCTGGGGGCCCCATGATGATTAAGGTTCCATCTAGCATGTGTCCATGCCAGACCAGTAGCTTGAACTAATTACCTATCAAACCATAGGGCTACAACTGTGACATTTTCAGACAGCTGTCTTAGCCTTGAGACACCATTTAGGCCTGTTTGTAATGCTGGCAGACTGTAGTAAGACTGAATTATGTGTACTTACCATATCATGAGGACGGCAGCTGTAATTTGTTAGATAATTATAAACAGTGGCATGATGGGTGCAGGAAATGTGTGGGCTATGGGTCAAATTCCATTTAAACCTCCCTGGCAGTACCCCGAGTGATGTTCGCGGCGAGTTTGTTTTACAAAACGAAGTCACCCTGAGCTACACTTCTAAGATACCCACCCATGCTCGGCGAGCCAGCAGCAAATTTTACAACTGGACGCAATCGCTGATCGCCTCTAGCGCCATTGACCAACATGTTAAAGGAGCCAGCGTCATCGATGAGGACTGGGAATGTGTAGTGGGGAGGAGGGAGGGTTGGTAAATCCAATCTCTAGACACCTGCATATTAACAAGAAAATTAATGGGAAAACCCAAGTGTGTTCTGATGTCGCCTGTGATATAATATGATTGCAGGTTGCATCTCTGACCTGAAACTACGACCTGACATGTGAACACTACTCCACATGAAATTGTGTCGGCTCTATGGTACATCACCATGTTGGTATGATTATTGGATGTCTTCCTGAGTCAGTTGCATGGTATATCACAATGTCAGTGTGATTATTGTATGTCTTTCTGTGTCAGTTGTATGGTATATCACGATGCCAGTATGATTATTGTATGTCTTTCTGTGTCAGTTGTATGGTATATCACGATGTCAGTGTGATTGTTGTACGTCTTCCTGAGTCAGTT
>CM070036.1:61176721-61191329 GCA_036250615.1 Ptychadena robeensis | reverse complement strand
ATGTGAATATTGTATGTCTCCTGTGTTAGTTGTATTATATATCAGGATGTTAGTATGTGATTATTGTATGTCTCCTGTGTTAGTTGTATGGTAAATCATGATGTTAGTATGTGATTATTGTATGTCTCCTGTGTCAGTTACATAGTATATTGCCATGTCGGTGTGGTCATTGTGTTTCAGGGCCTTACAAGCATTCTTTTAGTTACACCCAAGGACTACAACATTCCACCCTGTGTATATCGCTATATTCAGCTGGAACCACGGAGGAATACATCCTCATCACATATAAGGTAAAGTGATTATAACCATTAATAATAATAATAAATATCTCCAGAAAACATGTCCAGTACATTACACCTCCCAGCACAGAGCTGATCTATCCTCCATGTGATAACTCCCCGTCACACCTCCCACACTACCACGCTTCGCCCCATCAGCCAATCACACTGCGATGAATATGACAGCCTTGCTGGCGTACACAGAAGACGGCGCGGCGTCCTGAATTCGAGCGTCTCTCCGCCAATCAAAGGCACAGGAAGCGTGCTGGGCGGGAACATGTAAATCTAGTTTGAAAAAGACGGCGGGAAATCTGAGTTTCGCGGGAGGACCTTCGCGCGTAAACCGCATCCCTTCATTCATTGTCAGCTTCCTGGAGCCATTTTTCAGCCGCGGCGGTGGCAGGGAGGTCGAAGCGGGGCCCTATCACTTCTAGCCGTACAATCCGCTTGCATCTGCCCCCTAAGGTGCCCGATCACCCTCCGATAAGCTCACCCCATGCACCCAGAGGGTCCCTACTAACTGCATCTACGGCTATTTTCAGGCTGCAGGCCGGGGCCGTACGGATTCCAGGGGTCGGAAGGAGGAACCCGAATCTGCCCGGGATCGGCGAGCGGGAGAGGTTGCTCAGTAATATGAGGAAAGGAATCCACTCCGGGCACGACAAGCTGCTGCTCGCTGGGCTCCCAGGCTCGGAGAAGGGCTCCGGTCTGCCCGGGGGGTTTGTCACCGGGGGAGGTGCAGCTACTGTGGTGGGTGCAGGAGGAGGTGGGGGATACCTGCAGATCCTGTCCTCGCCCGGCCCGGTACACCACCCCCAGCACGGACTGTGTGCACCCGATCAGCAGCACCAAGGAGCCGCCAGCTTCATCTACTCTACCCCGCACGGACCAGCCGGCAGAGCCGGCCTACTGCAGCCAACACTGGGGCGCCCTCCGGTAATGAGCAGTGACACCCCCATCCCCCCACTCTACACTATGACATGAGTTTGCAGGATAACATGATGTGTGTGTGTGTGTACCTCGATCCTGCCAGTCTCTTCCCAAGTTCCACATATAGCTCGTATGTATGGATCGTATGTTGTGTGGGCACATATGTGTTGAGGGATCTAGGAGGAGGCCATGGACTGGGGTACTGGCCTTTCTCTCCAGGAGGCTGGTTCCCGCCCCGGATGGTGGGGGCAGGGGAAAGGTCACCTGTGTATTAGCTGTTTTTACATCTGTCACTAGCAGGAGGAGGTGGGGGTGCTGATGTGTAGTCTTACCTTACCTTAGTCATTCTGAACCTGTGTTTTAATATGCAGATGGTGGGCTCGATTATGTTGCTAATTAGAATAAGGGGGCCCAGCAAGGGAAGTTTGGGCATCACTGGTTTTAGGGTACTTTCCCCCCACCCTCCATGGCTTTGGTGGGAATAGAATGAGGGGACCGTTGTAGTATTCCGCTGAGTGTGACTTCCTGAGAAATGTTGCTGCTGCGGCACCTATCTGTAGTATGGGGTGAAGGCTTCCTGAAGCGAGCGATCACCTCCTCCACTGCATTTCCTAATTGAAATTCTACGATTTCTGTAATTGGATTATCTGCTTTTATCTTCCCTCTTTATACCTACCTGCCACTTGCCTACGGGTTGGTATGTGCTGAATTACCGCTAGGTTTTAGACATGCGTTACTATGGCTGGTGTGCGGTCTCATACCTTAGCACATGTACAGATATGGTTGGGAACTATCCTGAAATGTATCAGGACCTCCATTTCACCACTGACTAGGGAATTGTTGTAAAGCAGGGAAGGTGCTGGTGGGGGAGGGGGTTTTCGGTACAGACATGAGTACCTCATAGAAGTCCATAGAGGTGTTGGATGCTCCTGCTAGTATCTTTTTATGCTGGTAACATGATATACTGTACAAGCATGCTCTGTATGTACTTTGGGTAGATGTACCGTGAAGATTAACTTGTGCTAAAAAGTTCATGATCCATTATTTTCTATAAAGTATGTGTTCAAATCTTCTAGGGGGGAAAAATGTCTTTTCATGTGATTTTCCAGATAAGCCAGAAGCCTAAAGAGGTCTTTAAGTTTTTGTTTTTCTTCCCCCAATTCTGTAAGCTCTGGTAGAGTTTAAAATTTGCATCCTATCCAGTTTGTGCTTATGTTCCCCCAATCTACTTGAAAGATTTCATGGTGGACGCCCTTGTGAATGTTCAAAGTGAAAATTGAGCTTGGTATAAAGGTGTTGAGGCCTACTGTTTGTCCACTGCAAGGCTTTGGGCATGTGTAACTATGACTGGCTATGGCCTAACCTGATTGGTGAGTGACGATCAGATGGCTGCTTTTGTGGCTATCTGTAGGTTGACTCTTTATGGTGTTCTGCTTGCTAATGGATTCTGTGTGTGTGTGTGTGTTTTTTTTTTTTTTTTCATTTACGATTAAGTTGTCCCACCATGATGTTTGCCTTATGGATAGTCTGGGGCCTGTAAGGAAGGCAGAGATTTCCAAATTACAAGCAGTGGTTCCAGATAGCATGCTAATTACCATTCTGAAGTTTTTTTTATTTTCCCCATGAAATATTTTTGGTTGGAGTAATGCCATGTGATCTTTAGTTTATTCCCCATTCAAGCATATAGAGCAGGCACCATGGAAATCTTGTCTTGCCCTGCTGCTAGTGGCCTTGTTTTCATCCACATACTTGGTAATAAATGGTGGGGATCTCCTGGTGTCTGATCTCTTAAAATGAAAGATTTGCCATATATCTCCCATTTCAACAGTAAGATCCGTCGCTTATGTTTTTGGATCTTTACAATTGCTGTAGCTTTGTCCTTATTCATTTGTCCTCATGTAACATTCTGGAGAATGCAGCAAGAGAAAGTTGGAAACTTTTACTATGGACAGGAACACATCTGAAAATGGAGAGATGCTGATTAATTCTGGTGTTTCCCAATAGTATGATAAGCCACCAGGTAACTCGGCTCACTAAATCTGTATTTAAAATGGTAACCCATCATTTTAAAAAGCTGCCTTTGTTTAATGGGAGGGGGAGTAAAAGGTAGTAGATGCCATTAATGTGAATCTCACTCCACCAAGATGTGATCTATGTGAACAGGTGTCATCACAAGTGGGAAAGATAGTACTCTATAGTGGCCACCTGGTATGCCAATAAAGATGCCCAGCACCAAGCTGTCATTTCTTCCTGAAAAACAAAGTATATATAGATTTTAGACAATGACACCTTGATGCTAAATTTGCCTTTTCTACTAATGTAGAAATCTTATCTGCTATGGAAAGAAAGGGTTTAGTGTGTTGGGCTTGGTCTGAGACCATCGACTGAATAAGTATTGGCCATTCAGTACAGAAGGTGAAAACAGAATAGTAATGGCTAGATTAAATGGTATCCTGCCACTTTTGCTGAATATGTATGTTTCCTTTCCTCTTAGGCTAAACGGCGCCTGGAACTTGGGGATGGAAGTCAACAGTATCTTGCAGAGGGGCTAAAAACTCCAAAAGGCAAAGGAAGAGCTTCTGTACTCTGTCCCGAGAGTCCAAAAAGTAAGTTGTCCTGAAATCTCCTTTTATGCATATTGGATGTTTTGAGTACTTTAAGCTATCTGCTTAATTTTGGTTGATTTGGTAAATCCCTTACAACTCTTCACACAGTAAAAATGTTTCTTCCCTCTTTGTCTAGCTCCGAAATCTCCTTTGGAAAAGACTCGTTACGATACTTCTCTCGGACTTTTGACGAAGAAATTTATACAGCTACTTAGCCAGTCTGCTGATGGAGTTGTGGACCTCAACAGAGCTGCAGAAGTCCTTAAAGTGCAGAAGAGAAGAATTTATGATATCACAAATGTATTAGAAGGTATTCATCTCATCAAGAAGAAATCAAAGAACAATATCCAATGGATGTAAGTTTTGTCAATGTTATGTGAAAGTTACACTGGTTGATGGTTCTTCCCAGAAAAGCACATAAACTATAAACCCAAACAGTGGTTCTCAACCATTTTAGTTGTGCTACCCTGGAATTAAGGGTGGTCCTGTATTAAGGGTGGAGTGTTGCTTCCATGTTCAAAATACTGGAAGGCATGCTCTGTGGTGTCACTTCCGACATGATCATGAAGGGTGTATTGTTCCTTCCCTCCTATTTTCTTTAGGAGGGAAGGAGGCATTATTCTTCTAACTTCCCACCCTATATTTGGGCATCGGTGTGAAGGCTTGTTGGCAGCAGCTCTGATACTTTCATCGAACACGACAACCCCTGTGAAATGGTGGTTGAACCCCAGAAAGGGTCCCCACCCACAGATTTAGAACTGCAGAAAAAGACTGTAAGGTAAATTCCCACGGTCTTCCTCATGTTTGCAGTGTTATAGGTAGTTAACCTTCTGAGCGTTCTCCCCGAATTTACTCGGGCTGAGTTTCATGCATCATGAAACTCAGCCCCAGTTAGCCGGAGGAGCGCCCGAGGTCTCTCAGTCTTCTGACGGCGGTCGGGAGCATCGGCATGTATGCTGATGCTTCCGGGTCCGCCCCCGATCGCGTCACCGGTGACGCGGGGGTAGGCGGCGCCATAGACCTCCATGTAAATGGAGGGGCGTCGCCTTTCGTCAGCGTAAGTCCGGCGTCTCCAGTGACGCCGGGCTTATGTTTACTACCCTGAGCTGAGCTGACAATGTGCTCCCCCGCGATTGCCCGTGGCACGGTTATAAAAAACCGTGCCACGTGGCAAACGCTCAGAGGGTTAATGACCAACAGTGCTGTGAAATAACATTTAAGAATTGATATAGATAGGGTTTTTTTCATTTCAAGAATCTCAGGCTTAAGTAGTAAAACCGCCCTAGCAGCGCATTGTGGTACTGCTTCTACTATGCTGTGCAGTTGGATTACAGAAACCTCCATGGTAGCCAATTTGGTTGGGAGGGTAGGAACTGTACCCGAGGGGTGGCCAACCCCTGTGGATTTTTAAGGCGAGTACCTGGTATAAAAGTAGTTCCAGTCGAGAGATAAACGTATATACTTTTATTATCTCAACATTGATACACAGATTGAGGTGGCGAACAATTTCACCATAAAAGTTTTACAGTTTGTGGGGTTCCTCAATGGGAGGTTTGAACCCTTGCATTTAAAGTCACAACATTACTGGTTATTCCTGATGCGCAGATGGTCCCAAACGGTTAGTATTACACAATATTCGTCCAAACTCATCCAACGTGTTTCGTCCTTTTATGGACTTCTGGGATCTCTTGGAGGTTTACCTACAAGTCATTAAAATGTTCACGACCATACACTGCATCCATATTTGATTATACATAGTTTCAAGTTATTTGCATTATATCTGGTTAAAAAAAAATGCTTGAGTTGTTATTCCTTACCCATTCATTACACCCCATTGTTTGTCTAATATCTGTCCAATAAAGTGAGATTGCAGCTCTATTCCCAAATCTCAATCTTAACAGTATCTATTTGTTGACAATTTTTCGGTCCTTATTACGTTATCTCCACAACCATCCATATATTTGTTCTATACGGGTGGTTAATTGCTCAAAACAATAATAATGTCCTGGCTTACAGACAGTGTTTATGATCCATGTGCTAAGGATGGTCTCCACGGGCCAATGCCGTCTGGGTCTCCCACCGCCTGTCCAGGATTGGGTCCTTAGGGATTTTGCACCATGTGTGAGCCCTCACGAGCCAAGCGCTATCGTATAGGGGGGAAGGGTATTTATCTCAATTGTCCACAAAGATGTTAAGAAGTAGCCCATTACTCCATGGTAGCTGGCCTGTCGGCCATGGATGTATGAAGCTCAGGAGTAAATGGTTGGAAAGCTCTAGGCTACCAGCAACTTGTAGCAAGGAATAATGCAGAAGGCTAACTATGTGAGCTTGGACCATTAAAGTAAATGGTAAATTTTTTTTGTTTCATATTTTAGGGGTTGTACATTGCCTGATGATGGCTGCAACATGGCACGGTGTCAAGGACTTTCCAGGGAACTGTCAGAACTCAGCCAGGAAGAGGCTAAACTGGACGAGTTGATACAGAGCTGCACTCTAGATCTGAAGCTTCTAACCGAGGATGCAGAGAACCAAAGATATCCTTTCTCTGCATGCTGGTGTGTCCCTGAAAGTAATGGGAAGGTTGTTACAGTGACCATGGAGTTTCATCACACTTTAAGGCCTTTAGGATAGACTGTCTTTCTGAGCATCTGTGCCTTTTTCATATTTGCAAATTAATGTAATGCGACGATTTCATCAACTGCATATGCAAAGAATTCTTGAGCTAGATCACCTCAATATCTGGTTCCACCTATACTCACAACTATTGTAAAAGAGTGATTTGTTTTCAGTTTTACTGGTGGCAATGCTTGCAGATTTCTATAGCGAATAGGAAAACCAAATATTGTGATATCTGAATGTCTTCAAGCTGGTAAGGGTAATGTACATGGAGATTGTAGCCCAGATAAACTTGAAATACGATCAACTGAAATACCGTCGTACCATGTATGCAGGAATCTATTTCTATTTGATTAACAATCAATTGAACAGTGTATGGCTACCTTTTAGACCAAAGGTGGGAAAACTAAGGCCCGTGAGCCAGATCCGGCACATTGTCGAAAAGATGCCCCTTCACTTCTCTGCAATGAGTTCACATAATGCCTAGAGGAGTCCAAACATTGCCTTGGGGACGATGCAGTGTTGTGATCTGTGGGTGCAACCTCATGGTGACAACAGGAACAGCAAGTTTCAAAAAAATGTCCATGTCACAAGTTGTTTATTGCTCACCACTGCCATCATTAATCAGCCATTAGTCTCTTGGTCTGGCCCCATCAAATTTAAGAAGCTGATGTGGCCCATGTGTCACGTTTTCCCACCTGCTTTAGACCCACATTTTTTTTAATACGTTTTTCAATTGGACTCTTCCAGACAGAACTTTAAATGTAAAATTTGTATGTATTGCAGATTTTACTTTTGAGGGGTTTTTTATGTTGTGGCTTTTTTTTTCTTTTGTATGTTTTAGTCCTTGTTTTCCTTAATTAGTTTACATTGGCTTATGTAACCTATCAAGATATAAGGAAAATCAGTGGCCTTAAAGACCAAACTGTTATCGTTGTGAGAGCTCCCCCTGAAACTAGGCTTGAAGTGCCTGATCCTGTTGAGGTAAGAATGTTACGGAGTGGATTAGTGCGAATGGTCTTGTAGTAGAAACAGACCCATGAGTTTTTCTTTCTCCCTTTTTTTAAGTTAGTCCCCATACATGGGTCGATGCCTGCTTGACCGATGAATGCTTGAGTGCACGCAGTGCTCAACTGTTCAACGATTAGGCGGTAAAACACGTTGCACAATAATTACCATTTGATACTTTGGATGGGGACCATAGTTCCCATACAAAGTAACTGCAATCGAACAGGGATTTACAAGTTGGTTCCCTGTGTGAGCTTTCTGTGATCAATTGATCCCGATTTGAAGAACAGCTAGCCACAATAAATTCTTAAACAGGATCAAAGCGGACGCGAGGTCGAATGCTCGGGAATCGATTGGGTGAATCAGTGTATCGGGACCCTAAGCTTTCCTTTCAAATCTGTTCTTTTAAAGGTCCCTGTTGGTGGGGGAACAAAAAGGGTTAAGAAGCTATCTTCTAGAAGTGTGATGCTGCAGCATAGTGCAACATTGGACATGTAAAGACCAAAAGGTGGTTGTTGCTGTCTTCTGCTCGAGTCAGAATTCATATTTACGAACATCTATACGGCTCAGACTTTACTGACTGCGTGTATTTTCCAGATCAGTGAAAGTCATGGCCGCTTGGATAACTTGCAATTGCAGGAGTCGGAATCCTTTTTGCAGATTTGTATATGAACTTCTAAGAATTAAAATTTGTTAGCAAGCGGTATTCTTGGAGCGTTGTATGGCTTGGTACCTCTATTAAGTCTGAAATTTAGGGCCTTTGCTTTTGGCAAATTTGCTGGTTAACCTCCCTAGCGGTTGGACAAGTCCAGCTCGTCCAGTGCTGACTTGCTGAAAGTGCACTGGACGAGCTGATTGGTGCCCTGCAGCACTCTCACCTGTCCGCGGCGGCCAAGATCAGCTCTCTCATGCTTCCTGGATGAAAGCAGATCCCTCCCCCCGGTGTCACATACGTAATGACGTCACACCGCGAGGCGGTGGGATTTTTGCATATAAACCGCAATGAATACAGTTGTCTGCATAGAAAACAGTATTCACTGAAGTTTTTTTTTTTGCTAAAACTTACCCGAATAAGGCATTGGTGAGGCTTCACTGATGCTTTTGGGTAAGGTGGATCCCTCACTCCCGGTGGGATGTGCCTAATGTCACATTGCGGTGGCGGGATTTTTTTAGTTCAACCTAGTTTCCTGGGCGCTTTCAGCAGACCCGATCCGCTTACCTATGCACAGCACCTGATCCTGCTGTAGGAACATCGGGTGCTGTGCATAGGTAAGCGGATCGGGTGATTACGGTAACCAGTACAATATACAAACAAAATGTAAATTATACTTTACATTTTTTTTCAATGTAAATTTTTCTTTTTTTTTTTAACCAAGTCTATGGTGCAGAAATCTGTACCTCAGTAGTGCACTAGGGTAGTTAATAGATAGAAGATGGATTTGTTTGGCTGACTTTTTTTATTGCTTTGTTTCTTAGAGTTTACAGATACACTTGTCCAGTACGCAAGGCGCTATTGAAGTGTATCTGTGTCCTGAAGAAAGTGAATCTGGCAGTCCTGTGAAGCAAAGCCATCAGGATCAAAATGGAAATCTCTCAAAACCAAACTCCAAAGGTATTTTTCATATTTTAGGATGTTGAGTTGGGCATGCAGCTATAGCAGTTTAATGAGGTATTAAGTAATTATAATTTTTCTTTTCAGATCTGTTGACACCTAAAATAGAAAACTGTACAATGGATGCCATTTCTCCTTTGACCTCTCCATCAAACCTGCTGCAGCAAACAGAAGATCAGATACCTTTAAGCCTTGACAGTCCTTTTGTGAACTTGCTCCCTCCCCTTATCCATGAGGATTATTTACTAAGCCTTGGGGAAGAGGAGGGCATTAGTGATCTTTTTGATGCCTATGAGCTAGAAAAACTTCCATCACTTGAAGACTTCATGTGCAGTTGATTCGTATGGTCTTAACACCTTAGTTTTGTCCTGTCTAAAGTCCAATTGGAGTTCTATCCACTTGCTGGCATTGCCTACTTGACACCTTAATCGCCTGTGTCTTTTAAAGAAGGCATACATTTATGAATGCAGCAGATGCTGCCAAAAAGTGCAGTTATTCCATTCCATACTACTTGAGGCTATGCAAATTCACTGCATTGGTATGGTGAGCTTGGGATTGTTAAAGGCACAAAGTAACTTGAATGAGTCTAGCAGTTCTTTTCATTGTTACATGGCCTGGTGAAGTCAGTCTGTGCCTTCCTGTATAATACATTTTCCCAAGATCTTGTGGAGAAACTCCACAATAAAAATGAACTGTCATTTTGCATATATTGTCTGCATTTTTATTTGCAGTTGTCAGCAGGTAACCTAAAACCCATTGCATGTTACGCAGAAGTACGTTTCCACTCTTCCTAAGGCAACACTCAAGGATGCCTTCTATAATTTCTTTCTCAGAACATCGAGACATGAAGTGCCTGTAAAACCTGTACACAAGGAATCATCGACATGCTACACCTTTAAAAGCTTGCACAACTTCTTTTATTTTGGCTTACCAATTTGTACATTTTCAATGGAGACCCTATCTTCAAAGTAGACCTTTTAATTGCTTAATAGTATTGTTACTAGAAAACAATTGAGGCACCTTGAAAAAGAAACTTGAATGTGTGCTGTCACTTGGGTTATTGCTGAAGGGCTGTAGGTAGCTGAAAGATTGCAATCCAACAATTGGAATCTGGTGAGATGAGGGAGAGCCTACTGAAGTATGTTCTGGAAGAGCATGTAGAGGATGCGCAAGTGTTTATAAACTATAGAATATGTTTGTATACTTACCTGCAGGGGCATGAATTTGTAGCTAAATATTTATGGGTTTTGGCCATATTAATTAAGGCTACCAATGTTGATGGCCTCCCTTTAGCTCTTCCATTCTTGGTTCAAGATTAAATACACTTTTGTACTTTATGGAGCATTTGTTTTGGATGATGTGGGCTGGATTGTTAACCTTTTTTTGAAGCCTGACTTGGTCATTCAGCAAAGTCTTGTCAGCCTGGGTTGGTCTAAAGTTGATAAGCTGTAGGCACTCCCTGGAGCCTGTAGGTTCTCCTTTGTTTAATTTGGATATAGAGTAAGGCAGGCCATACACGGGACAGATTTTCAATCAATCAACTTAAAACAATAAATTTTTAAGTTGTTATAAAATTGTATGTCGATTGTATCATGCCCCATATGTAGTACAAGATTTTTGATCGATCTATTCACTCGACATAACAATCGATCCAAAATAGTCCGATTGAAATTTCAATCAGAAGTGAGGTAGAATAGGTAGAAAAAAATCGATCAAAAATTGGTTGACCACACTTGGTTCTCAAAATACTGAACCAATTTTCAATCGACCGATCAAAATTTACCATCCAGTCCGATCAAAAAACGACTGAATTTTCACTCTATTTTGATCGTATTAAGTCGATTTAACCAGGTGGGCAAAACTCAATTTTCAATTAATCGATTAAAAAATTGATCGTTTCAAGTTGATTGATTAAAAATCTGACCCGTGTATGGGCTGCTTAAATCTGGCCATTCATCTTTTTAGATCTGTCAGATATCCTTTAGATCTATGTAGTACAGGGTCCTCTGCGATTGAACACGGGTAGACTTGATAGTTTAGAAATCCCTTATATTACATGGTTTTGGTAAAGATCTAAAGAGAATCTGACAGAGAAATCTAACGGTGTATGGGGACCCTAAAGATGGGTTTACACGTGTAGATTTTTTTCGTTCGATCAACAAAGAACGAACAATTTTTTGGTTGATTGAACAAAAATCTAGAATGGCCAATATGTTTGGATACATTTTGTTTGACCTCAAACAAAAAATCATTCGACAGGTCATCGAACATGTTGGTAAATTTTTCTCTATCTTAATTTTGAATGTATTTGCATTTGATATGGGGATGGATTACTAAAAAATCAAATGTTACATTCGATAAATGAAAGAACAAAAAATAAACTTGCCAGTTGATTGAAGAAAAAATCTACACATGTAAACCTACCTTAAGACTTTAGTTAACAGAATAAGGATTTGGGAAACCTTAGCCTCCCTAGCGTCGAGGCGAACCCAGTTTGTCTGCAGTTTGTGTATGTTGCAACCGCTACTGGAACAGGTATCTGAAAAACCTGGTATCCCCCTGGAAATCTTTGGCGATTCTCTAGATTGCCACAGCATTTCTGGGGGTTGGTAATGCCAAAGGGGCGTGGCAGCGCTATAGACCGTCGGTTTCCCAGTTTACACTGGAGACGTGGATAAGGGTGGGAAATTCAAGCAGAGCACTTTGTATTCTGCTGCGATCACCTGTACTGCACTGGCACGGTAGGGGCTGACCGCTAGGGAGGTTAAATACCTCACCAGCTTGTTTAAGTTGAAATACAGCTTTAATATATTTTCACTTAGTTAATGTTGCAGGTACTTTTTATGGTTGGTAGTAAATTTTCCTTTAACTACACATCTTTACTGGTCAAAGATACAGCGTATGGTAAACCAATGGTTTTGCTTAGGGAATAATGGTGCCAAAGGTTTACATTTCCTGGCAGAGTGCTTCTTGTGCTGTGTTTGAGCACCCTGTACTACAGACTTTAGATCTGTGTTCATTTTTATTTTTTTGGAAGTAAGACCGCTTGTTTAGGTCTGGCTGCATTCACACGTTTGTTTTCCAGGCTGCTGCATACAATTTCAAGCAAGATCAGCCCCCAGGTTAACCCACCTAAATAGCGATTGACAAACATGACATGCTGTGGTGTTTAAATGCGCCTGGCGCCCGTGTGAATGCTGCCTGATGGATGTTGGTGGCTAAGGCAAGCCAAATGCTTCTCATTGGATGGGCTTTCTCTAGAACTTCACCCCTGTATAAGAATGTGTAACGCTTTATGGAAGAGTGAATGCCGTCTCAAAGTATTTATTTTATATACCATTAGAGCTGCTATCAGTTTTTGCCTTTATGGGGGTAAGCCCTTGCATTAATTAGCAGTTTAACTTTTTTCAGAATGTAGTGGCGTGTTAACAGTGTTAAGTGTGTATAAATGTGTGGGTTTTTAATTATAACCTTGTACTTTCCAGGTCTGTGTAGATAAGAAATCTACTTTGGACTAGATAAGCTTTTGGTTTGTTGGTCATTTTTAAATTAAGATTGTTATTTAATATGATCTCCTGTGAGCCCCCCCCCCCCCCCCCCCCCCCCTTTGGTGAGGGTATTTGTGTTGATTTTACTTTTAGACCTTTTTTGAATGGTCGAAGTATGAAAATCTTTGGAATATAAAATGAATGAGCTTTGTGGTTTTTATCTGTATAATAATGTAAACTATTAAATACTATTTGTAAATAGAAAATACAGGATAACCTGTATTTAGCAGTTTTGTCCTTTTTAAAAAAAAAAAAAAAAACTTTTGTAAAGCAAATCAATAAATGATTTTATAATATTTCCAAGTTGTGTAACTAGTGGTGATGGTGCATGTGTTGTAATGTCTGTTTAGTATAAAGTTCAGGTGCATTTCTGTTTTTTTTCTATATGTTTCCTTAGTGTGGGCTAGCTAACCTGGGGTACTATGTATAGTGGAATGTCAGCAGGACTGCTTTCATGTATTTTTGTGGTTGGAGCACCACTTTTCAAAATTAAGTTTTTAGATCTGGCTGTTCGTTTCTATTGGCTCACAGCTTCAAGCGATGACACCAAGGGGCACTGGGGTGGTACTTTTTCACTCCAAGAGAACTTTTTGAACCATTTTATTTCTGGTATACATGGCTTAAGAATTTTAAGAAAAAGTCAACAAGGGGATCCCATCTCCCTCAAGAACTACTGCTGCAGTCTGTAACAGCTGAATCAGTCTTTAGTGTTTGCCCACTATGTGTGTGTTCTCCTTTCATTGAAGTAGCCCCCATGTAAAGCACAGACATGACACTTAGGGGGAGGGGCTTCTAATTAAATGGGGTGAATGCTAGCAAGGCACACTCGGTATGCAGGGCTCTTCACACATCACCAGGAGTGCACATAACTTTTTTAGTGAGCTCCTCAAATGAGTACCAGGAGATTGTGTTTGGTACTCAACCCATATGTAGGGTCCTTCTTCCTTGCTGTCCTCTGCATCAGCCTCCTGCATGGTAGATTCTGCTGCAGATGGACCTCCCTGTTCCTGATTGAGCCTCCGATTAGCTGTCTCCATCCACGGGTCACTAGCTGGCTTTGGGTCAAATATAACGCTTACAGTACAACACCATTAAACCCCCAGATCTAATTATATTTCTGACTTTCCCCCAGATCTCCAACACTCTTATGCCTGCCATACACACCCTGACCTGTCCCGATATGTTCCAGGATGCTAACGTGATGACGTCATCACGCTAGCATCCCGGTGCATTATTGGGCCCCTTCAGTCGGCGGCACCCTTTGTGTGCCGGCCATAAGCTGCAATGAAGAAGCCGTCTTCATTGAAGCTTATGGCATCGGCTTGTGTCGGCCAGAGATTATCGGACATGTCTGTTTCTGGCCGTCCGAGCTGTGGGGTGACAGGGATCGGTCAGGTTAAAAATCGGCCGCTTATCGGCATGTGTATGGCTAGCATTAGAAGTCCAATAATTGTTTGAATTAGTAACTTACATTCCCAATTTGATACCCCTCACTACAACCTTTAATAATAAAAGCTTCCCTGCGTTTTTCCAGGTGACATAAATTTTATTTGTTTAACAATGAAAATTGCCAAAGAATTCAGGCAATATAAAACCCATTTATAGTAGTGTTTCAGTGACGGTTAAATTGTGTGGAGCTGTAATGTCAAGCAGCAATATCCTCTTCAGCCACTTGGTGTCACTACAGAGCGCTTGTTGTCAGAGCACACAGCAACACAGGCACCTCACAAAGCAGGGAGGAGGGTATGGAAATTCCATGAAACTGTCCTCTGGTCCGTAGATGCGATCAGGAAGGACAAAACAGGTTCGCAGAGCGGGTTTTAAGACCCATATGCGTACCAGCGGACCAGTTATGTGCATCCCTGCATGTCACTACATACAGCCATTGCTTCTTGGTGGTTGAGCAGAGGATAATACCAAATTGGGATGTGGGGTGCAAGTCTTTCAGGGAAAGTGCACTTAGTCAGATTTAGGCTAGGGCTCCACTGCGCTGGCTGGAAGCCTCCAATA
>CM070036.1:61158265-61171650 GCA_036250615.1 Ptychadena robeensis | reverse complement strand
GCTTTTTCAACAGGGGAGTGCAGAATATTAGGGCAAATGAGTATTGTGACCAACATCATCCTCTTTATGCGTGTTTGTCTTACTCCAAGCTGTTATAAGCTCGAAGCCTAATACCCAATTAAGCATATTACGGTGATGTGCATCTCTGTTGTAATGAGAAAGGGGTGTGGTCAAGACATTTCAACCACCCTATATTAGGTGTGCATAATTTATTAGGCAACTTCCTTTCTTTGGCAAAAAGGGTCAAAAGAAGGGACTTGACAAGCTTAGAGAAGAGAAGTTCAAAAAATAGTTGAGATATCTTGACAGGGGATGCAGCACTTTAAAATTGCACAGATTCTGAAGCCGTGATCAATCGAACATCAAGCGTTTCATTTCAAAATAGTCGACAGGGTCGCAGAAGCCGTGTGGTGGAACAACAAAGGTGCCAAATAAATGCCCATGAATGAGGAAAAAAGTCAAGCGTGCAGCTGCCAAGATGCCACTTGCCACCCAGTTTGGGCCATTCATATTTCAGAGTTGCAACCATCACTGGAGTGCCCAAGAGCAAAAGGTGTGAAATACTCAGAGACAGAAAGGCTGAAAGACGACCCACCACTGAACAAGACACACAAGCTGTGAAACGTCAAGAATGGGCCAAGAAATATCTCAAGACCGTTTTTTCTAAGGTTTTATGACTGAGAATGCGGGGTGAGTCTGATGGCCAGATGGATGGGCACCTGGGGGATTGGGTAAAGGGCGAGAGCTCCCAGTCCGATCAGACGCAAGCCAAGGTGGAAGGTGGGTAGCGTTACTGGGTTTGGCTGGTAATCATCAAAGATGAGTGTTGTGGGCCTTTTCGGCTTGAGGATGGGAGTCAAGCTCAACTACCCGTCCTAAGGCAGGTGCAAAATAATTTAGTGCCCATGAACTGAGGAAAAGTTCAACGCGGGCAGCTGCCAAGATGCCACTTGGCCACCAGTTGGCCATATTTCAGAAGTTGCAAAAAATCCACTGAGTGCCCAAAAAGCCACAAGGTGTGCAAGTACTTCTCATTCAGTACTTTTTCAAATTTCACATCCAAACACATACAGATGGCAACACAACATCATTAAATATACCAACCTTCAACATATAGGGGACTCGTCCAGCGCACCCCTTGACCACTAGGCTATAGCGTACTGATGTACTTTCAAAATCTAAGAGATTCATCCATTATGTGTCACATGCTTGTCAAATCCTAGACAAAACATATCAAGAAATCTAGTTTTTGGAGTTACTTAAGTACGGATGAAGCGAAACATATAAACAATTGGCGTGAAACCACTTTAGAGAAGGCGGGATTGTGCTCTTCACGTTCCCCAAAAAGGAGCAGGGGTCTTCGCTGGTCACCCTGTCCCCCCTGGGGTTATTTCCATGTTGTGGGACCCGGTGGGCTGCTCCCTGTCCTCCCCCCATTTCCCTCCGGCCCCCCCCCCCCTGCCTCGCACCCCCTTGGTCCCCTCGGTGCCCCCCCGTGTGGGCCCGCCCCCCAAACCAATCCTTGTCTCTCCTGGTCCTCAATCATTCGTCACCCAATGTAAACACACACTAGGTTGAGTCAGTAACAATTATACCAAATTGATAAATACGACATGGAGAGGATATGCGCGCTCCTAACCCTTGGCCAATGTCTCCTCCCCAGAACTTAATTATGGTCTATTACTCCTCCTGAAAGAGAAAGCGGCATTATAGCCGCGAAACGAGTCGAGCAATTGTCAGATCATACTTTATTACTGTTTTGTTGATGAGTTATGTGTTTCATTGTGGTATTTCTTAATCTTGGAGACGGATCCAACCCTTTATTAATGGTCTTATCGCTTATATAAACTGTATGTGTTAACAACAGTAAATGTTATCGTTTTTTTCCCTGATTGGGGGGTGTTGTAATTATTTTCACTGATTGACCAGTAAAAAGTCGTGGTGTCTGCCAGGCGATAGAGTGACAGACGGTGATGCTACAATAGGCGGCGAAACATCATTTAGGTCTAAACGCAAATTTCAAAAAATCTTCAGTTACATTGGACTTTGGTGGCAGTACTTTTGGACACTCGGGATACAAATCCTTATCTTTTTTAGGGTGGAAATCACCCATTGCACCGCTATATACAGAGGGTCTAAATTCTTACAATTCGGGTGAAGTATTAGACGTGGGAGCAGCTCGTGGATAGCTCACACGTCCAATATGTGTTAGCCATGGTGTATAAATTAACATGGCATACTTAGCATAATAACAGTGTTTATGGTAGAAGGACCATGGAAGGCATTCCTTATAGACGGTTTATTGACACCCACATAGGACTACAAATTTATGGCTGAAATCTAGGGTCATCAATGGGATTCCTAGGGCTTCAGTACCACACACATGTGGTGGTGAAACAGGGTGTATTTAGACAAACCTTATATATAAATTTAAGAAAATTGATTGATAGTAAGACTAATTCATCCGGCATAAGACGTATCTAGAAAGATACATTGAAGAGCAAATCAATACGATGGGTCTTAGACCTAAATTATTTCCCGGAAAGAATCCAGTGACCCGTCATTTAAAATTCGAGGGGAAGGAGGACTCACGGAATGCTAGAGGAGTTATGGGCTTACTGCTAGAAGATTTATAACCGTGATTCGCTAATATAGGACGCCAGAGTACTTTCTACTTTTAGCTCCGTACAATTTACATTATCAATGAAGAAGTAACTAAACAGGAAAAGAACAGGAAATTTAAACTTCCAAATCGATAAACTGAATGTGAGTATTATTGAACACGAAAAATAAAAAAATTCTCCAGAGATTATTGCGGAGTGAATAGGTGACGTGCATACAAATGGAAACAACTTCATAATTGCCATTGACCGCCCTACCCCACCCCGGCTTGTCAATTCCCACTTCTCATCCTACTCTCCGCCCCACCGCCACACAATGTGTAACACAACACTGCTCATTAATTTCTCTCTACACTGCTCTTATTCTTCTATGTGTCACCTTTTCTCTTATATTCACCTCTAGTAAAGATTCTCCCTTCGCATTTCGTGTCTCTTCCCCCCCCTCACAAACTATTTAAGAAAAATGCAAGACCTCCCCGAACGAGAGGTTACAAGACATTGAACACTATCTCATCAAGATCATCATCACATGACCTCCTCGTGTCTAAATCTGAGGGCATCTGTTCGGGCCCCACAAGACAGAACAAAAGGGAGGAGACGGGGGAGAGGACACAGTCCAAATCCAATATCAAAACTCCGGGTCCCAATCGGGACTGGTGAACCAAACCCCAAAATGCAAGAGGTAGGGAGGCACTAAGGGGCTAGCCAACTTCCCAAGATACTCGGACATCACAGACTTCGGGATTTTTTAGATCAGGCACCTTGGACCTCAGCCCAATGATAGGCCCACAAGGGAACTTAACCCTACGGTTAATCGATTAGACCAAAATGGAGATCATCAACCTTTCGCTCTATAATCTTACGCAACAGTAGCATCCAAACTTTGTCCTGGGGTTTGGGCTTTTGCCCTGACCCAACCCATGGACAAAATTTTATGCTCTTAAAGACCTTAAACATTTTGCCAGAAATTTGATATTTAAAAGTTCTTACAGCACAAAACAACCTCTGACAGAATCTGAGGTGGACACCAGTGGTTGGTCCACCCTGGATTGCCGCATACATGAGAAAAAATACTAATATCCCTTTATTTGAGCAGGACAGATTGATGACTCGTCAGATGATGACATAGACTCAGAGAGCCACAGGACGATGATAAGAGGCCCGGAAAGAGTCTCAATGAGACCTAAATCTGGTTTCTTTCCCGCCTTAAATACCCGAGACGGCAGTTCTACTTTTGTCAGAAGAGGTTAACGTCTGACCTTTGAAAACTCAAAATCAACAAAACCTGCACCTAGAAAATCTATCACAACAACAAACGTAACGCTTGGCTAAAGTATTAGAATTCCACCACAACATAGTTATCAACATTAGATAGGGCGGTTGTAAACTAAAAAAACAAAGTACTATTATGTAGTAAATGTTGGTAAAGTCAGCGGCGATGTCGACCGGCGGGGGTGTGTGAAAGCGGGCGGTGTAAACTGGGGTAGGGAACGGCGCCGACAAAAGAGTCCGGGGCGGTATGAATGGTCATATTTATACCATCCGCCGTAAAGAGGGGGTCAGTGGGGCACATGGGTACCGGGGGAACATAGGAATGGAAATCGGGGCACCAGGCGATGGAACGAAAAGCCACAGCGGGGGGGTTCCGTCGGCGGGTGTGGAGGGGGGGGACGAGAAGGACATTCAAATAGGTGCGAACGGGCGCTAATGGTGGGAGGAAACGGGGGTGAAGGAGAGGCAACTAAAATTGTCTCTTTTCTTTCGCATTACTCTTTTTATCTCTATCTTACTATAACGGGGTACGTGCGTGGTGAGGGTGGTAAAAATGGGTGGAAGGGTGGGACAAATGGCAAAAACAGCTGGGGGCGGAAAAAAAATTGGGGTGACCATTAAGGGTTAAGTTAACGAACTGGGTTACAAAGGGTGGTAAAGTAAAAGTTGTACACTCTGTTCAATAGTGTAGTATTTAAAGTTAATGTAACATGTGTTGTATGTTAAATAAAAAGGTAAGGTAGGGGGGGGAAAGGAAGAAGGGGGGGGGGGGGAAGGGGGAGGGTGGTGGGGTGGTTGGGGGGGGGTGGGGGAAAAGAGGAAGGGGAGGGGGGAAAAAGATAAGGCGGAGCGCCTGGGGAGAAAGGGGCTATGGGGGAAGTGGGGGGTGTGGGAGGGTTAAGGCCGGTGAAGGAAAATTGGGGGGGTGTTTCTCTTGTTGTAATGGAAACAGCCAGTACGAAAAAATGTGTTATTAAGATCCTTAACAATAAAGAGGTTAAGACCAATTTCGAGACTCCTGGTGGATTATAACTACCGACAGGAATACCACAAACTAATCTCGAAGCTCACATACCCAAATATCCTTAGAGAGGATACGAAAAACTACCTTAAAGTAAAACATTTTACCATTCCCACTTTTACGCTTTGCCTAAGGACATAAGGTACACAAGATCCCCCTGGAAGACCTAGTGTGGCAGGGATAGGCGCATAACGGAGGAAAATTAGCTCCCTCATCGATGTATACTTGCGACCAATGTGGAGGGCCCTTCCATCCTACCTTCAAGGATACCCAGACAATTTGCTGCAATCCATAGAGGGGGTTGCAGATACCTCCGGTTCCGGCTGGTGAGTTTGGATGTGAGGCCCTCTACGTTCAATCCCACATGATAAAGGATTGGAGGCGGGTTGCGAGATTTATTCATTGAACGAAGTGTGGGCGTTTATGATTACATCGAATTTATTTGAAAAATGCTAAAGTTATCCTTAATCGCAATTTTTCTTTTTTCAATAAACAAGTGTACCTGCAGATTCAAGGCGTAGCTATGGGGAACAAAATGTGCCCCTACTACGCCAGATTTGTATATGGGACACTGGGAGGAAACAATTTGCTGGACGGACCATGAGGGTGGGGGGATATGTCGAAAAATAGCGATGTACTATCGCATCTAGACGACATTTTCATCATCTGGGATGGTCAAAAGACAATTTGGATACCTTTGTAAAGGCAATCATCATAATGACTGAATCTCAAATTTACACTTCACAGTGATCCAAAATCAAATTTCATTTTTAGACGGTAACATCTTCAAGGATAGCAACAACAGTCTGAACACGTCGCTGTTCCGCAAAAAGACCGATGGGAACCCGAGCTTATATGTACAAGTGCAAACCCTCGTCCATTTGGTACAGAGATTCCATACAGTCAGTATTTAAGACTTAACCGAAATTGTTCACAATCATGAGGGACTTCCTGAAGGAGGCTCAGGCATTAAATAAGACGGTGGCTAGAAGGATTACAGCACAAACATGCCTGAGAAAGAAAAGCCTTTTCTTCAACAGCAACAACAAAGACAGATTTACGTACTCTACCACTCCAAACCTAAGGATGTATCAAAGCACTGTGAAACTGATTCCTTGAGTAATTCACCACAACATGACAAAAATTCGTTCACATTTTGAATGAGCACGGGGACATACTTAAAACTGATGCATTAATTAAGACTATATGACCCCCACTTCAGCATTCGTTCGGGATTACACCTGAACTGGTTTTGCACGCAAACTCGAGCACTTAAAAATCGATTGGCTCTAAGCCAATTCTATGGAAACAGAGAAAAAAAGAAAAATGTACCAGAAAGGGCACGTAAAATGCAAAAAAAACACGTATGTGGATAGTTGCCCTTCTGAATTAAGTGGACAAATCACTTACCAAATGGTTCTCCGTTTCAACCACGCCACTTTGCCACATGTGATACACCAGGGGGGGGGTTACATTTTTACATGCCCATGTGGGTTGGGCATTTTATGTGGTAAGACGAAGAGGCCCTCTTCGTAAGAATGCAAGGAGCACCTTCGGGACAGGAGGTGGGTGGGTGATCTTAACGTCCCCCTAGGTGGACATATCGCATTATCTCATTTATACGATATGACAACAATGTTCAAATTATTGTACTGGGACAGACTACACCCATCCAATTCGTGGTGGGGATTGTAGAACATGTCCTAAAATTACAACGAGAGATGAGGTGGATATATGACCTTCAAAGGCACTGACATTTCCAGGCCTAATGAGGCAGTCAACTACCAAATGCTTCTGTAGCACGACCGGGGAGTATCACCGGAAAAAAAACCTTGATTAGTTACACAGCAATGCCCAATTGAGCTTTTCTACTCTGGTAACACTGTTTTGTTATTGTCAGTTAGACACGCCTACATTCCTGTTATCATCAATATCTTTATTAGGTAAATACATGAACTACAATCGATAATCTAAATATAATATCTAGAACATTTGGATGGGTTCATTCCGATAATTAGAATATACGCTTTCTTATGGAGAATTAAACTTTTTCATGTATTGGGGGTCAGGACAGTGACTGGTTGAGAGATCATGTCCTTCTTCTAACTTTCAGTATCTTCAATGTACTTTAGAATCGGTTAATCAATAGATACAAAGGGGGGAAGGCGATGTTGTTTATAACATTGGGGGGGGGGCCTGGTTTGGGGAGGCGGGCAGGTGGGGGGGCCTGGTGTGTTTTTGGGGGGTCGGTGGGGCCCTCAAGGGTCTTCTCTGACCGTCGGGGAACCATTTCCAGCTTATCCCCAGGTGGGGATGGGGTGATGATTACCGTGCTGGACAATTCCCGGGTGTCTTGGTTTGGGGATGCGGGCGGTCCGTAGTTTAGGGTCCCCAGGTTTAGATCTCTGGTGCAGCCCCGTTCCCAGAGATTGGGGTCCGGGGTTAGTGCTTACCTCGGGTAACTCCATGATATAGGTAAAACCCCAACCCACTTCCTCCTTGCCCTTGTTCCTCCTGTCCCGGACCGGTCCCAGCGCATTCCTGCTCTCTGATTGGATCAACTCCCTCCACCTAGGCGCCCCTCCTCGGGCTGGCCCGAAGAGCAACGAGGACGCGGCCTTGTGCTCACATCCCCGGTTGTATATAACAGGACGCGAGGGGGCTAGGGGCGTGACGTTGGTAGCCGGATGGAAGAGAGGCTTGAGGTGAACATAGTTCATATTACCCCACTCTGCCTGAACTATCATGGCGGAGGAGGGCTGCTTTAACCGACCGGGGGGGAGTTGTTAGGCTTTAATCTTGATTGGATGGGTGGGGGGATTTGAGCACGGAGACATGTGGACGCCCCGTACGCCGGTTTGACGCGGCGGGCGGGCCCCCCGGCGTTCCCCCCCCCCCTCCTCGGCCTTGGGTGGATGTGGGAGGGGGGGGTGTGAAAACAGTCTTTCCAACCTGGAAGGTAAAATTCAGTGGAATTATCAGACATTCCCCACCCTAATGAGGTACTTTTGATTAATACTAGGATTTTTAAGCGGTGTATTGGGATTGGTTGTGTTGGCGTCCCAACCACTGCAGTAGCCTTCGATCATTGACGAAGATCATCTTATTGAAGCCACCTTGTTTATTAGGTAATAACGAATTTAAAAACCTGGCTCTTATCAAATAATGCAATCTCTTAATTTAATGGTGGAATGTGTGTGTCTGACTAGGGGGTTTATCCATCCCACAGTTGGCTATCTTCACATTATAAGCATTTTGGTATAATTCTATATCTTGTAATTAAACTTTTTCCTTTTTTTTTTTTTTTTTTCTCTTTTGGGGTGGGTTCCACAATAAGTTGGATATAAATGATTTTCTTTCACGGAGGGTCATATATTCACATATGCATGATTACAGACATACATATCGCACATACATACACGCCCACGAGAGAGGCTTAAACTTCATATAGTTTTTGTCACCTTTACAGCAATATTTTCAAACACATTTAATTAACAGCTATCACATTTCACATAAATTGACACTCACTAAGTCTTACATATAGGCCAACAAAAAATTTTTTTTTTATTTTTTTATTTTTTCAATTTCCATCCAAACACATACGATGGGCAACAACAACATCATAAATATACCACCTCACATATGGGTCACTCGTCAGCGGCACCCACTTTACCACTATCTATAGCTTAACGATTTACTTTCAAATCTAAATATTCATTCCATTTTTGTCACATCTTTTCAAATCCTAGGACATATCAAAGACTCTATATTTGGAGTTACTTTAAGTAACGGATGAAAGCGAAAACATATAACAATTGGCGTGAAAACCACTTAGAGAAGTCGGATTGTGCTCCACGTTCCCCAAAAAGGCGCGGGGGTCTGCGCTGGTCCCCTTGTCCACCTGGGGTTATTCCCTGTTGTGGACACGGTGGGCTTGATCCATTCCTCCCCCCTTTCCCTCCGCCCCCCCCCCCTGCCTCGCCACCCCCTGGCTCCCCTGTCGTCGGTGCCCCCGTGGGGGGGGGACCGCCCCCATAATCCTTGTCTCTCCCTGGTCTATTCCTTCGTGCACCCAATGTAAACACACATAGGTGAGTAACATATACCAATTGATAAATCGAACAGCAGGAGAGGATATGCGCTCCTAACCCTTGGCCAAATGTCTCTCTCCCAGAACTTTAAACTTATGGTCTATTACTCCTCCTGAAGAAGCGGCAGTATAGCCGCGAAACGCGTAGAGGCAAGGAATTCTTACATGGCAATGTACAGATCATAACTTATTACTGTTTTGTTTATGATTTATTTTTTTCATTGTTGTATGCTTAATCTTGCGACAGGATCCAACACTTTTTATGTAATGGATTTATCTCACTAAAACTGTATGTGTTAACAGTAAATGTTATTGTTTTTTTCCTGATGGGGGTGTACTTATTTCATGATTGACCCATTAAAACGTCGTGGTTGTCTGCCGGTATGACTGACAGAATGGTTGCTACCATCGGCGGCGAAACCTCATTTAGGTATAACCGCAAATTTCAAAAAATCTGAGAAAAAAAATAATATCAGGCCAGCGAATAGCTGCGTCCTTCTATGGCGATGTTGTGCCGGTGGGGTCGGAGCCAGATCTAGTTCCTAAGCGCTATGCTTAGGGCTGCTTAAGTGAGCGACCGGGGGGGACGCACGAAACCTGCCGACTACGGTTGGGCACCTATTGATGGATCTTTATACCGTCCCTCCGTCCAACATCCTTTTTCTTTTCTTCTACTCCAACACTCACCTTTTTTACAATCATCTACAGGTTTCCCCTTCATGCTGTTGGGTTGCGGTTTACAAAACCTGCACAGAACAATTATTTCTGACATAAAAAACAGCTTTTCCCCAACCTCCTCCTGCTCTTAACGAATTTTTCTTGGTTGAGTACACTTGCACGCCTTCAGAGGCCTTTGTCTATCTCCATTAGGGTAACCTCTTAATTCACACGTGACCAATACCGTGCTGCTCCTACCTCACTATTGTGTACACTCCCGACCCTTGTACATTACTTCTTGAAACACTTAGACTATCCTCTTCTTTTTTTATAAATATACATCACGGAAAAAGACTCTTATCCTCCTTCAGACATCAGCTGCTGGTCAATGTCAGTTGTGACATCTTTATGTCTTCTATGCCATTGCCATTTTTGTTGTGCATCTGTTCGTGCACATGGTTGAGGGCTTCACCTTCTATCTTCAGCATATTCCTAACTATCCACCAGTAAGCGTTGCTGAGGACTCTCCATATGCCGTAGTAAGGGGGAATGTTCATAGGGCTTCTAGGTTAAGACCTGCTGGTGGACAATGCTTGGAAACTTACACACGTCCTCAGCATGTCTAGGGGCCACTCCATTCTCTGTGTTTATGGAAGTAAAGGCCTACTTCTTAAAAATAAAAGTGCACACTTTAATGGTCAGCTCATTGCCTCTGTCGTCCCTCCCCCTCTTCTCCTGTACTTTGCAGTTTTCACTCTTGGTGGCTCATCATTCTCTACTAGTATAATTACCATCTGTGTAGTATTTTCCACTCTTGATTATCCCTGGAGTTATCCTGCTTTTTAAACTAACTGACATCCCCTGTAGAATGTTTTTTTCACAGTATCCTTTTCCTTTTCTTGTTGTGCGTCTCATCACCACTACCTTCTATAATTGTCTACATCTTCTCTACCCATCACCTGTATTGTCCACATTGCCAACTATCTCTACTGTTACCTTATTCCTTACAAATCTTCCCGTACAACAGGTTTCTTATGGAAATTGTGTGTACGGGAACCACAAGACGCACCGCATTGCGGTACAGCAAGCAAACAAGGCTATGTAAAAAAGGATCTTTCTTCTCCTAGCTAAAATTAGTCCTCTTTGTCTCTACCCTGTCAAACAGGTGCTTCTAAAAATGTCCTGAATGTCTCTTTTTTTGTCTCTTTTTTTTTTGCCCCTGCTCTCTATATTAAATTGCCATTGCTGTAACCGATTCTCACCGACAGATGTGTCTCACTTGTCTTTCTTCACATCCCCTTTACAAGCCTTACTGGAGCTTATGTTTTTTTTATCATTGAGAATCATTGTATCTGGGGACCTTCCTGTGCCACTGCCGTTCATTCTAAACCCAGAAAACTGGTCTACTCATGTATAATATTTTTGTTAGTTGTTCTTTACTCCATCCTTTGCACAGCTCTCGCAAAATGCTCATGGCTAATTCACACCTTTTCGCTTTTGTCATATCCCGGGCGTGCCGAATTATTAGCAAATGAGTATTTTTTGCCCCCACCTCACTCATCTCTTTTATCCTTTTTTCATGCGTGTTTGTCTTTTTACCTCCTCCAGCTGTATAAGCCTCGAAAGCCTACTCACCAATTAAGCATTTAGGTGCTGTGCATCTCTGTAATGACGTAGGGGTGTGGTCTAATGACATCAACACCCTATATTGGTGTGCTATATTATTATTAGGCAACTTCCTTTCCTCCTTTGGCAAAATATGGGTCAAAAGAAGGTACTGACAAGCCTTAGAAGTTCAAAATAGTGAGATATCTTTGCAGAGGGATGCAGCACTATCTCTAAAATTGCAAAAGCTTCTGAAGCGTGATCATCGAACAATCAAGCGTTTTTCATTTCATTCAACTATCCGCCCACCGTTGTTGTCTCGCCAGGCTAGCGTGTCGCCGACTTTCAACAAAGTTTGCAAAATAACTGCCCATTATTACTTGAGTAAAAGTCCAATTCGTTGCATCCTGCCAAGATGCCACTTGCCACCCGTTTGGCCATATTTCAGATTTGTCAACATCACTGGAGTGCCCAAGAGCACAAGGTGTGCAATCACCTCAGACTACATAAAGCCTGAAAGACTACCACCACCTCACAAGACACACAAGCTGAAACGTCAAGACTTTGCGGCCAAGCATCTCTCGCAAGACCCGATTTTTCTAAGGTTTTTAGGCTGATGACATGCAGAGTGAGTCTGGTGCACCAGTGGATTGGCACCATGGCTGATTGTAAAGGGTCAAGAGGCTTCCAGTCCGCACTCAGACGCCAGTCAGGTGGAGGTTGGAGTACTGGTTTTGGGCTGTATCATCAAGATGAGCTTGTGGGTCCTTTTCGGCTTGAGGCTGGAGTCAGCTCCAACTCCAGTACCTAATGCCAGTTAATTGGGAAGACACCCTTCTTTAAGCACTTGGTACAGGAAGAAAGTCTGTATCCTTCAAGAAAAAATGAGTTTCAGAAGGACAATGCTCTCACACGCGTCCAAGTATCCACAGAGTGGGATGGCAAGAAAGGGATAAAAGAAAGAAAAACTAATGACATGGCATAATTGTTCAACTGATCGCTGAACCCCATTGAGAACCTGTGGTCCACATCAAATGGGTGATTACAAGAGAGGGAAAACAGTCACCTCTAGAACAGTGTTGGGAGGCTTGTGGTTGCTGCTGAAAGCATTGGTGAGGGTGAAACAGTATAAAAACACTGAACAGAAGCCATGGAGATGGCGGCTTTGAGTGTCCTGCAAAGGAAAGGGGCTATATTGGTCACTGATTTTGTTTTTTGTTTTGTTTTTGAAGGTCAGAAATGTATATTTGTGACTGTTGGATGTTATCTTGGTTTCACTGGTAAAAATAAAAATTGAAAGGGTTTATAACTTAGTTTTTTGGTAAGTTGCCTAATAATTATGCACCAGCAATAGTCACCTGAAACACACAGCTATCCCCTAAAAATGCTAAAACTAAAGACTACTTCCAAAACATATTCAGCTTAGATTATTAATGAGTGTTTGGGTTCATTGAGAACTGGTTGGGTTCAATAATAAAAATTATTCCTAAAAAATACCACTGAGAATAATTTTGTCATGTTGTGGTGAATAATCAAGGATCAGTTTCACAGTGCTTGATACATCCTTAGGTTGTGAGTGGTAGAGTAACGTAAATCTGTCTTTTTGTTTTGTCCTGTTGAAGGCTTTTCTCAGGCATGTTTTGCTGTAGCCTCTAGCCAACAGTCTTAATTTTAATGCCTGAGCCTCCTTCAGGAAGTCCTCATGATTGGAACAATTTCGTTTAAGTCTTAAATACTGACTGTATGGAATACTCTGTACCAAATGACGAGGGTGTGCACTTGTAGCATATAAGATCGTGTTCCCAGCGGTCTTTTTGCGGAACAGCGACGTGTTCAGAATGTTGTTCCTATCCTTGAAGATGTTAACGTCTAAAAATGAAATTTGATTTTGATCACTGTGAAGTGTAAATTTGAGATTCAGGTCATTATGATGAATTGCCTTTACAAAGGTATCCAAAGTGTCTTTGGGACCATCCCAGATGATGAAGATGTCGTCTATATAGCGATAGTACATCGCTATATGTTCGACATATCCCACCACCTCAGGGTCCGTCCACAAAGTTTTCTCCCAGTGTCCCAGATACAAATTGGCGTAGCTAGGGGCACATTTTGTCCCCAT
>CM070036.1:61108944-61132471 GCA_036250615.1 Ptychadena robeensis | reverse complement strand
CCCCCCCCCCCCCATCTATCTGTTTAATGGATGTTGACCTGCAACAAAACCAACTACTACTGGACATGCATTAACAAGGGTTCAACAAATGATAGGTGTGGATAGGCCCCTTAACATCAATATGAAATAGTTGCAGGACATGCATAGGTCGACGAGCCAACTCTTTGTATCTGAATAGGTAATTCAAGATTTTTGTTTTATACCCAAGTACCCTTAATCCAGTACTGACAGTAAGGCTTTAAAGCATATGTCCCTTTTTTCTTTTTCAAGCATTGCTGTGGGGCACCAGCCAATTTCACTTACTTTTAAAGCTGATTTTTAGTTCCTGCAGTTATAAACTGTAGAATGCTTCATATTAAATGCTTAATGTTCAAATGTGTTCTATATTCTTACTAGAATGCCACTTGTCCTACTGTATTGGCATGCAGTAAGGAAAACTAATATGGCCACTATATGTGTGGAAAGTGATATTGAGCTACTGCCCAACCTTGTGTATGTATCTGGTAATGTAGTTACAACTGTCTACCATGTGGTGGCAGCAGAGGATAAGGTGAAAGGGATTTACCAAATCTGGAATGAACAACTTTTTATGTGTTTTTTTTTTTTTTTTCATCCCATCACTCCGCTTACTGTTGAAAATAAGCAAAAGGTGAATGTCAGATGTTGTTGCTATAATAAAATATAGAAGTTGTGCAAAGTTATTTTATAATAACTATTCATTTTTAGAAGTATAATTTAGAAGGATTATAAAATAGGAAGAAGATATGAGAAGTAGATGGAACATATAAAATAAATTTTCTCCTAAATACAGACAGCATATATTTGTCAAATGTTTTCCTGGCAAAAAGTATTTGTCAAAACCAATTAAATAGCCTTCGTGTTATTTGGTACAGTTTTGCGGCTGTCTGTAATGATTCTGCTTAAAGAATATAGCCAGATGAACACTTAAATTGGGTCCAGTCTACAAAGAGTGCCTTGTCTTCCTTTAATAATCTAGGTATATCATCAAAAACTTTTAGTAGTACAGCAAATATGTTTAAAAGGGATTCTAAGAAAAAGTCTGCTAATCAGGAGGAAACCTATATTATTGGATGGGTAAGTGTGCCATGTAAATGTTTTATTATTTTATTTTTATCTCTAGCAAAAAAAAACAAATTAGTTTAATGACCTCATCCCATTTTTTTGTTTGAGATTTGTATCTTCCTCCCAATCACAGAGACGATGTCTTGAAGCTAAGCACATACACTTTACACCTTACAAGGGTCTTGAATGCATTTTACAGGTAACCCAATGTGTTGCATGTCTTTACCTGCCATATCAAGTGTGTGGTTTTTCATGACAAAGAATTTGACAAAAAACATTGTCCTTGTATTTCAGAATTGTCAGAAATGTGGTTCTACGTTCTAGCTTTTTTTTTTTAGCTTGCTGTGTTACACGTGTGTTAGGGTTACAGAAGGAGCCTCTTGCAACACCAGTACTTGTCTGTAGGTGGCGCAGTCCCTCCATGTTCTATTCTTCTCCATTACCAGTTAGGAAGTTTAATATTCGTGTCCTTAGTGCTATATATATATATATATCTGTGTGTATGTATATATATAATATATATATTGTCCTGACTATATAAAGGGTATGCTTTAGTCTTTAGCTATTCTGTTAATTTAAAGTGCGTGAAAATAATATACATTTATGTTTTTATACATTTTTATTTTCACACACTTTAAATAAAAAGAATAGCTGACGACTAAAACATACCCTTTTTATAGAGAGTGGACAAAAGTGTGTGTGTATGTGTATATATATATATATATATATATATAATCTCACAGACCGGTTATTCAAAGTGGCTATAGAAAAAGTTATATATATATATATATATATATATATATAATTATATATCTCTTTCTCTATAGCCACTTTGTTTAATGGTCTTGTTAAATCTTCGAGATTTTTGCACTGGCACGTGAATGTATCACATAGCTGAGCCGCACAGTGTTAAGCGTCCCAAATTTTTCATTCATAAAAACGATCATCACTTACTGCAGCTGACTGGAGCGCGTCGTGATCTACGTAATGCAGCATGCTCGCTGTGTCCTATCACAGCTTGCCCTGTTTTCTCAATGCTTTAGCCTGTACTCTAGTCATAAACTGAACACGAGATGTACTGTTCCGTGGTATCATTTATTGCGAGCTGTTTTATTCTTTTACACATATTTTTTTTTCTTTTTAAACTTGTGTTATCCCTGTGTTACCTGCTGAGTACACATGTAGTACATTATACGACACATTTGATGATTAAACCTTCCATATGTTTTAGTCATGTCAGACCTGTGATTAGTATATCTACTTTTTTGCTTAGAGTTTGGTGCCAATTATAGTTAAGCATTCTACCCCTAGTTTTACCCCATATTACAATGCAGATCATAATTGCATCTATATATAGTTTTCAAGGGTATACAGAATATCCACTTCAGCTTGTTTTTTCTCTTACAGTTTTTTTATTTAGGAGAATTGGCACAGCTAGTAAAACAGAGTGTAACTCGGCTTATTGCTTTTAATTAGTTGGCTATCAGATAATCTATATTTTACTGAACACAAATGAAGATGTTAACCTAAATATCAAAAAATTATAATTTATTCTATCGTTACCAACAATATAAACGTGTTCTTTTAGCTCTTCACATGTGATGTACTGTATGTATTTGTTGATGATGATTTTAAACTCCAGCTGAAATAAACAAAAATATAACTTTACATTGCATGTGCATTTCCTATGTTTTCTGTCTGCACAGCAGTCCATAGCAAGCATTGGGGGTCAGTCTTATTTAGGTGCCTTTTTGTTAAGGTTCATAATTCCTCTATTCTCTTTATCTCAACAATATTCAATATTGGGTTGCTGTTTTGTATGATTTTATAGCTAGTATTTTTATATGCATAAACTTGGAATAATCTGTCAGTTTACAGTTGAAATGGCAATTGCATACACTTTATTAGAAGCATATGTTTCATTTAAAAAAATGTGCATTGGGGAGTCTCAAGTACTTTGCAAGAGCTTTGGTTCTCTTTTCATTCTTACTGGCTTTCTTACCAGTTATCACAGAAACCTAGCTCAAAGTAAACCATAGGTAAATATAAACAAAGAATGGGTGTCGGTACACTCCGTGTTTTCCCTAATAGGCTTCTTTAGGGACCGATGCCCATTGGGTCAGTGCTGGTTAACACAGCTTATATTGTACATAACTTTACACATGTGTGCCTTTAAGGGACACTATTAGAGCTGGAAAGACAAGGAAGGGCTCCTTATGTTTAACTTCTTAGGGGCATGGCCCATACATGGGTCGATACCCATGCAATCGATTGCAGCGTGATGAGGAGGGCCTTGTCTGTAGTTTACACAGCCGTGCTAGACTCCGGGAGCCTGTGGGGGGAGGATCCGGCTTTCCCCATTGCTTGTCAAATCAACCAGGATTTACGGACATGTTTGGTGGACTGACCTTTTTGAGTGGGATCGATTAATCCCACTTATCGAAGAAAGGCTTACGCAGCCCGATTTTGTTATAGATTCTAGCACAATTGAGCACCGTGAACGAGCATGTTGCTCGATTGTGCCCCAATCTATTACTTAATCGAACCGTGGATGGACACAGTTATAGTCCAATGTCTATCCTAGTTGTAAATCCTTTCTTCTGTCCAAATTGTCTGTCCAAATTTGTTCCCTTTTAGTATATGTCTGCAATTAGAGCCAGTCTTCCCCTTTGCCAGAACGTTGCCCTGAGGTTTCTTTAAGGGCTGCTCAGCTCCTCTGTCCCGCTCATGAGCTGTAGTGCCACTCTTTGCCTTTGGCTCACAGATGATAGTGATGGTGCAATCTTACCTGCTCCTCTCTGCTCTTTGTCGCATTTTTCTTGGAGGGGCTGCCCCTATGTGTCTCCCTGTCACCCGGCCCATGTGGTCACCTCTGCATGTTCTCAGCTTTTTAATCCAGCCTGCTCTGCTTACAATCACACATCACCATTGCAGTGAATGTGCGGAGGGAAGCTCAGCACGGGTCAGATACAAAAGTGAAATTGCCCCAGATATAGGAGTTTGCCCATGATCTAGACATATCTTTAATCTTCTGGAATGAAGGCATTCTGTGGTAATCTGGGCATAACCATAAAGGTTGTGTTTGGAGATGACATTACTGGTCAAAGTTACAAACACAGTAGACTCTTGAGTTACAACTGGCTTGACTTAAGCCAACCTGAGTTCCAACTAAAAACAATGTAACAAAGTTTAAAAATAAAACCCGAATTATGGTCAATACAAAAGGTGTTTCTGCTTGCACAAGCAAAGACCTGGGATATTGGAGGAGCATTTGTAAGCTACAATACACATGTTTGCGGACATAATTGTAGACCGCGCATCAAAATGGGAAAAGGAAGGCAAAGAAAGTAATCACATCTGGAAAGTGTGAGGAAATAGGAGAGTGGTGATCATGTGACCAATCACACTAACAAGTACAGCGTGTCCTAATCTACAAAGAGTCTACAGGCTCTTCCAAGGAGAGAATGGACACCCGAGAGCCAGATTCTCCAGTGTTCTCCCCAGAGCAGATTGGCCGGGCGGCCCGCCCGGGAGATTTTGGTCCCCGCCCGGCACACAAGTCCTCCGCGGCGAGCAGCCTGACAGGCGGCGCCTCCCATTCTTCAGGAGCGCGCCACAGCCACTGAAAGACTCCGGCCCGCGGCACACTACCGGAGCCGCGGGCCGGAGTCTTTCAGTGGCTGCGGCGCGCTCCTGAAGAATGGGGAGGCGCCGCCTGTCAGAGGACTTGTGTGCTGCCGCTGGCCGGCAGCCTATCAGAGAGGCCGCCGGACCGGTGCAGGCGGCACGATGACGTCATCGCGTCATGACGTCATCGCGCCGCCCGGCTGAAAAAAATTTCTGGGGAGAACACTGTTCTCTCATGGAAGGGGACAATCACCCTCCATCTCATCCTCTCTTCCTCAAATCCAAAGAGCTCAACTTAAATGGCGCATTTTAACTTTTTGGTGACACTAGAAAAATGTTTTGTATTTCCTGTAAACACATACAGTTTATACAATGCTTTTGTATTATGAAAAAGTTAGGCAAAGGAGGCTTTGGAAGGTTCAGGACGCATTATGGGTAGTTTGGTCTTGACTTGCGCCCAACCCTTGGCACCAAATTAAGTGTGTAAGTAAAGGGTTAACTGTATTGATTTTTTACTGTAGAGATGAGTCTCCGCTCATCATCTGTCTGGAAGTTTCTCATGGGATATGCTTGAATCTGCAAACCTGAAAATGGTTCAAGCAACCCTTCAGTGGGTTCAGCAGAAGAAAACAGGATGCAGGCGTGGGGTCATCTTTAAAAGGAACTTGTATTCGCAACTGTATACCCAAAGATGCAGAAATAGTTTTTTGTGTTAAGGAAGGTATAAAAAAAATCAATCCCGTTCGAAACTACAGGTTAACAACATGTTGGTAAACCTTGATCGATGCCTATACTTTGAATGGGGACTGAGGCTGCTGCTCGATGGAAGGGTGGATGCAGTGTGATGACATCATCGCGCTGCTGCCGAGATATCTCGAATGGCTTGAATATCGAGCCGTGTATTTCCATCATTAGCCTGTCTGTGAGCCCTGACATAATTTTGGGTCAGTTATGTAATATGCAAATTTCAATGGCAGCTGTGTGGCGCTTTTATCATAGGAGCTTGGTAGGAGGGTAAACTTTGATTATGAGTTCTGTATACTCTGGAAGCAGATGTCCAGATGAACGCGCACCTCTACAAATCAATCTGCTTTTGTGAAATGTATTTACCTGTGGTAGCGATCAACTGTGCAGGTTTTTTCCTGACCATCAGTAAATGTCCTTTACTCCCAGCCCTTATAAGGGAATAAATTAGAATAGTATTTTACACTGAAATTTTATGAATTTCAAACTTTGTATTATCAATAAATCAATGCAGCAGAGTCCTTTATCTTATGTTTGATGGTAGGGTAGCCATCTGTTCCTTTCCCAGTGTTGTCTGTGTGATAAGGAATAAGCTGTGTAAACGGTGGAACCACCAAAAATCTGATAAGTCTGTAGCTTTTTGTTAGACAGAATTGAGCCTTTGCAACACTGAAAGTTTGTTAGGTCAAGGGTATCGTGTATTTATGACCGCAGATGCCGCTTTTACAACTGTTCTAACTTTAAGCAGGTTTTTTTTGTTTGTTAAATACATTAACAATTTTTTTAGATTTACATGTACAGAACATTTTGTGTTGCTGGCCCCTGGTTTTGGAACATTGATAGACTAGCATAAGGCTCTGTTCCCACATAGGCGATTATTTGCCTCGCGCTCGTGATTTAAACCTGCAATTTTTTATTTGTAAGTGTGGGAACATAGGCTAAGAATTATTAATTGCACACCCTCGGACTAAAGATTGTTTACATTATAAAACTAAAACTTTTTGATCCTAATATTTTCTGAAGAGGTGTTTTGCTGTTCTACCAGAATGTTTCTAATTGTAAAAGGGAACACCAACAGTCCAAACAATGCTTTATTGTTTACCACTACATTACTAAACCATGCTCTGTATTGTCCACTTACTCTGATCAGGCTTAAGCAGAGTACACACATGTAGATATGGGCCAGATCCATGGCCGTTTTCGAGCGTTGAAAACAGGAATATCGGACATGATGGTTAATTATGGCCGATGTTCGTTGCTTTGCATGGAAACCGCAGGTGTCCATGCAAAGCATCAGCTGAGCTGGAGAGATAGCAGAGCTGTCTCTCGAGCTCCTCCGATATCTGACAGCAGTGTAATGATGTCATCACGCTGGTGCAGGGAGCCGTCTGTATCCTGCTTTAATCTTGAGTATCTGATTTTGTTTTCCTCTTCCTTCTGTTCACATTCAGTAAAAACTTGACATTTCCCTTTGTTAGACAAATGTGGTTGTTAAATTTTTGTCAGGGCTTTAAATAGCAGATAATGCAGAATATAGCTGCTGGGAGGTGCTTGCCGGGATGCTGTATATAGAAATATAACCTTACCCCAGTTTTCTTCTTCGGAGCCCTCCTTCCTGATGTAATAATTAGCTTCCTTTTTGGAGGTGTTCTGGCAATCTAGCCATGCATTAATGGGTTAATAGCAATATGGAGTAGTTTTAGATTTTTAGGCAGACTGCATTTACAGAAGTGTAATCCAAATAATGCCTACTCATAATAAAGAACCTTCATGGTTCAAAGGGCTGAAAACCATTGAATGAAAATGGTGGAATAGATTGGCTAGGGAGAAAAGGATTAGATCATAGTGTCAAACTCTGGCCCAGGGGCCAATATGCAGCAGATATGCTAGTTCTGGTATACTCGTAGCACTCCTACCAGCTGCACTCACTGCCCCTCTGTTCTCCCACTCTGGGAGTGTAGTGTACCTGCAGTGTAATTTTGTTTTTAAATAAATATTAAAGTTGGCCTGTGATTTTTTCCCAAGTTTTTTTAATTTGGCACACTGTATATTCGAGTTTGACACCCAAGGACCAGATGATGCTGGTAAGCCACCATTCATGTACCTTTTTAATATAAAATATAATAACGGTCAGCATTGAAACTACTGTCCTCAAAAGTGAGATGTCTGTGAAAAGTAAAGGAAAGGCTGGAGCGAAGTGAATGAAGACTTTTCTCATCCTGTTAATCTGCTATGTGTTTGTATTAAGGATTAAAGGAGACATTTGTCATTGTGGCTTGTCATGTACTGGTAGGAAGTCTTTTTCTTCTATATGCTCTCATATGACCTGAGCTCTTGTTGAAAAACTTGTTCCTGATTTAGTGATTTCCCATGTGTAGGTTATGGAGGGTCTAGTGTAAGCTACCTTTTAGATGATAATGGGCACTAGACTGTTTTAGCAGGTCTGTAACCTGCTTTGTATTATGTCTTGAACACACCAAAATAGAAAGACTCCTTTTACCTTTTTCACCTGAGCCAAGTCCACCTTCATGTTATGCTTCTCCTAGACCAATAATGGTAAACCTATGGCACGCGTGCCAGAGGTGGCACTTGGAGCCTTCTCTGTGGGCATGTGAACTATCAATCAGCACAGAGGAAAGAACTGCAGCCTATTGGGTCTTCATGCTTTTAGTTCTGTTCCCCTCTCTTCTGATTGCACACAGCACCCCAATTTCCTATTCTATCTTAAAAGAAAGTAGAGTGTGTGTTTACATGTTTCGTTTGTGTAGGAGTTGTGTTATTGAAGTTAAATTGACATGACGGCACTTTTAAACAAGTAAGTTGGGTTTGGGTTTCAGTTTGGGCACTCGGTCTCTAAAAGGTTTGACATCACTGTCCTAAGCTCCCCATACACCATACAATCTTTCCATGCAATCTCTGTACAATCAACTTTTCTTCCAAAACCATGTAATACAAGGACCTTTCTAATCCTTCCAATCACTATGTATTCTATCAGGGAGGCCACTATACTACATAGTTGTTGGTAGATCTAAAGGAAATTGTATGGATTGATCTAAAGGTGTATGGTGGGCTCTAGACTGTGTATGTCCTAGTGGGAGGGTTTCTGCTAAAAGGGGGATGTCAACCCAGAAAGAAGTACTAGGGTACTACTAGGTGTGGCCAAGGTTCTGAAAATATTCTTTGCCACCCTGTAAACTTTTTTTTTTTTTTTTTGCATCCTACTGTAGTGTTAGCAGGTACACTAAATGTCACAAGTAGATTCAAGCTGTGTACAGGCACTAGAAAAGTTGCCTAACACCATAGTCTCGGGTGAATATCTGGTGTCTGCTTGCTTTGCTTGTTGAGGACACAGCAGGGTGATGCTAGTTTGCCTTCCTCCTGCCACTCTCTATAGAATACAATGAGCTTTCATTCACCATTTGGTATGACTTTCGTTTATGCCATAGGGCTCATTTAAAAGCGGCAGCAGACGAGAGTAGTTTTCTGCTGATCGTTTAGCTTTTATCCTCACATTTCAGCAAGTCATTGGAGGAAGGTCTGTCGCATGACTTTCGTGGCCTCCTGGGATGACTTTCAGCCATTATTATATATTCTTTTCAAGCAGTGGCTTGCCTGCAAAGTAAAGCCATGCTGCTGCTGTATAAATTGATTTCTAGTTTGCCAAATTCATTTATTTGTTTTATGTGTTCAGCAAGAATATGTGGAAGTGACTTTTGCATGGAAGATTTAGGAGTTTTCTTACTTGAAATTAAATTTTTTTATTGGGTTTTTAAAGTGTTGATTCATTAACAGTCATACCTCCCCCCTGTACATAATCTGTATGCAGAGACTGATCGTGCTGATACTCTGGCATTTAAATATCAATTGCCATTCCTAATGCTGTGTGTACCATACATGTAAATCCACAAATCGTTATGCAAACCTGTTCCAAAATGAAAACAACTTGACTTTCTTTTTCACTTGTTTTATGTTTTGCGTTGCTTATATTTGTTTAACTCCTTATTACTGATGGGATGACAGGTTTTATTCTACTTTATGAAAAACACGGGAACCTGAAAGAAAAGGCTGAACGTGACTGTTCCTTATCGTTAACTTTCTTGTCTAAAGATTTGCATAATATTTGCATGTTGACATTCTGTCCAAAGTTTAACCCTGCATTGTGCTTCTTTCAGAGGTTATTTGCATACTATTTGACTTGCATTTGTCTGATACTCTTATCTTTATATAAGAGTTTGCTTTTGGCACAATACAGGTTTTGTATCTGTATGGGAAAGGTAACTAAAATTTAAAGTACGTTTGTACATGTAATTTAATATAGATTTAACCCCTTTGTAACTATGGATCATAGATCCTCACCAGGCCTTATTTTTATACACGTTTTTATTTTAAGTGGTACAAAATCCATTTGTTCTAAAATTCAATTTCTTCTGGGGGAGTAAATCTGGACGGCCGCACATGCTTTCCACTTGAAAGGTCCCGGATCAAACCCTGGTGTATATGTTTAGTTTGGCGTGCTCCAGACTTTGCAGGAGAAAGTGAACACCTTGGTGCTCACTGTCAGCTGCTAAATACCTTCAGAAAGAAGATTGTTTCAGTTTGACTCGCGTACAGGTCTTAAAAAAGATCTCAAAAGCATTTGAATTCAGCCATTCTATAGTCTTTCAGTGAAGGACTTTCAACACAACTGCCACCAACATACCTAGGTCTGGCCTTCCAAGCATGTTCTCCCAAGATACTAAAAGTATGGTTGTCATTATGTGTGAAACACATGCAGCTTGGGTGTTAACAACCATATTTTTCATAAGATGCACCCAAAGTTTTGAAGAGAAAATTGGGGAAATAAAAACAGAGACGGCTATTCAGATATCAAGTGAATATACAGAATGTTCTAGTAAAGAAGCATGACTGAACCTTGCAGTATTAACTCTATATTCCTCCTACCAAAAGGCCAGTGCCAGGAGGGAGGTCTTTGCTGCAGCAGTGTGTGCAAGGCTTAAACTTTATCATGCGTCTATACACAGTACCCATTCTCTGAACACACTGACCAAGTTTTGCGATCTGGCACTGAACAACATACCCATGCAACTATTTACATATAGGAGAAGATATGAGTATTTGTCACAAAATGTTTTTTTGCAATGCAGAATGTTAATGTAAATACACAACTTATGCTATCTGATTGTAAAAGGTGTCTCTCCATAAGTTGGTCAGTGTGTTTAGAGAATGGATACTGCTAGTGCTAATGCAGAGAAGATCTCCCTCTTGTCAGTGGCTTTTTGGCTTTGCTGCAGGGAATGGAACAAATTTCTGATTCCTGGGATGCATAGCTATTGCTTCCAGGATGGTTGGGACTACAAATTTTTTTTTTTTTTTACAGATTTGGACCACAAGACGCAGGTACACTTTCTCATTGATTTTAATGGTAAAATAGGTGCGTCTTATAGTCTGAAACAATACGGTGTTTATAACAGTTTGTTCCTATGTTAACCAGATAGCAACATGTTTATTTAGGTTTGTGACTGAGCCAACTGACTCCAAATGATCAACTTTAGATCTAGACAATCAGCATTCTTTAGAATAAGTTTAGTAATGGCCTCTTTCATATCATAAGCCGCCCCCTCCTGCAATACACAGGTTGACACCCGTGCAATTTGAGGATCCCTTGAGTGCATCGTGCTGTGCTTGAGCTTCCTCTGTGCCTTTAACTCATTAGCCCAAAACATACATCATAAATGTTACTTGATTCTCTTTAGATTTTTTTTTATGGCCCAATATTCTAGTTTAGGACAGAATGGTGTACAGTTCTTTGGATGCCAGTAGGCACAATTTAACATATTGGACCAAGTCGCAGGCCAACCTTGATATTTACTTAAAGTTAGAATTTTACTCCAGGCCATTTTTGGCCCATGGGTCAATGTGTATTACTGTGTGTATTTCATGTGTGTCTCCATCTATGTGTGTACAGCTCTTGTACTTTTCCCCCATACAAGTCCTGGTACCCTTCTCTCCAGCTCTGCCTTCCCTGCAGCCCCTCTTTCAGCTGCCCTCACATTGCCACTGTGCTCATACTCAATTATTAGAGAACTACCGATCCCAGCATACCCCATGCAGCGGGCGCTCGCTGTGACATCGCTGGAATGCACCACTGAGGAGTCAGGACACATAGTTTTCTGCTCCCAGAGTGGTAGGGCCGTTCGCAGGCCGACAATATTTGCTCAGTGGGCCAATTTTGGACAACTATGGTTTAGGCTTTTGCAATAGTTTGTTGACGGTATATCAGAATTTCATCAGCATGAATAGCGAATGACCACATAAGCAAAAGCATAAGTACCAAAACTGAAAATGTATGTTCTCTTTAAGAAAAACTAGAGTTGCACAAAGGTGAACATATAAGTAAAGACAGCCAAACTTTTCCTTTTCCCTATATAACTATTGCTGCCAAACTGCTAATGTAACAGACCGGAATGTAAGGCCAGATATTGATGTAGTCCTCATTGCTTTTGAATTAGGCTATCATTATGTGTGTGTTTGATGAGAAGTGGAAGAGACAGTATAGTATACAGTGTTCTGTTCTTTTCAACAAATGTTAATGATGCTAATTTTCTGTTTTAGCACAGCTTGCCAAAGTAAAGGCTTACAGCAAAGCACATTTAGAGACCAGAGAAAGACACTGGAGCCTATTCTATGAAGCTCACACCCTGCTGTCTGACAGGCTGTTGTCTGCTTGTGTTCCCTTTTTAATGTATGATGAGCTTCGTGTCTGCATTTATCTGTTCTGAGATTAGTATGTATTTTAAGCCTGTTTTCTTCTGCTGCTATCTGCTGTGTATGTATTTCTCATGTTATCTGTGGTGGAACCTGACTTTTTACATTTACTTAATGTACAAGGATTCTGCACATGTTGTCTATCAGTATATAATTTCATTATGAGGGTATATATTTTCCCAGGATAGAAATATTTGGATATTTCTGAATCTGGTCACTACTGGGTTGGGCATCAACCGAAAAGTCAACTAGTTGATGATTCAACTTCAGAAGCACAAGTCGATGACTCCTGAGAGAAGTCGTAAAGTTGTTTTTTTTTCTTTTTTTTTTTTTTCTTTCGCCTCTCTGTATGTGCACTTGTTTACACAATGCAGTCACTGTCTCTGGTTCACACTGACGTGTGTTTCTTGACTTATGCCCCCCATACATACACAGATTTTAGCATCCGACAGACTAAAAACGATACATTTTTTTCAATCGTACAATTGGAGATTGATTGATGGAAAATAGAATATTCTCCACATGGAAGAACCAATTTTTGATCGATTTTTTGGGAATCGTAATTTGTACTCAATTTGTACCCAACCGATCAAAATTTTCCGACATGTCCGATCATGTTTTGATCGATTTTTTTCACAATTACGATCAAATTTAATTGATCGGACATGCACCAATTTTCAGTCGACCAATCTAAAAATTGATCGCTTTTAATCTGTTGGCCGCTAATATCTGTGCATGTATGGGGGCCATTAGTTATTATAGTCACTTCGTAAAAAAAATTACATGAAAAGCCCCTCGGCTTATACTTGAGTCGGGATGCTACTTGCCATTCCATGTATTGTTCCCAATAATAATATTAATGATAAAAAAGACTTTTTAAATGGAAACTTATATTTATGTTTTAATCCTAAGTGCCTTGAAAACCCATCCTGTATTAATAATAAACCTGTGTTCTTTTAACTTAATTGAGGTTGTGGCACTAAGATTCACCTGTTTGATTCATGCCTAGGGGCAATGGTGCTTCCTCTTTTTATTTTTCTTATTTTTTCAGAGAAAACTCCTAATATCTGATGTTGCATTTTCCACCCCTGGCTTATACTCGAGTCAATACGTGTTTCCACCTTTTGTTGTAAATAAAATTAGGTACCTCAGCTTATTCTCGGGAAGGCTTATACTCAAGTAGATGCAATATATATATATTTATTAGTATATTCCGGCGTATATGTATTTTGACTTTTGAACACAGGAACATGTGTGCAAAAGTCGGGGGTCGTCTTATATGCAGGGTGTGGCTGGCAGGGGGGTGCAGGGGACCATCTAGGGGAGCCGGTAGAGCTCTATGTTCCACAGGCTGCGTGCTGGCTGGCCGACAAAAGCAGAAGGAGAATGAGATCGGGAAGAAAGAGAACTCTCCCTTCCTTCAAAGCAGGCAGTGTTACCATGGCTACAGGATGCTTCTCCATCATATCGGCCAATAAAAATGCAGGAGGGGACACACCCTCTCCACTGTGCTGTAGAAGCAAAACCAACACCTGTGTAACAGATAACTTTGAACATTCATAGCAGGAAAACCATTAATAGTAAAATCATGAAACTTTCAGGGTCAGTAATGCTCACCTACTTCTACTTACACCCTGAGTTTCACCACTCTAGCTACAACAGTTTTACGTTAAATTTCAGCTAAAGTCCAGCTATCAGAAATGCTTCTTCATTACCAGAGTGATACTCCTATATGCAACATTTAACTTGCCTATATTGAACACCTATATCTTTGCAACCCTGCATGGTAGAACCTTGAAATTGTGGTTTACTAGCTAACCCCTAAGACTATATCCATGCAAATTTTCAGGTCCCTGAGCACAATCCTTCCTACTAAAAGCCCCCTATAAAATATTGCTTCCCTATGAGCATAAAGCACTTCTTTGTTGCATACAGGCTTTCACTTATCCGAATTTAAACACAGATCTTTAAAACCCTGCATGGTAGAACCTTGAAATTTTGGGGGTTACCAGCTAACCCCTGAGACTACATTCATGCAAAATGTCATGCCCCTAGCTTCAACGCTTCCTACACAGAAGTTAGTTATCAAATAATTCTTCCATAAGACTATAATGGCTTATTCTGCTACATGCATCCCCTCACTCACCTTGTTTGAATGAACACCCAGATCTTTAAAACCTTGAAATCTGAAATTGGTATTGCAGTATTGAGATTAAAGCTATTTTTTGTCAAATGTATACAATTTATGTCAGTTGGATAACTGCAGGGAAACATTAATAAATATGAAAGGTTGCAGATAGGGATGTCAAATTGGGAATGTAAATTAATAATCCAAAAAAATTGGACTTCTAAGGGTGTTGGAGATCTGTGGGTTGAAAGTCAGAGTGGACATACATTATTTGGTGTGCGTTGGAAGAGGAGTAGTCTTATATGGCGAGAATATACCAAACTCTATATTTTAACTGGAAAAGTTGCGGGTCGTCTTATACGCCCAGTCGTCTTATACGCCGGAAAATATGGTATATATATGTGTATACATATGTAGGTGTGTTTTTCTAACAATCTATTTTAATAATGGAATTTACAAACAAAAAATTGGACTTGAGATAAAAAAAAAAGCCTACCTACCTGAATTTCACAAAAGATTCTGCAGCGTTTAACCCTATGGAAGAATGGCCTTGGCATTGTTCCTGAGTGTGGCTCAGGGAACCACACTCAGGGCAGCTTTCCTGTTCACTGTGATACCACTGCATCCTCAAGCAATGGTGGCCAGGGATCTGTATGTGTGTATATATGTGTATGGCTCGTGACAGCCTGGAGGTAAGTAAAAATGTAGCTTAATTTTGTGTTGGTTTTAAATGTCTGAGTTTAGGTGCACTTTAAGTTTAAACAGAAATCCAGGACTTGCTTATCAGTTGAAAGAGCTTAGAAATGACCTCATTATGTGGTTAAGCTCTTTTGTGGTTGGTTATATATTTGTAATCGGTAAGTAGTAAGCATTAAAACGTGATGCATTGCCAGGACTTTTGAAATGCACATCTTTTTATAGGGGTTTTAAAGTCCTGGAAATGTCCCTCTAGAGGAAAATGGTAAATAGAATATTTTTACATTCTCTTCCAAAAGTTAGCCTAACAGTAGTTGTTGTGTATTCTTGAATAGCGATCCACTGCAGCACATTTAGCTCTCAGTTTAAGTAAAAGACCAGGAAGGAAAAAAAGGATTATCAATGCATTTGCACTGCATTTGCATGGCCTTAAATGGCAAACTATGTTCAGGCGTAATCCTAAAAATTTGGGGATTTCAATTTTTGGACCACTTTGGCAATTGGGGAAGCCCAATCTGCTGCACAGTAATATGATATGAGAACACCTGTACACTTATTACTTAATTAAATTGGGTGCTTCTTTGTATATTTGTGTCTGGGTCTTTTCTTGTATAGTTCATCTAAGTGAACTAGTAAAGTTACTTTGTCTTACATTATCTTTCTTGTATCTGAATATAAGTCTGAACATGGTTTTCAACTTCAAATTAGTCAGGCTCTAGTGCACTGCAAATTTGTACTGGAAAGGACATTACTTGTTTGAGTGTCTCGGCCTGTGGATCGATTCGATCGAATTTCCTAATAAGTAATAAGGTGATGTGGCATGGTATGAATGTGGTTATGAAATATGATGTCATACTGTGGTGTGGAAGTAAGGGGTGGGTTGACTTTGCAAGACACCCTGTTCTATGAACTAGAAGTTTAGCTTTAGTTGCATTAACTTCTTCCCTACAAGGTGTAAATGGCCATTTTCAGTGTAGAAGATTGTAATTGGTGCTTTTTACTTACCTACTTGCTAGCTTCCCCATTGGTTTTAGTGCGGAGCTACAGCCTCTTTTGGTTCTACATACTGTGCAGGCCCAATACAGGCCCCATAGCATAGACCGCTGGAATAAAAAGAAGAGTACCTGCTGCTCAGCTTTAACTCTCTGACAAAAGAGGAACTTTAATTCTTCAAAGCTGTACACCTTTAATGTTGTATAATTCATTCAATTTATTTTATTGTTGTATAAAACGGGATACTTCACTGGTTAAAGAGAATGTAAGTGAAAGAAGTGTTTGGTGCCGCGCCTGCAAATTTGTCTATATTTAGAATCCTGAACTCTCAAACATCCTCTGTGGCCATTCCAAATGCAGCTGTGTTTTGGCAGGTCACAATTGGAATCCATAACTTTTTCCTCCATTTATTTATGTATATGTATATGTATATATGTGTGTATGTGTGTGTATTTGTTTATTTTACACACTGAAAATATTACTTTTAAAACGTTTACAGATATAAAAGTAAAAAATCTCAACTCTGCATCTCTGTTGCAAAGGAAATGTCAACTGTTTCCTTTTAGCAGAGAAGAACATTTAATGACTAGCATTATTCCCATACCAGTCTGTAATTTAGTAAGTGTTGGACTGATTCCTGCGCTACTTTGTAAATGTTACACACAGCGTGTCCTCAGGTAACTCTTCTGGAACTGATATACTTAAATAAATGGCTGGAAACATTTTGTGCATATTTTTCTCCCAAGCATTTTCTAGAATAAACTATTCATTGCAGATGTTTTCAACTTTAGGATCCTGAATGTTCTAGTCTGCGTGAAGCAAACTAGAAACTCAATGTATGTTTCCAAAATGTTTGATTTCAATGAAGCTTTATCTCCTGTTTAAACATATTCACGCTTTCACATATCTTTTGAATAGAAGGGTTAGGCTACATTTACATGGGTGCTTTCTGGGCTGCTGTCAGCCGGCAGAAGCCCAGAATGCAACAGTGCACTTCTGTCTGTGAGTCCTTGCACACTTGTGGGGGCTTGTGTGCTTAGGTAATACCCCTGTGACAGGGTCTATCTGGCAAAAGCTCAAGAACCACCTGGGTTCCATGTTTACCATAAATTCGACTTTATGTGCATTTTACCATGAGATTAGATCAATAAAGTTTTTGGTTGCTTTTATGCTAGCATTTTTTTTTAGTTTGGGTTTATTAAGAAGTATGTTTTGCCAAGTTTAGCATAAACAAGAAAACAACAAGATAAAGGAGGGTCAGGATTGAGAAAAAAATAAACATCTCGGAAGTACAATTTTAACCACAAATGCAATGGAACACTATGGTCCATGATGGTACAATATAAGGGATAGTTTTGTTATACGGGATGTTTACTACATTGTATATTTATGTTTTGGTATTTTTTTTTTTAACTGGCACTAAGATTGTTGGCATGTTGAGCAGATTGGCCGGGCGGCCCGCCCGGGAGATTTTAGTCCCCGCCCGGCACACAAGTCCTCCGCGGCGAGCAGCCTGACAGGCGGCGCCTCCCATTCTTCAGGAGCGCGCCACAGCCACTGAAAGACTCCGGCCCGCGGCACACTACCGGAGCCGCGGGCCGGAGTCTTTCAGTGGCTGCGGCGCGCTCCTGAAGAATGGGGAGGCGCCGCCTGTCAGAGGACTTGTGTGCTGCCGCTGGCCGGCAGCCTATCAGAGAGGCCGCCGGACCGGTGCAGGCGGCGCGATGACGTCATCGCGCCGCCCGGCTGAAAAAAAATTCTGGGGAGAACACTGGGTATTTTTGTGAACCAGTGTTTTCACAATTGGTATTAGGTAGTAAGAGAGAAAAACGTTTCTTGAGGGTGCCTGCTATCTAGTTAACTGGTAATGTACTGGGAATAATGCAATAATTCTGTGTTTAGTTCAAATTTGAGGAGGATTTTCCACTGTGCAAATGCGGCAATGGCTATATATAGGGCTTTAGTGTGCAACAGTAAGCAGACCTATGTATAACATTAAATACAGTTACATCTATGACATATAAGACAAATAGAATCTGTAGAGACCATGTGCCTCAATATACACAAAGTGAAAGCAGGAAGAAAAAATCATAAACAGCTGCAGAAGGATTGTCCAGAGCCAGACAGTGTGAGGAGCTGAGCGCCGGGGCACTAGTGAGATCAGGAGGAGGGGTTGGGGGGAAAATGTACAGATTTCTCCTCACAGGTAACTACTTTTTATTAACATATTGCTCCAATAATGCTGGGTTGGCTAGCTAGGGGGAAAAGTTTGTCTGGTGGGTTGACTGGAATCGACTGCCTCAATTCCTGTCCAATTGACTGGTGCTCGGGCACTGCGTGGTGGCGTCACTATGCTACGCTTGAACAGGTCATCAATCGTGCGCCCATCTATATGTGTATGGGCACCTTTTAGACTTGATCTGTGTTAATAGTACAATAAACAATTAGTTAACCTCCCTAGCGGTTGAGATGAACCCTGTTCGTTCGCTTGTCAGGGTCACCCCGGTTGCATCACGCTGATGTGGAAGGGGGCGGGGGGCATAGACCTCCATGTTAATGGAGGAGCGCCAGCTTTCCCGCCCACACAGCCGGCGTCAATAATGACACCGGCTGTGTGGAGAGAGGGTGGAGGGAGTCAACGACAGGCAGTGTACTTTGTACACTGCCTCGGTTGCCTGTATCGGCGCGATACGGGCAGTGCGCTAGGAAGGTTAATGTATACATGTTAATACCCATGTTAATGGTACACTGCCTTTCTTATGAAGATGTCTGTAGCAGTGACTAGGCCTTCCCTTGTCTGTTTTTGTTTCTCAGCCATCCGGTTAGCCTGAAATAACCATTATAAGAAATGCACAGACAACCTTGTAAAAGTCAATAAAACGCTACAAGGTCCAATTTAATAAGTGTTTTAGGGAAATCTGGCTCAGGTGGGATTCTTTTATATCTTAAAGCTGGAAGATGGAGTTTTAAATCCAATGTCTCTTGGGATGTCAGCACCTGGAGTAATGAGTTGACTTTGACTTCATAAATCAATGATTGCTGCTGGGTTCTACATAATAGAACTCTGATATGCATAAAAAGTCTGCAATCAACATTTTGTTCTAAATAAAGAAATCAGAAAGCATGCTTTGAGTTATCACCTGATCAATATTTCCTATGGATATAGGATGGTATTAGAAACCTCTTGAAGTATTAGGTTGTTCACATGTCCAAGTTCTGTGGCTTCTTTTTATACGCTTTACCCATGAGACCGCTTTGATGGTTGGTTTCACTACTTATTAACTGTAGAAGGGTTTTAAAATGAGGTCCTCAAACTTTCTCGTGGGGTGGGGGGGGGGGGGGCAGTTAATGACACTTTAGACTGCCAGGGGCCGAATTATAGTTTGGTGTGGGAGGCATGTACAAATGTACTATTTAAATTCCAAATTGCTTCCATGCCACCCACAGTCTCAGCCTGGCACCCATCACTTATTTAAGTAATGAAACCAAGGTCACTAACCTTTTTGATTTTGGGATCCTTGTAACTCTGATAATATTGCTCTAACCCCCCAGATCTTGTACATCAGTAGTGCAACCTTAAAATTTTCAGGATTAGTAACTAACCCTTCCAGCCAGAAGACACATTGTGAAACTGCTGGTGGGCCAGATAAACAGGCTTGAAGGGCCACATCTGGCCCCAGGGCCTTAGTTTGAGGACCCCTGTTCATTAGTCCACTGTAGCTGCCAGTATTGCAGGGATAAATAAACTGTACTAATGGTAATGGCCACTAGGTGGCACTTGATGCTGCTTTGTGAAAATGTGTCTAGTTTGTATAGGGAATGTGGTTGTGTTTTTACCCTACTGTCACTGTGGTCAACTGCCAAATTGTTCTTTTGCCACAAGGGTTCATAGAGTAGTGGTGTGGGACAATTAGGGTTTACACATTGTAAAATAGAACTTTAATATGCTTGCCATGCAAGTTACTAGTGTGATGTGGTGTAGTGTGACACAAATGGCAAATATAGGTGCTTTATAATGCTTTTCAATGGTGCAAATGCGTCTCCTTGGATAGGATGTGGAGAGCATGATAATGCATTTACCCGACAGTCACTGTTCTCCAGAGTTTTATCATAAATCATCCCTATAATGAGGGGATAACTCTGCTTTAACAAATGTATAATGACCTATTCCTACATATCTGCTTTTTGCTAAATACAGGTAACTGGTGCCTTCATGCTTATTTCATGTTTTCCTCCAGAGCACCCCAGGAGCCTGGGACATTCTGCGCATCAAATCAAATTCCTACCAGAGCTCCAGTCAAAAAAAATAAAATAATTTTGGACAATGAGATAATCTTCAGTGTAGCAGAGGTCGGCATAAATCCATTCTCGCATTGAATTGCATTAGTGATACAAGTTGCTTTGCGTGTTCGAAGTGTTGATGGACTGAAAGCATACTGTGGGTTTCTCCATAGCCTGGTAATAGATTCGGGTTATAACTAGCTGCACACACTATTCAGTTAAACCATATCTTACATGGCATTTATGATTATAAACAATTGTGAATCCCCATGGTAACTTGGGTAACCTTTTTCGGTTTCAAACATGCCTTTTTTTATTTTTTATAATAGAGTGGTCTTTAGGTAATTGGATCTCAGGATTTCAGAAATGTTGTTGGTATACAGAACTCCAGATCAGCAGATCATCACTCAGCTCGGGTATATTAAAGCCATTGCTTTTCGGTCACACCTTTACGGCTCTTTATGTACATTACTAAGAGCTTAAGCTCTAGTGCAGATTCTATGCATTTCTATGCATATGCAAGCAACCCCCAAAAATCCCTTTATGTGATTACCACATTATTTCAGAGAATAAGTTACCAACTTAATAAAGGGAACACTTATCCAGAATCCCCAATAAACATTCTGTTCCCTTGACCCATGTATTGCAAATTATGAAAGGCTTAATGAAACAAATCCAAGGGCAGCATTGGTGGATCACTTTAATTTTCACAAAGTCTTCACAAAGATTTCAAGAGGATAAAAACAGGACAGCCATACAAACATGGCATTAATTGCATTTCGTAAACATTTAAGCATTCTTTCATTTTAGGACAGGTTGCCCTAAGACTATATTAGTGCGTCTATCTTTAATATGCCTTTTCCACAACCGTGGCTGTACGCTGGCTTTCTCATAATTGAGGTATTGCAGAAACCAGATGTGACCCAGAGGAGGTTGCAGGGTTCCACAGCAGAGACTGGAATATCTGTATAGGACCCCAATATGCCATGCACTTCATAGATCTGGGCTTTATGCAAGAGTGGCAATTTCTTAACGTTAAGTATAAGAAGTCACAATTTGAGTCCACCAAAGGCATGTGGGAGACTTCCTGAATGTATGGGAAAGGGTGCGCTTGTCAGATGGGACTAAAATTTTTATATTTCAGCCACCACGTCATAAGTGTTTTGTTTTTTTGTTTTTGTTTTTTAAATGAGCAAGGGCTGGAAAACTGGTCAAACTGAAAGGTGAGTGGTGCTAAATGCAGGTATATTCCTTCTGAGTGATTTGAGACTGGGACAGAGATTCACATATTAGCAGAAAAATAGCTGACCTGAACTAGTCAAAGTCCAGACCTTATTCCAAATGACAAACCGTGGCAAGGCTTTGAAGATTGCTGTTCACAAGCAAAAGCCATCCAGCATGAGGAAGCAGTTTTGCCCTCAGGAATAGGCAGGAATCCCAGTTGCAAGATGTTGCAAGCCCATGGAAAATTATCCAAAGTGACTTTTGGCTATAAAAATTTAAAATACATCGTCAAAGTTGTAGGTGTGTTCTGTAAATGAAATGGTGTAAACTCTCATACAATCCATTTTCATTTTAGATTATGAGGCAAGAAAACATGAAGGGTGAATAATTTTTCAAGGCACTGTACCTAATTCCCCCTCCTGCTCCTGGATTTTAAAGCCAGGAACACAAGGCTCGATATACCGACATCGAAGGAGCTGGAGCCGCAGCACTGCTGTGTCATCCAGCTCAGACGATGCTTTACATGGAGACCCGCAGTCCCCATACAAAGCAATGGACATCGACTGTGATTTACAGTCATGTCCGATATCCCTGTTTTAATCCGCTCGAAAACAGGAATGGCCACATTAGATATGGGCCAGATTGATGGTCATGAGTGCGCATGGTGCTCAAAGCCGCCATCGATGTAGCCCATATCTATGCATGTGTTCCCAGCTTTAGTCATTAGCTTGGGGCATCATGTGTAGGAAATCCTTGCTTAATTTTTTATTGAATGCTTTAGTTAAACACAATGTAATAATAGACTACACTTGGTAAGAGGCATACTGGAATTGAACTTCAAACAAAGTTAGGTTAACAAATATTTTATACCCATGTGAAAGATATAATTTGAATTTGCAAATTTTAAACTGACTTCCAAATGTGTGAGCTTAATGCAATTGGCTGATGAACAATAGATTTTGGAAGTTTCGTCCAGTCCAGCTCCCTAGTTATCTTATCTCCTCACATTTCAGAGCAGAATGAAGTCAGCACTGTCTTTTAACTAATAACGTTTCTACTCCTAATACCTTTCTATGTGAATAAACTGGTGTAAAGATTATTACTAAATTCCACATTTAAAATGTTTAAAAATATGAGGGCTGTGGCTTTATTTTATTTTAGGACAAAAATGGAAAAAGCATTTCTGAGTATTGTGTGTGTGCTTTAGGTTGCCTTGAGAACTGACTGCAATGAAAAGTACACAATTGAAATATTTGTGACACAATTGAAGGGATTTGTGACAAAGTTCCTAAATAATGAAATATCTAAAGTCCATTGCTATTTAACGAAGTGGCAACCAAAGTAAAGCTAGCCATACATTCTTCAATCTGATGGTCTTATTAAATATTATGGTTTTTTTTTACATTTGGAATTCACATTTGGCTCCACTTGCTTCCTACAGAGGTCCATCCTTTTGTATAGGGGAAGGCCTGGTTAACCTCCTGGGAATTCTGCCCGAGTTATCTCTGGCAGCGTCTCAGCTGATAACTCGCCCTGAGATAAATACTTAAAAAGTCACCTGTCTGCCGAATTCCCTCTGCGATTCTGTATCCGCCCTGGTGATGTCAGGTATGACGCTGGAGGGGCAGGGGGTAGGCGTAGCCATCGACCTCCATGTTAATGAAGGGGTGTTGTCTTTTTAGAGGAGGGCAGGAAATCTCAGCGGCAAGTATAAGCAGACCTGAATATAAGCCAAGGTACCCAAAAACTGGGAAAATGTATTGACTTGAGTATAAATGGAGGAAGGGAAAAGCAAACTCGGATACTGGAGTTTTCAAAGTGAAATTCCATCTCCAGTAAAAAAAAATGTACAATATGTCTAAAATGGCGCTGCCGTCCAAGTTTGTTTACATTATACCAGCTTTACTGTGTCGCTTCTTCAGGAGAGCATATTTACAGCCGTGGCTTGGTGGTTGACCCTATGAAGCTTTGGGGGGGGGGGGGGGG
>CM070036.1:61069107-61096023 GCA_036250615.1 Ptychadena robeensis | reverse complement strand
TACAGGTGTGTGTGTACAGTGTGCTGCAGTGACGACGCCCACAGAATACATCACTTCCTAAAAAAATTAATCTGGAAGATTTTTCATTCGTGTTTCCGACGATTATTTTCATTGTGTGTCATCACACTGTACTCGAGGGTTCATAGATTGCACAGGCATCGACCCGTGTATGGCCAGCCTTAGGAGAAGAAAAGATATAAATAACTTAACCTGTTTTATACATCTACTGCCATAAAAAGATTATTTTTTTTAATAATCTGTGGTTTCGCTCTCTTTCCTCCGTCTGTTTCCACAGCATAAACTGTCACTTCCAGTTATGAGAAAATGGCTTTCTTAGATATTTGACACCTGCAGTGAGCAGTAAATAATTGCAGGCCCAGGCAGAGCAGACATTTGGAGCAGCTGACTAGCGTGCTGGACCTGTGACAGGTACATCCTGATACCGTGTAACACAACAACCCTTCTGTGGAAAGCTGAAGACCAGCTGAATGACTAAAATATTGTCCCAGCTTAAACTTTTCACGGAATGCTATGTAGGCATTTCAAGAAAGCCGTTACTGAAGGTGCCCGTATTTTATATTTTGCATATAATTTTCATTGTTCACAGATTGGCATTGAGATCTTCTTTTGTCCTGTGTTACTAGTTGTGACACTAGTTAATACAAAAGGATTAGAACTCTCTACACTTTTGGAGTCAATGCTGTGCTTTGCACTTTTAAATTCTTAAAGCCTATCTACCTACCACCTCGGTACCTGCTTTCTATGACCAGCACCAGAGGTCTGTAAACCTATGTAAACCCGTAACCTGTGACATGTGGCTGCTGGAGGGGCGGAGCATCACCGGATTCAGATCTGGATTGGTCGAGAGAGCTCATTAACATGGGCGTTTGCAGACAGTTTACAACTGAATTCAATTAGAGCATTTAAAGAACGCAAAATGTACTGTCATTAATCAGGCACTTTTTTTGTCATGTTCTGAGGGTCGTTTCGTTAGTAAGCAAAACCCATTGACTACATCTGACAGCTACCCCACCTCCTGGCCCAGCTGACCTAATGCGGGCACGTCTGCTACTACTGTATAAATGTTCCTGTGCCTTGTACACAACAGCTGTTTGTTGGTAGAGGAAAGATCCTGCTGTGGATGGATCTTCTGCAACTGCTGTGTTTATGTAAGCTAAGCAGCTTAAGCCTGGCTGACCTACAAACAGCAGAGGCAACCTCCCCTGTGTGTATATCAGCTAGGCCCTAGCTGATACAACTACAGCAGTAGCAGAGGTAAGATCCACCCATTGGTAACTGGTCTGCTTTGGGTGTACTATGTCTAATGCACACTGTAATAGTTTGCTATCTGTGTAAAGAGGAGCCTGTACAATGCAAGCCTGAAGCTAAGGCTGAAGTTCTGCTTAAGGTTATGTCCCCACTTTTGCGATCTGCCGTGAGCATTTGCAAGCAGGAAGGTGTGTGGGGGGGGGGGGGGGGGGGGGGGGGGGGGGGGGGGGGGGGTACTGGACATCTTGCCCAACCCCACCTGATCGCGGCCATGAGAGAATGAATGGGTGCCGTTAAAAATCAATGAATTGAGATGTGGTTTTTAACCGCGTCCATTCATGTCTATTGCCACGATCAGCTGTGGGGACGAGCCCCATCAGATACATGGCCACTATTATAATTGCGCGAGATTGATAAAGTGGGGACAAGCCCTAAATGGAATTGATCTACAACCTGACACATGCAGTGACCTTCTATTAAATATGAGAAACTTGCTTATTAAAATACTAGTTAGACCGCTCCAACTACGTTGTTGATTAAACATGCTGTAATTTTGGACCGATCCCTTTGCCAGTATAAGCGAAGATGTTAAGCCTTCCAGTTTATAAACTCCTTCAGTACCGTAAACACTGTCCCCACAACACAGCCTGGCACAACAGTCAGAATACACATAGCAATGTCTTTCTTCTTGTTTTGAATTCCCTGAAAGCTTTGTAGACTTGTGGCCAGATTTGCTGAGCTGTGTGCTTAGACCACATCATGCCCATTTTACATTTTAATTAGCTGAGAATTAAACCACTATAAACATGTGTCTTGTCCAAACAGGATTACTGGTTCGCCAGCATGTGAATTAAGAGGAAGTCCTATTTTGTTTTTCAAGTTGCAGTGATATTGGTTAATATTTAGAGAAGTTGGAAAGACCAGTCACTGTTGTGCTTTATGGATTTATTTCGGACCATGCTGTGCTCTTGTGATTTAGTTGTATATTGCATTGTGATATCCATCACTTTATGTTCTATCTAAACTCGAATTATTAAACATACTAGAAAAAAGACTGATGGTAGAGAAGCATTCTGTAGTCTTACAGACATTCCACTTACATGCATGGATGGTCACATGGCGGTAACAGTTATTTCTCAATAGTAAAACTACTATGTGTTTATACCTATAATTCTCTATATACTTCTGGGAAACCACAGACTAGTAGTTCAAGCCTTTTGGCATAATGGGCCAAAATCACACCTGAGCAATGCGTGGGGCGAGTTTCTCCATGTGGGAGGCATCTTGAAGCCATAAATCGATCTAAGAATTTATGGACATGTCTGTAATTTTTAAATTGATTGCATTACTTTAGATGCAAAAGATTATCTGCATGACCGGCCATGTGTGATGACATCATCATGCACCGTCGATCTGCAGGAGGATTGAAGAAAAATATGAAACTCTATGCCCAGCTTAAGTGATAAATGGTTCTTATTAAATTTGAGCCTTTTTAGCAGCAATCGGAGCTGGACAGTTGTCAATTTGTCATGGTTAATAACATGAGATCACACCTTCTTCCAGCACCTCCCACAAATATTATTGGCTTAATGGCAATTCTTCTGTATTTATTAGTCCAGCTTTACACAAAACTGCTAAATAGGGTTGATCCTACAAATACTGTTTCTAAAGCCCCCCATACACCTTTAGATCACTCCGTACAATTACCTTTAGATCTACCAACAACTATGTAGTGATAGAATACATAACAGGGTGGATAAAAATCAATGATTTTTTTATAAAAAAATTTCTTACCGTCCAAAGGTTATTCCATCATGAAATAAAGATTTGTTTTTCATTATGTAGAAGTCTTGGTAAATAAATCAGGGCTGTGGAGTCGGTCGATAAATACTCCGACTTCTACTTCTCAGTTTCTGATTCTTCCGACTCGGACTCCTCTGTATTTAATATGCTAATGTATTTTATCCATTCGTTGAAGGAAAGGAAGGTAACATACATTACACACAGAACTTCTGGCTAGGAAACCAACACTGGACTGTAATGGCCAATTAAAGCAGAGAAACGGAGTTAGACAGAAGATGCTGCTGCCTTACGAGCTTTTCGTGCCATTTTAAATGGCACAAAGAGCCATTTCCCCTGAAATCACGGCGGAGTACAAACACCGGCTCTCCGCCCAGCCCTCTACACACCGCCGGCGTCTATTTGACACCGGCGGTGTGTGGAGAGCGGCGCCCCCTCCATTAACATGGAGGTCTATGGCGAGGTCTATAAACGGAAATTAATGTGCACCACATGGGCACATCGATAACTGTTTAATGGGGACCCGCTATCCCCAGCTTGCAGTGTGTGATTTAAAACACTCCACAGGCTGGGGAGAAACAGCCTGTCTCATACAGCTTCCAAGTGAGTGCTGGCTCCGCCCCCTTCACACTGACAGCCGACGGCTGTGGAGGAGGCAGGAGCCGCAGCTGTTAAAATACTTTCCATGAAGACTCATGTCTCCATGCAAAGTATTGGAGATTGAACGGGGTCTTTCCAACATGTTGGAACCCCGTTCAATCAAGTTCCTTCCAGCCTTCTCTATTGATCCCGCCTGAAGGAAGGCACACACGGGTAGGTTTGTAAACAGATTAGAGTACAATCAATCACCATGAGCGCGCAGGTTAATTGATTGTACTCAAATCTTTTTACAGAGCTACAAGTGTGTGCCTAGGTTTAGTGTTCTGATCTTCTGCTGAAGGGAGGCAGGGTGAAGGGGACATCAAACATGATTTCATGATTTCCCTGGAATCCCAGAGTCATGTGTAAAGTTGAAGCTAACAATCTAAGTGTTTGTCGCCTTAGCTGAATGACAGCGGTTTTCCAAATGCTTTACGGTTCAGTCTTGAACTATTGGCGATCCATTGCCGTTACTTACACAAGCGCCTCTAGTCCGGCAAAAAACATTTACTTCATCATCAGCGAGAGTTAAGGCGGTCATACACACAACCGAGCGGCGGCTGATTTTGCCGCCGACAGGCGTGCACGCTTGCTGATCAGGGGTGCCTACATGGGGTGACAGATCGCTGACGCCCCACAGCTCGGTCGGCCAGAGAACAGACATGTCCGATAATCTCTGGCCGATGCTGTTAGTCTCAATGAAGACCGGCGTCTTCATTGAAGCTAACGACCAGCACACAAAGGGTGCCCGCCGATACTGTCTGCTCTGGAGAGCAGCGCGAGGACTCTAGAGCTCATCTGAGCTGATCTGTCGGCCCCCACTCGGTACGTGTGGGGGCTTTTAGGCTAGGTTCACAGTGGGCGCTGTAATGTTATGCACGGCATGCATTTATTCTTATAGCAGAGGAGTCGTTCATTATGACTGTTTGTTAATTGCCACATTGGAAGTAATTTATTTATTTTTTAAATTAAAACTCCAGGTACCCAAAAATGTCTCCAACTCCTCGACTCCGACTCCACAGCCCTGAAACAAATTCCATTAATCCTTTCACAATGTCATGCTCTTCCAGAGGTTTTGTAAGATTATTGGGCAGTTTCTCTGCCTTTAAGGTATTATCACAGATCTTAGCAGAGATCACATGTCTCTTTTTCACAGCAAAAATGTTATAACATGAACAGAGTTGAGATAAAGACCCTAATTCTATTGTTCTACAAACCTATGAATACAGAATCAACCCATTTAGTGGCAAGTTTCAAGTTCAGTGAATAGAAAAGAAACAATTTTTTGATTGTTTGGAGTGGAATAGATCTGCACAAGAAGTGAAAGTGAAACTAAACCTAGCCATACATGGGCCGATTATTTTGCCATTCGATTGTCGATCCGATTTAAAATCAATAGATTCTTTAAAAGGATTCAATTTATTTATAGAAATTGAGAACTGTGAAATCGATTGCTTCATAGGAATCCATTACATTTGTATGATCGACCAAAATTTATGTCCGATCACTTTTCGATCAATTTTATGTTCGGTGTTGATTACTTTTGGTCGATCGCACCAGCTGGGTATGAAACGTTTTTTTCTCTATAATGCAGTAATTATCTAGTATGTGACAAAACCTTGCTTTGCAAATGGAAGGATTCAAATGCCAATGATAAAGTATTTTCAACTGATTTTGTTGACCACCATGCCAATAGACTTGCCTTATTCTTTGGACCATAAGATACATCTGAGTGTCTTGTTACCATTCTGCTCTTCCATCTACCATTCTGCTGTTATCTGACTGGCAGAGCCGGAGTTAAGGAGGATGGTAAGCTGCCTGTGACCCATTGCTGGCTCTCCCATCTGCCACTGTGTGTGAGTTGGGCTTAAGCTGCCCATCTCGGACAGTAAGCAGAGCAAAGCTTTTCCCACTGGCAGATCTCTCATTTGCTCTGTGTGACCAGCCAGAGGCACAGTGCCCTATCTGTGTATGTGAGAGCTGGCAGCATGAGTCCAGCTCTCTCACCCCACAGGCTATATGGTAGAGCTGCCACCTGTCAGCACTTTCATCTGACTGCCACATCATTGTATATGTCAGCGGGCTGAATTACCACAGCCCAGATGCATTGCTGTAAAATGCTGATGTATTTAGTGAAAGAGCCCTCAATGTTTAAGAGCAGTGATTTTTTTCTTTTCACTGTGGAGGACAGATTTGATAGATTTTATAAATTGTTCCAAGTTTGATAGCTTCCCTGAAATTGACATGAAAAACCCTCTTTTCACTCTGCTCTGATTAAATGTTTTTGCTTTTATTGTTGTGTTGGACATTTGGCTCTTCCTGCGATTCAGTTATACACCTGATAATTTTCCAACTAGGTGTCATTTTGTACTTGCCCAGGAGCAGTATTGCAGTCAGCATTCTGTTTGTGCTGGTTCCTGTGTCTTAAACATAATATTGTCTGCCTGTAATTAATCTGCTATGGGTGTACACAAATTTAAAATAAAGTGAGAACAAAGGGATAATGTTACATAAGCATTATGGCTCGAGGCATGTTTATAGTATCATCTATGAATTACTGGCTTTGTCCACAAAATAGCTTTGTCAATGGCCTTTAAGACGTCACAATTTGTATGCAGACAATTTTCAAAAGATTTTATTTTGATTTTCATGTTTATTTTGCACCTATTAGGAAACATATGGTCGCAGTGTTTATGAATATTATGAGTGCTATTCTTTCAAATGAAAGAACAAATTGGCAGATGGTTGCTGTTGGCTTGGGGTGGACAGAGTAAAAACTACCTTCTTGACTGTACTATATAAGAACTATTAAACTAAACCAAAAGGAACACCACCTCACTAGAGCGATTGGTTGCAGTTACTGTGGTGCTGCTTGACAGGCAGCTGCCCTCTAACCATTGTAACCAGCCTATTGCTCATCTTGTATTGTCCTTATATTGTTTAGCCGTTAAAGCCCCCCATACACAGACAGATTCTCCCTTGATAGATGAGGGACATACTGGCCTTCAGAGGCACCCTTTGTGTGCAGGACATTACTTTAAATAGGGACTGCCATCACCATCCAAAGTGATGGGCTACATGGATTGGCTGCTCAATGTGGGCACCTGCAATCCGCGGTAAGTAAGGGCTACTTTTTTCCCTTAGGGTCCCCCTTGCCTATGTCCAAGACTAGCCAACCCCCTCAACTCCTACCCACATTAAAATTTTATTTTCCCAAAAGTGATGTCACAAAGCCCCTGTCTGGGGTAATGTCACCTCCCTCCTTCCATGCACACAACCCTTCTTTATACCTCTAGCAGTTTCCCTGTTCTGCGGCTTTGTAATTTAAAGCTAGGGATATACTATGCTCTTGGATGCCCTGGCGTCTGCGTATCCAATGAGCACTAACTCATCTGGGCATGTTGGTCATGCGTCAAGCCTCTGCTGCGATGGAGGCTTGAACTGACAGATCATGGGCTCTGGAGACAGTTGTCATAGCCCACTGCCTTCAGTGCTGGGCTTGTGCCCTAGCTTGACTAGCAAAGTCAGATAGGGACTTTTTCAAAATGAAATACCACCATTTTTAAAATGTCTACAAGTTTTACGCTTGTCCAGCTCGGGATTTCCTTTTTAATTTTCGATTTACAGAGAGAGGAGGGGCGCACAAAGCTGAGCTTACAGCCTCTCTCCTTCGTGCCCCTGCCAGATTGGGAACCACTTTAGACAACATGTTTATTTGCTTATTTTCCTTATTCAACTTAGGGCTAATTTACACTGCTAGTAGGAAACCAAATCCGTTGTGAATGTGACATTCTGTGCTCCCCAGTTTTTTGAGTGCCGATCTAAAATCTACCACTGCCTCCAAAAAATACACTTTCCTACTCAAATACTTAGTTTGTGTAATTAAAATGACCAAAACATTCAATTAGAAATCTTGAAGTTGAGGTTTTCCTTGGATGGCTGTACTTGTACTGTAAGTTTATATTGTATGTCCACACTATAGATCTACTTTGATGCATTTCCATATGAAATATTTATATAACAATTTATATGACGGCGACAAACAGTTTTTAATGAAATATTCATGTCAGATTTCTAGCAGCAAATGTTCTGTTCGGTCTACTCTCAATAGCAGTGACAGTTGCTCCAATATTCAGCTTGTATAGCTTTGAGCTAAAATGATCTTTTTGGAAGCGTCTCAGTTCAGTTTAGACAAAGCTATATTGAAACCAGGATGGGTGTATTCCATCTATGGAAGGATGAACTGTTTTCCTTTAGGGATTTCAGTTATTTTCAGGCTGAGCTTTGTCAATAGACATCTTGCCAAAACCTATAAAAACAGGTTTACGTTTGTCTTGTTTTTGTGAGGTCCGAAAACCGGTCTGTGAATAAAGTCTATGCTGTTTAGCAGTAGAATTTTTTAAGAAACACTTAAATATAAACATTATTACAGACCGTATGTCACAAAAGTGAGTGCACCCCCTGACATTGTCGTAAATAGTTAAGAATACCTTCTCATATGACAATTTCCGCTCTGTCTAACGGCCATTAATTTCTAAACCACTGATCTTAATGTGTATCAGACTGAAGTGAAAAATTGTGCACAAAGTGTCTTTATTTTGTGTCCACCATTATTTTCCAGCACTGCCTTAACTCTCTTGGGCATGGAGTACACTGGAGCGACACATTGTCTCTTGAACCCTGTTCCATCATCTCTGTGACGTCATGGAGGAGTGGATAATACATACCATGCGCTTCTCTACCTTCCATTTGAGGACGCCTCACAAATGCTTAATAGGGTTGAGAAGACATGCTTGGACAGTCCAGCACCTTTATCCATTTCTTTCTCAAACACTGGTCCTGTTGGAGTGTTTTTGGGGTCATTAATGTGTAAGAATACTCCCCTGTGTCACAGTTTCAGAAGGTAGTGAACTATGCACTCCTTCAGTATGTCACAGTATTTAAATTCATTGGACGCATCAAAAATTCAAAGGTCTTTCCTATTCAATTCATAAACATCCAATGGAAAATAAGCGCATAAAACACCAAATGAAGACGTAGCCGAAGGCCTTGTCTTGTCTTCATCGAAAGCGTGTGCCAAACCTGGCCTATTGTGAAATACTTGCCTTTCTCCACAGGCATGCTGACGATGTGATGCACTGTTGTGTCAACATGGACGCCTTTGATGAAAAGCAATGGGTTCTTCATGACTTGGCCGTTGATTTTCGGGTGCATTTATAATGAGTTTTAACATGGGGTGTGTTAAAAGTAATGCAATGCATAATTAACAGGGGACAAACGTCATGGATGTGTTAATGTGAACAGGTTCATGACGTCCAATGGAGACACTTAGGCCGATTGTCGCCCGATTTTTTGGCCAATTGACCACTGTGCATGTTTCCGCAGCTCGGCCGCATGTCAGGTGCGCCCACCTGGACAGATGGACCAGGAGCATCCCACCCAGAGGAATGGGACACACAAGGCCGATCCCCTTTGTGTGTGGGATCGGCCAGGAATTTAACCACATTTCGGATGGCACAGTGATCCAATATGTCGGTAAATTCCTGGCCGATCCCACACACAAAGGGTGTGCCCCATTCCTCTGGGTGATCGGCTGCAGTGTGATGATCACGCTGCAATCAGTCTCTCGAGAATCCCGCAGCAATCGCTGCGTGTATCGGGGGGACCTTGTGTGTCCACTAGCTTTTTGAAGCTTTATAAGCACACTACTGAAGTTTTTCATGTTAAACAATGGGGCTGTTTATTCGGTAGCTGCTGCTTCCCTTCACTTAATTTTCATCAGCTTAAAGTATTGCCAGTGTTTAACACAAGTCAACGCATCCATAGAGAAGGCATTGAGCACATTTGTTAACCAGTGACTAGGTTATGCTAGAACAATGGTTCTCATTCTTTTTAGATCTGTGACCCCGGAAGTGTTCACAGTGGTCATTTCCTGTATTTGGAACGTGTAAGTGTCCCCCTCATATTTTTCCACCCTGCTTATGCAAATTTTGTGTGAAGTTAGCAAGGAGAGTAATGCCCCATTTTTACCTCCCACCCCACTTGTTAGCAGCAGCTCTGATACTCGGTGACCCCTGTAAAATGGTCATTTGACCCCCAAGGGGGTCCTGACCCACAGGTTAAGTACCACTGTGCTATGATAAGTTATGTTATGTAGATACTGGGTAAGATGTGACATGTTATTGATGGCCTGTTTCTTTTGTTTACATCCATAATTAAAATGTCTATTCTTTTTTGTTTGTCCTTATGCATGCAGGGTAAATATGTTTGTGTCTCCAGACGCAAGTAAATCTGGAGCCACGAGTTCTTGGCATGCCATTGCTTATAAAAAAAACTGTCTGTGTACTTGACTGTGTCTTTTATAATTAAGAAATAAACACGTCATTACTGGTATCACTGCAATTAATCACTTTAACTTATAACTGAATGCATAAACAGTTTAATAATCTAATAACTGAAATAAATCTTAAGAGTTTCACGGGGAGGTATAAGGTTAATACAAAAAGAGGTAACTGCAGAAACCCTAAGAAGTCTTTAAAAAATGATTTGTGGGCTAAATCCTTGGGTAATATTGGAGGAAAGTTTAGATTTCTCTAGATGGTTCCAAAGCATTCAAAAATTTTGCACATCAATTTTGCCTATAGTATTGACATGGCAGTAGAGGCCACAGAACAGGTTGACAATACATGACCGTATTATTGTGCCATAGCTCAAGGGGGTACAATTCTTACACTCAGGTGCCCATGGTAGAAACTTTTGTTGATGGACCAGTATAAACCCTGTCTGATGTGTGGTTACACAGAAAGAAATGCTCAGTATGAGATATAGGTGTCCGAACATGCTGTTACAATTGTTCCTCCTTGGTATTGAAACGGATTGGCCATCTGAGATTTGTGCATGACAGTTGTTCAGTTCAATATTATGTTCAAGAGTGGCACTGTACGTTTTGCCCAGTGCATATTAGGTAAAGGGTTGTTTAAACTGTTGTCTGTCTAGCATCTTTTTTTTTTTCTGGTGCTACAATACTAGAAGTGATAGTAATCCTATTGATTTTTTGGGACAGCTGCTGGACAAGTGGTACACGGTGTAAAAAATTAGGCCTGTGGAGTCGGTCGATAAATTCCCCGACTCCAACTCCTCAGTTTCAGATTCTTCCGACTCCTCTGTATGTAATATGCTAATGTATTGTATCCATCCATTGAAGGAAAGGAAGGCGACATACACTAACCACTGAACTACTGGCCTGGAAAACGCTGGACTGTAATTGCCAATTAAAGTAGAGAAAGGGAGTTAGGCAGAAGATGCTGCTGATTTTTCCTTATGCTAGGCACCACGCTGTGATTGATCGGGGATCAATTGAACGGAAATCAATGTGCACCACATGGGCACATCGATTCCTGTTCAATGGGGACCCGTTATCCCCAGCTTGCAGCGTGTGATTTACAACACGCCACAAGCTGGGGAGAAGCAGCCTCTCATACAGCTTCCAAGTGAGGAGTGCTGGCTCCCGGTCCCCTTCACACTGACAGCCGACGGCTGTGGAGGAGGCAAGAGCCGCAGCTGTTTTAATACTTTAATACCCCGTTCAATCAAGTTTCTTTGAGCCCGCTCTATTGATCCCGCCCGAAGGAAAGCACACACAGGTAGGTTTGTAAACAGATTAGAGTACAATCAAGCACCATGAGCGCACAAGTTAATTGATTGTACTCAAATCTTGTTACAGATCTACCTGTGTGCCCGGCTTTAGTGTTCTGATCATCTTCTGAAGATAGGGCAGTGGAAGGCTCCAAGAAGAGGCAGGGTGAAGGGGCACTTCAAACATGACTCATGATTTCCCTGGAATCCCATGTCATGTGTAAAGTTGTAGCTAACAATCTAAGTATTTGTCGCCTCAGCTGAATGACAGCGGTTTTCCAAATGCTTTACGGTTCAGTCTGGAACTATTGGCAATCCATTCCCTTCCCTTATACAAGCGTCTCTAGTCCGGCAACAAACATTCACTTCATTATCAGCGAGAGTTAAGGCCGCCATACACGCACCGAGCAGTGGCCGATTTTGCTGCCGACCGATGAGCGCGTGTGTATGCCGATTGGGGGAGCCCACATGGGGTGACAGATCTCTGTCGCCCCACAGCTCAGCTGGCCAGAGAACGGACATGTCTTATAATCCCCGGCCGATGCAGTTAGTATCAATGAAGACCGGCGTCTTGCTGTCAGCTCTGGAAAACGGGGGGATGACGTCATCACTCTGCACTCTAGAGCTCATCTGAGCTGGTCGGTCGGCCACCGCTCGGTACGTGTGTGGGGGCCTTTAGGCTAGGGTCACAGTGGGCGCTGTAATGTTATGCGCTGCATGCATTTATTCTCATAGCAGAGAAGTCATTATGTTCATTATGACTGTTAATTGCGACATTTGAAGTAATTTTTTTTTAATTAAATTTTTTTTTTAAAATTTAGTCGGAGTCGGTCCATTTTTTGCCGACTCCGACTCCAGGGACCCAAAAATGTCTCCGACTCTGACTCCACAGCCCTGTAAAAAATACTGAAATATTTATCAGATCAAGCATACATTTTACGTCATTACTTAATGGTGTCCTTAGATTTTATAAGAACATCTCTTTACTTTTTTTTTTTCTAGTAAATTTATCTTAAATGAAAGTTTTCTAGACGAGCACACAAAATACATACACGAAATTACCAGCCTATGGCTTGCTTTGTATATTATTTCACCAATTCCTTCATAATATCAAGCCAATCCCTATCAAAGACATCACATACAAAACCACAAGTAGTAGAAATTAAGGCTTGTCCCCAACTTTGGCAGCTGGCCACGGCGTGGTTTTGGACCGCGGGCATCCCCTTGCATTAATTAAAATATCCCTGTCCAGCCATAGCCAGCAGGTATTGCGTCCTTAGCCATGAACGGACATGGCCAAAAACAGTGTGTGGCGATTTTTAACCGCATCCATTCATTCTCTATGGGAGCGATCGGGGATGACAGCATTGACTCTCCATTATAACAAAAATGGGGACAAGCCTTTAGAATCAGTAACTGCCCAAAAAAAAAAGAAAAAGAAATGTAGTTTGAGAGAACATACAAATAATATACAAAGCTGCTTATCATGTCCTATAGAGTAGAGCTTTATTGAACCCCAGTGGTAGAAAATGGGTTCTACAAGGTTCCCAGTCTTTTTTTAAAATTAACAAATGCATCTGATGTTATCGCTTCTGTACCATCACCTTAGTTTTTCTATTGCGAACCAAGTCTGTTCCCAGGTTGTTGGTTTTCCAGGCCTTTTATAATCACTTGTTCGGCCGCTGTTAGAACATAGGCGCAAAAGCAGAACGGATTTGTTGATATCTCTTTGGGGGTGTCCGTGTATCAATCTGGATCTCGTATGGATCTAGGGGTTTACTTATTCCGGTTAATTAGAATGGGTACTGCAAAATTTCAGACCAGTAAGTTTGTGTTATTGAACACTGCCACCGAATATGTAAGTAGGTGCTTCAGCCCCTGAAGAAGTCAGATGAATACCCTGGGATTTGAGAGGCTATTCGAGAAAGCACTGTACACCATCTCATCATAACCTTGTAGTTGGTTGCCACCGCAACTAGAGTTACAGAGGAAGTTTGAACCATGTTCCATGACTGCTCCCATTCTTTAGACCTGGTCTCGCCTACTTCGGCTGACTTTAGACATCCATACATGGGTCGATTTGTCACCGATATGCGATCATGGAATCGGCGATTGATTAGATCGGGAATCAATGGAACCCCACCTTGGGAATCCGATTTGGACATGAGCCGATCTCCAAAATGGGCGATTCCATAAAATCCATCGATTGGAAAGGCTGCTGCATAGGGAGCTATGGGACCACCAATGTACTTTGATTGCCAAACGATCGCCTCAAAAAAAAACAAAACATGTTGGTTCAATGTGCTATCCAAATTGTGGTCGATCGTTCAGGGTAGGCAGAACGCACACCGTGAAAGCGTGCTGTGATCAATCTGTGAAAAATCTACCCATGTATGGGAGCCTTTACTAGCATGTAGTAAGGTAAGGTTGCAACCTGTTTTAGCAGTATTTTCTTGTAGACTGGGGGATATTACTCCAGAGGACAACCTCTTGAACGCCCCTGTTTCATTAAATGTTCTAGGTTTCTAGATAAGGTAGTTAAAGATGATTTTTGTGTACACTAAACAAAGAGTTTCTGAGCAGTTCTTACTTGAGTTACACAAAACTTTTTATTTTGATGTTGCCAAACACACCTACATGTAACTATGGCCTGAATCATAGTTTAAACTTTTTTTTGTTTTGTATACAAACTAATGTTTGTTTTTAAAACAGTTTGTTCTGAGAAAAAGGAGTTATTTGTTGTTAGCTTATCTCTGTTTATAGCTATTTAAATATAAATGTTTTGAATCGTGTTCCAGTTTTAATAAGCTGTGTGTGATCACTCTATGTTTAGTATTAAACCAGTCCTGTTTTTTTAAGAAAATCATTGCATGTATTTAGTTTTTATTTTACAAAAATGTAACTGCTAATAATCAGGAAGTATCAATGCTAGAATCCAAAGAGTGTCAGTCATAACCCTGATAAGTGGAAAAATTATTTCAGGTACAACATGAAGCATTTGGTTTTTTTATTGGCATTAAAACCCATTTTCTGAAAAAGCGGTGTTCCTGCCACTACTGTGCACAGACCCAATGCAGTGGGTGGTGACGTTTATATGCCATTGTACACCTCTTTAGGTCTCTAGTCTTGAAGGTCATCTCTGGAGGGGCAGAAGATCAACTAAAGCAAGCAGCTGGACAGACACACTGGAGATGGAGAGGAGGCGCACAGAATGCAGGAAGGCAGAATAGCCTTTTGGCTTGGGATGGTGTATTTGCCTCTTAAGACACGGGCATCCCCCAGTTTTTGGTGTGAGTCCATCTAATACAGTGAAAATTTGCTGTAATTGTCTACAATGGAAATGTTAATAAGGCTTTAGAACCTCTAACCACACTTTTTAGTGTGCCTGAACTTCAGGAACACTTCTGAAAACTAAATCTATGAGCTGAGCATTTTGTTATTGAGAAATGTGTGGGCAAAAAATTTAAAAGGTTTGTAGATGAGAGCAAGGTGGTGGTATGGAACCAGAAGGAAACTAGGCTTCAGACTTAATCAGCCTCTTACCTTGAATGCCAACCTGGAGCAGAGTGAAGACCTAATATTTTCTTAAAAGTAAATCGGCAATCCAGGTGCCCCCATACAATGGTCTGTTTGAGGACAAATATTCAGCCATTTTACTTGACCTTTCCGGTAAAGTAAAAAAAAAAAAAACTATTGTTGCTTGATGTCAATAAATCCAGTTACAGATGCAGCAAAACAGGGGGGAGAGAGTAGTGGCTTTCATCTTGCTGCCCTGCTATACACACCATTGCCATTTGGTTTTCTTCTGATGGATGGGCATTACCACTCTTTCTGTAGTTGTCAGACACCTACTTTGTTCAAGCTATGAAACACATTCTCATGATCTGGCTTTGCGGGACCCCTTTGTAAATAAAACAATCTCTAAGGGTCCCCATCTCTAAGGGACACAGTGTATGATTAGTGATGCTCCGATTGATCGGCCGCCGATCATGATCGGCCGATATTGGCTTAAATAGCATGATCGGCGCAAAAAAGCCGATCACGGGGGGTGTGGCCTGATGCCGAGCTGCATGGAAGCCTGCTCTGGAGCTCCTCCACTTACCCCTGTTTTCCTGCCTGTTTCCTCGGCCATCCTTCACTCCCTGCGTCTCCAAACCTCACTATCAACCGGCTGGTAGTCACCCTCCACTCCGGTGACAGTTTGGCGGTGGCGCACTGCACTTCCGGACGCGGCCGAAAATTTAGGCCCCGGTTTCGGCCTACTCGCGCCGGATCGCGGTCGGTTGCGCCCAGCCTGGAACACCTCTCAGCTACACCATCGCCTGCTACCTCTGCTGGACCACCGGGCGAGGCCTCCGCTCCTTCCCTGCCCCAACAACCACGCAGTGGGACCCATCAGAAGCTCTGGGTGGGTGGAAATTGAGGGCCGGGGTCCTCAGTTGGGCTGCCCTCACTCATGCCTGGTGTCTTTGCCCCATTCTCCACCGGCGCTCTCTGGTAGATGTGACGCGCTTCCTTCCACGGTCCACAGTTCTCCAGCCCTGATCTTTGTATCCTTCCTATCCTATGTGTGAGTGACAGTGTATAGGCAGACACTAGTGGGGGCACTCAAATAATGAGTAAGGAAGCTGTGTAATAAGGGACAATGAGCGTGAATATTGCATGTACTTTCTAAGTGTATATACAGTGGACCTCTGCCTCCCACATCCCCCCCATATATACAGCACACCTTGCCCCCCATATATACAGCGCACCTCTGCCCCCCATATATACAGCACACCTCTGCCCCCCATATATGCAGCACACCTGCGCCCCATATATACAGTGCATTCCCCTGCCATTTTGTGATCGGCAATCGGCAGATCATGATCTTGGTAATCGACGATCGGCCCCAAAAATGCTGATCGGAGCATCTCTATGTATGATTGACTGAAAACACCAGATTCTGGTTTCACCATTAAAATATATGATCAATGTAGATATGTTTTTTCCACAACTACATACAAATACCTTAAATGCCAAATATGATTCTTGTTTCATTTGTTTGACTAGCTTTTCTTGAGGGCATCTGCAGTGTTGTACCATACCAAAAGGCACACAGGTTTCCATAGTTATATCTTTCACACTGGCCCTTTTAGGGTAATCTGCGGGATTACCCAATGCCGTTAACGCAAACAGAAAAGCAAGTGTCTCCCATACAAGCATAGCACAGTGCAAAGTGTAAGGCGCATATTGTGTGAAAGGGCCCTCAGCTACTTTTAGGACCTATTTAAAACTCTGATGCTCTTTTGGGATGGCTCTATATATATATTTTCTTCAAACTTTTAAACAGCACTGTATTTTTTTTTATTTTGCACATCACTAAATCAGTTTTTCTCTACTGATCTCATTTGTGCTACTTTGTTCTCCATCAGTTTTCTATATACTGAATTATGATCTGATTCTGTGGGTTTTATGCTTGGGCTTTAAATGCAATATGAAAAGTTGGTTATGTACATAACAAAATGGCTTTGTTTTGGTTTAAACTTTCTCTACATTTTATTCACACTTTGCCTACAGGCATTGGCTACTCAAACATTTATAACAATAGTCTGAAAACAAATCCTCCTGTGCTGTAAGCTATTCTGGTAAAAAGCAGTTTGTTTAAAACCAGTTTTCATGAAAACCCACAGCTGAGTCACTGCTGGTTTATCTTCCAGGGTGATCACAAGATCACCGATTCTGAACACACTAGCATGGCACGTTCTTGTAGGCTAATCTATACATTACAGTCTTGGTAACAGAAGATTGTTTTACAGACTTTGTTTGGAATGGTTAAAGGTCTGTCCTGAATGTGTTTGCAAACTCTTCACCAACTCTTCTGTATAAATGCATTTGATCAGATTAGTTGTACTTTGCTCCCATTTTCAGTATTTTCAGTACATTTGTTTTAAATTAGTGTTTCGAACACCCACAAATAATATGATGTTCATACTCCTGGCGATCTACTCTCTTTTTTCATGATGCCCCATTATTATTGTTGTTAAATATGTAGTTGCCTCCCAACTAAATTTCATACTGAAAATGCTTCCTGGAATCCTCTCCCAAACTTTTATCAAACTGGCTGCATATTCTGTCGAAGTATTGTATATAGTAAGTTTGTGCATGTTGTGCATCAAAACTTTATGCGCTTTCTCTGGGATTTTTTTACATGGCTTCAACTTTATTCCTAAAACTACATTTTAACAGTACCTCTCAAAGTTGTGAAATATCTTACAAGGATTACATTTTACTTCTGATTTGAATTGTAGGTCTGAATAAAACATTATATATATATATATATATATATATATATATATATATATATATATATATATATATATATATATATATATATATATATATATATATTGTGTTTCAAACCAGCTAATTAGTATTGGTACCAAGAGTGGTGATTGTTGGAGAAATGTGCCACCCTTTATTAATAACTATTCATAAAGACCCTAGCACCAGCTTAAGGTCCTGGGAGACCAGCTAATTGGATAGGGTTTTAAGGCACAAGAGAAGGAAAACTGGGTCTGTAAAATGGTCTTATTGAATGTTGGACCTATATTATTCATATAAATCATACAAACACATTGATGATTGTTTGACATCAACAGATCAGTCTCGTGATTCACAGATGCTCCGACGCGTTTCGTTCTACATTTAGGACTCGTCAGGGAGAATGCCTCACTAGAAGCTAAACAGACCACAGTCAATATATATATATATATATATATTTTCATACAAGTTAAAAACATTTGTTACAAAATATTTGTTTTAAAAAAGGTTACTCTTGTTGTATATCACGATAATCATCTATTAACTGTTGCATGGTCAGTATTAAAGACATAAAAGTGATGACGTCATACACGAGTTGTTCCCTATTCAATGTAGTAATACAATAAAACAAGAGAATCACCCTCTCTCAACCTATAGGGTTGTTAAGTCATTGTGTAGGTAGTGTCCTTCACTATTGATCTAGTCTCCAATATAACATGTATTGTCTTAGTATCGCATATACAACTACCACTTATAAACATCCAAATATGCATTACATTTTTGTCCCTTCAACGATCTTGAGTTCAACAAAGGGAAAGGAAAAGCACAAAGGCAGTGGGTGCTTACTGCTTAAATATCCCTGTATTGGTTGTGACTGGCTGCTAGAGGCGGTACAGATGGCTACAGCAGGTTGGTCCCCCTCCGTGGCCGAGCTAGCCCGGCGGATCTGGGGTCCATCCTAGTGTGCACTCCAGCCTAGTATCAGGCGGAGGACAAGTTGGTCCCCAACAACAACTGCGGGGGCGGCAACCCAGCTGGATAGGGCGAGAAAGCAGGTGTCAACCCCACAACCCCTCTGGGACCCACTATCCCCTCCACCCTCCAATAGAGGCCCGGGAGTACAAAATCTTACCCGGGCTGGAGTGGTTTAGGTAGCGGAGCGTGGAGTGTGATCCCACTTCCCTGGGGGATGCAGTAGAAGGACCGGCTCACCCCTGGTACTGTTGGTATACTGGGGCCACACTATCTCACTGCTGGTGTAGGAACTCGACCAGTCAGGATTGCGGACATCAGGCTATTTCCCAACCCAGCCCGCGCCGCTATATCTTCCCGCCGGAATCGCCATCAGCTGGAGGCCCCCAGCATACCACTCCCCTCGTTGGGAGGGGCTGGTCCGCCTCCCACTATGATGGCTATGCCGACGTCCAGAGGTGGGCACCTCGCTCCCATCCTATACTCCAACAGGCATGGATAGTCGGACCGAGGCGAGCACTATCGCGAAGACCCCACCCAAATGCCGCCCCTCGACCTATCTCCCTCCCCTCTCTCCACCCAGCACCGATTCAGGTGGCTAGGTGGATCGAGGTTAGATGGAGGGGAGAGCGTCCCAGCCTATCAAGGCTGAGCCTGCCGTCTCTACGGATACGTCACTGGTAAATAAACCTGGATGTTTCTTTGGCAACCATAAACGCCGCCACCGCTTCCCGGCTGAAGAACTCCAGGCCGGGCTTGGCGAGGTTGCCAGCTTCGGGGCATGGGGGACCCTCACGATCTACACCCCCCCTAAAAAATTGTCCGGTCATCCACACATCGTGGAAGCATGGATGATGGTGGGAGGAGCCTGGTTATGCCTTGCGGCCAACTGGCTCCCCTCAAGCGACCCCGGTCCGTAATGGTTACACATGTGCAGGGTTCTGCTACCTGCACCTCCAGTGTGGCATGCTCCTTGTTATGGCTCCCTGAATGGCAGCCAGCTTCCTCCTTCCCATTGGCTCATACACTCTGGAAGGAAAAGAAAGTTTGCCAGCAACCTAGATCACTGGTCGTAGAAGCAAGAGCAGCTCAGAGAGTGGGGCTAACACTAATCATGCAGGAACTCCAATGGCAGAAAATAAAAAGGGGAGCAGAAAACACACAAAAAAAAGAAACTAAGGAGCACCACCCTTTTTTTTTTATACCCAATTTTTTTACTTTCATGCTACCCTGTTTCCCCGAAAGTATTTAGTCGGCCACCAATTGTGTAAGTTCTCCCACTTAAAAAGATGAGAGGCCTGTAATTTTCATCATAGGTACACCTAAACTAAGGGGGACAGAAACCAGGAAACCAGGAAGATTTCTAATGAATTAATTGGAAAATTCCTCTGTAAAATAAGTATTTGGTTACCACAAGCAAGATTTCTAGCTCTCGCAGACCTGTAACTCCAAACTCCACTATGTTCAAGACCAAAGAGCTGTCGAAGGACACCAGAAACAAAATTGTAGACCTGGACCAGGCTGGGGAGACTAATCTGCAACAGGTAAGACGCTTGGTGTGAAGAAATCAACTGTTGGAGCAATAATTAGAAAATGGAAGACCTACAAGACCTGATAATCGCCCTCAATCTGTGTGGCCCCATGTTTAAGCCAGAACATATCCGGGCCAGTCTGAAGTTTGCTAGACAGCATGTGGATGACCCATAAGAGAAATGGGAGAAGGTCGTATGGTCAGATGAAACCAAAGTAGATCTTTTTGGTAAAATTCCAACTTAATGTCTTTGGAGGAGAAAGAATTCCGAGTTGTATCCAAATTACACTATACCTACAGTGAAACATGGGGGTGGAAACATCAATCTTTGGGACTGTTTTTCTGCAAAGGGATCAGGACGACTGATCTGTGTAAAGGAAAGAATAAATGGGGCCATGTATCCTGAGATGTTTAGTGAAACCCTACTTCCATCAGCAAGGGAATTGGAGAAGAAACGTGGCTAGATCTTTCAGCATGACAGCAGGACAATGATCCCAAACAAACCACCCGGGCAATGTCCTGGAGGGGCCTAGCCAGTCTCCAGATCTTAACCCCATAGAAAACATTTGGAGGGAGTTGAAAGTCTATGTTGCCCAGCGACAGCCCCAAAACATCACTGCTCAGGAGGAGATCTGCATGGAGAAATGGGCCAAAATACCAACAGTGTTTGAAAGACTTGTGAAGACATACAGAAAACGTTTGACATCATTGCCAAATATTTAATTTCCACCATAATTTGCAAATAAATTGTTTAGAAATCCTACAATGTGATTTTCTGGATTCTTTCCCCCTATTCTGTCTCTCATAGTTGAGGTGTACCTATGATGAAAATGACAGGCCTTGTTAAGAATTTTGGTTATTGTCAAGGTAAAAGTACCTGGCACATCGCTGTTTCAGTTGTATTTGCATTGTAACTGTCTTATTTGCTCACATGCCAGTCAATGAACCACAATTTAGTGACCCTTGTGGTTACCTGCTTACGCCGTTTTTGTGTTCTTTTGCGATTTTGGACTTCGGTCCTGTTTATATATTTTTGTACTTTTGTTATGTAAAATTAAATAAAAATATTGAAACAAAATTACAGGCCTCTCTCCTTTTTAGGTGAGAGAACTTGCACATTTCGTGGCTTACTAAATACTTTCCCCCCCACTGTATATATGTTAGGAATGTCTACCTTTAAATCCCATTAAATTTTGATCTATGAATGGAGCTGAAATTGTTATTGCCCTGGCGTCAGTTGTCTGAATAACTTCCGATTATACATGCATTGCTCAAATCCCTAATACGTTGAATCTAGTTCTGTTTTGGGAATAATTATTAAGGTTTGAAGCCTATAATTAAATCAGCAAATTAATTCACAAATGCTGTTCCTTTACCCAACCTCAAGTTTAAATGGCAGACATCCCTTGGAAGGTGAGGCAACCATGCCTCTGCCATTCAGTTCATCTTCAGAATACCTTGTTGATCGTGTTAGTGGGCTACATGGAATTGCCAACAAATGACTGATTATTCAGTCTGAACACGGTTTAATTTGCTTCAATATAAAATATATATATATTTTTTTTTACTGTGAAGCTGAATAGCAACTTCTCCACATTTGACAGAGATGTCTCCATCTTTTTCTCTTCCTTTTCTTCTCTGTTTTTGTCTATACTATTGCAGCGTTGAGAATCAGAAATGTTGTGTGCATTTCACCTTAAGTTAAACTCCCCATCTGTTTATTTTTGATCTGTTCTATGTTTGGTAAAGTTTCTGTGAAAAAGAAAATGCTGCCTAATTGCATTTCTATTCAGATACATGCCATGTAAATTAATTTTTAGATGGCAGCGTATTTCCAGAAGCCGGCTGCTGATGCAATTAAAATGATGGTTCAAGGTAAAGTTCATTTAATTGAAGAATATGAAGGATGTGAGGAAAATGTATTTATTCTTTTCACTTAGAGATTCCATGAGGAATTTTTCTCATTAGCATTCATGTATTTGAAGGGTAAAACCCTTTCTAATACCAATCCTCAGCTACCTTGAAATTCTAAAGAACAAATTATTTTGCTAGCTTTTGTTGATTTGAAGGAGACTCATTAAATAATATAAGGATTTTATTCTTTCTTTATGTGTACTAGTTCATGAGTGGGATCTCTTTTTCTGAAGGGCATGTATTGGGTAAAGGTGTATGTGTGTTTAATAAACCTAAAACCTTACCTCCAATGAGGTAAGGATGCTACTTAAAACTTGTATTAACAGAGTCTGATTTGCTAATACTAGTGATTTTGTGATTGATCAAGGAGAAACAAAATTGGTATAGATTATAGCAGGTTAATGTGTTATAATGGATGACAGCACCAACTCCGGATTTACGCCACTGCTACAATGTTCATAGTCATTAGGGGCCCCATACATATGTCCATCCCCAGGAGCCTTTGTGGACGATCGCCTGTCATGCACACCAGTTGCTTGGGGGTTGATCGCCCACAAAATAAGGCGTTTATAAGAGCAACTCTTAAGTATAAAGCTGCAGCTGCTCCTAGCTGTTCTAGGGGAGGTGTAGCAGGTTACTGCTGTTCCCCCATATTTTGCCGGGGTGGCACTGCAAGCAATGGCTGGATGGGGTGTGCATATGTTGCAAGTGGTAACCTGGCATACATAGAGATAAGTGTTTACTAGTGACATCCTGTGGCTGAAGTTGATATTGCAGTTCGAGTTGAGATTAAATCTCGAACACCATAAATAGCTGTACAAACAATTCCACTTGTCCACTTTATCTTGTATATACTACTTTAAATGTTTTTATTGTTGTATGTGTACAAACATTAATAACTATGAAAAGTTGCAGTTAGGGGTGCCAAAATGTAAATGTAAATTACTAATCAACAAAAATACAAAAAGATTGGACTTCTAAGGGTGTTGGAGGACTTAAATCGTATACTGCATACATGGTTCGATCGACAAAAATTGTTTAAAACCGATCATGAGGTATGAGATCTGGGGGTTCAAATGGTATTGTACTGTGAGAGTCACATTTGCCCCAAAGCCAGCTAATTGGAGGCCCAATTGTGACCAGGGAGGTTTATTTGCAACAGAATATACCATGCTGGAAGCTTAAGCAAAGGACAGTGAGAGAGACAGTGAGATGGGTTGAGTACCACCCACTCTCCTGGGACTTATCGGAGTAGCTCACTAAAAATGTTATGTGCGTTTCAGGGTAAGCATTCTCTGGAGCCCACAGACCAGGTGGAAGCAGGGCGTTAAAGTGGTTAGCATCTATTGTAGCCCTCAGACCGGGTGGGTGGCGCTAGTGCTAGGGGGCCCTGAAACTTCTGATGGCAGCCCTGTGAAGGAGGGAGGCTCCCTCCACCACTCCAGATCTGAATCCAGTGACGCTCTGCCCCTGCAGCGGCATCACTGTTCAGATGTGGCTAGGAGCAAGGGGACATTGGAGGGTTGACGTCAGAAGTGACAGGCAGGTGTGGAGGTGGTAGGTCTGCTTGAACTAAATTCAATAAAATTGTAAACATTTATGGACCGCTGCTGTAAATGTTTGTAAAAATACAACTGAAACAAAACGTCTTGTCACATTTTTTTCCATTTAGGAAACTCAAGTCAAACTCTTATCTCCTCTCTCTCTCATCTCAAAGTATAGATACCTGTGTGAGAGCTTCACTTATAGACTATTTCTTTTGCTTTTCCAACCAAATGGTAGATGAGTTTTATTTAGCCTTAATTCAAAGTGAAGAAGTATATAGTAATAAAGCCTTCGGATCAAAACATTCCTTAAATAATCCAAAACAGAACCACTTTGTCATATGTTTTTAAAATCTGCTATAAATAGTAATAAATCCCCCCTCCGCTCTCCAGACAATTGCTTTCAAAAACTATAATCATCAATTTAATCATCCAGTGAACGTGGTGGTATTTGGAGTATGAAAAGGTTACGTTTATAAAGTTTGTGTACTGCTCATAAAAGTCATACTTTGTGATTGTTTTGTGTTTATAGTTGAAACATATGAATACAGCACTTCCTGTGTTTTGCAATTCTAGTGAAGCAGATAAAACAGGCTTAGTAAGTATACATCATGTCTGCTACTATAACTTGTTCCACCTTTATTATGTGTCTACTGTACTTTGAGTAGTTTTTTTGTTTTGCATTTACATAGCAAAACAATCCTCAAACTGGTCAATGATTGGAATAAAGTTGATCAGTCAAAGATCGATCAGGCTAAAGTTGATATGTATAGCCACCTTAACTTTCCCAATACAAATCAAATACCTGTGCTCATGCTCCATAGTATGATCAGATACAAATCCATGTTTTTTATTTTTGGATCTGTATGGCTCACAGGTGTCGAACTCAGATACACAGTGGGGCAACCTTGATATACAAAATGTTTTACACTGTAGGAAATTTTGTAGCCCAGGGGTCAGAGTTTAGAACCTCTGGAACACACACGGATGAGGATGCTCATGAACTACATATAAACTACGGCGCATACATTGTACTTCCTCCCCTCCCCCATCCCTGTGTGAACAGTTGTTATCTTGTCATCATCCCAGACCAATCCTGGTATCTCACTCCCCAGCTCCCCCTGCCAGCTGCACTCACCATGTCCTCCAACTTTGGAGAATAGAACTATGGATCCCAGAATACAGTGGACCACAATTTTCATTTCAACATGAGACTAAAGTTTTGATTTATGACCACAATTGGTCTATGCTTCCCTGGTGCCCTCCTGTGACAGAAAGCGTTAATGGCGCTATAAAGCATTGACTTCTGTACAGCCAGTACAAATGCCTTTGTCTGGGGATTGCACCCAAGGACCCCAGAGGTGCCCAGAAACTTGTCTCTGAGCCCAGATATAGGAGCATGCACGGTGTAAGCAAGGACCCCATAGGTGTCTATGAATTTCCCTCTGTGCTGAGGGCAATCAGTGCATCATGGCCCCAAAAATGTAAGGACAGATGGGGGGGGGGGGGGGGGGGGGGGGGGGGGGGGGGTTAGAAGCAAGATAAGAGGGCAATTATAATTAAGCAGAAGGCTAGGAACATGTTATAACTGTATTTGCTATAAAAGTAGTAATCTTATAGTTGTTGCTTGTAACACATTTTACATCTTTTATTATGAAAAGGTTAGGAAAGTGGTAATTTGGGAGGACCAGAATGGCTTATGGTCATTTTTTCATATGGGAAAAATGGTTGTGACTTGCAACCAACTTGACCCTTCGGTACGAGTTGAGTTTGTAAGTCAAGGGTCCACTGTACTGCAGGCAGAAGGTGATTGCTGAAACGCACCACTGAGCATCCAGGATTCCTAGTCCTCTACTCCCAGAGAGAAAGGGTAGAGAGGCATGAGTGCAGCTGATAGGTGGGTTCCCGAGATGGCAGATCTACCACAGGCCAAAAATATTTGCTCGGCAGGCCAAGTTTGACACCTGTGGTATAGATTGTTTTACATAGCAAATAATGTGATGGAAAGCTTTCACATCTTGAAAGACACACGCAGAATAGAACTTTGCTATTAGAAATGCATGAGCACAAGGCCACTTCCACTTTAATGTACTAAATATATTGGGGCAATATAGAAATAAGTAGAGCTTGGCATACAATGATAATACAATATCCCTGGCAAACGAGTTAAGGATGGCACCAAGATATATACTGAGGCAGCATTGTGTATTTGTTTTTCTTAAAAGGATTATTGGAAAAAAAAAGAAGCTGTGCCATGAAGAAAAAGACAGAGCAAGAAGTTTTTAGCTTTGCGTTTCAGGTTACTATTAAATACTTACTTAAATAGTTAACGCCCACTTGTGATGGATAACTGGTATAGGCTGGCAATATTTATGTGTTGCTGTTTTTTTTAGACCTGGTTGGTGCCTAGCTGGTGCCTAGCTGGTGCCTAGCTGTGATAGAAGCAGAGATCCCAGACATGACTTGTAGTAATCTGAAAACAGTTTCAGGTTCACGAACTTCTGGCTGCAGTCCATGGTTTTTGTTTGGCTTTTTTAATAACACTGAACTGAATGGCTTATTTTACTCTGTGCTTTAATGCATAATAAATTTTAACCGTGGCCTAGAGTGAACTCAAGTAAGATGGTTGTCAAAAAGAGTGGAACCTTTTGGCAGTCGTTAATATACAGTTCTTGCTAACCACAAGATGGCAAAGTTGCATTAAATCCCGTGTTAGAATTGTGTGCTGGTGTAACTGCTGATGGTATTCTACAGAGACCGTTCACATTTGTGTCCTGTGTGGTTTCAAAAAGCTGCAGCATATTTGCTGTTATAGTATTTAGATAAGTTGCTTAATTACAACAGATACTACTTTTCTTTGTGTTCTTTTTGATAATGTTTTTTAAGCAATTTACATTTTTATTAACATTTTAGAGAAACCGTAACAAGCAGATAGTGACTTGGTTACTTTTATTCAACCATCAAGTTCTTTTTTGAGGGGAAATGACATAGGTGTCTCACAAAAGATTATGAGACGATGTACCAGAGACATTATTGTGGAAATACATTTCTCAGCTTTTATTTACATTTTAAGCAAAAAGTGTCATGTCCAAAATTATTCATACCCTTAGAATAGAAAAGCCTTTATTGGCTATAACCAAGGCTGTGGAGTCGGAGTCGAGGAGTCGGAGACATTTTTGGGTCCCTGGAGTCGGAAAAAAATGGTCCGACTCAGACTCCTACTAAATTTAAATGGGAATTAAATTATTATTTTTTTTTTTTATTAAAAAAAATTACTTCAAATGTCACAATTAACAAACAGTCATAATG
>CM070036.1:61049278-61069007 GCA_036250615.1 Ptychadena robeensis | reverse complement strand
TCTGAAACTGAGGAGTCGGAGTCGGGGAATTTATCGACCGACTCCACAGCCCTGGCTATTACAGCAATCAAACGCTTCCTATAAACTAAGTAAAAATTTACCAGGGGAATGAATATTTATGGGCTCAACTGTAGTTACAGAACAATTATGCATTTCCATCTGAGGGAGCGTCTACCATGAACGTCTCTAGTCACATTTCTCGTAACCTTTTCCCATCCTTCCTTATATAACTATACCAATGACCCTTCCCCCAATCCCCCTACTCCAACACAATTTAAGACCAGATAGCCCCCCCCCCCCCCTTCAATTCCATCTTATTGCCAGCTGTAATCAAATTTCTGGTTGTATTCCTACCCCATAGCAGTATTGCCCAGGTGCATACATACTTTTTACCAGATGTTGTTTGGTTAGAGCACCGCCAGACGGCCCAAAGTCTTTTTTAGCAGTTCTGTGGTGTACTGGGCAAAATAACGTAACGGTTCAGTTGGTCATTATCTAATCCTGCAATTACGTACTTTTTCCATGTTTTGAAAAAGACGGCATTTCTGGATTTCCCCTAATTTTCTCTTTAAAAAATGTGGTTGTGTCTTTATGGTCCGATGCGTCCGAAACATACAGTAATCAGAAATGACAAAATGCTCTATATTGAAAGTAACATTTTTAACTCTCCATTCTTTTACAAATTATGAATGAGTAAGGGCTTGTTTCCACTAATGAAGAATCGTGCGGATGGCTGCGGTTGTATCCATGCGGCTGCAGCCCCTCCGACCGCATCCATAGGCAAAGCATCGGCCAGGCTCCACTTGTGCGGATGTGCGCGGATGCGGTGCGGATATGGGTGCGGTTCTGAACGCCCGCATACAGCGTTTTCGTGCGGATGGCATGCCCGACTGCATCCCTGGACTTGGGGGCTGGCCAGAGTCTGCATCCGACCGCACAGAGGTCCGCGTGCATCCGCATGCTAAACAGCTTGGGGTGCCGTCGGGAGAGGCTGCAGCCACGTGGATAGCACCGCAGCCAGCCGCATTAGTGGAAACAAGCCCTAAGTGTTCATGTTTAGGTTGTTCTGCTTAGGATAGTGTTATTTGTTGTTTTTAGAAATGATAGTCATTCAACAGTCCATCTTTAATACTTGTAGGGAATAATCTTGGCAATCTTTGTAAAGTGACTAACCTGGAAAATGTGAGAGCTACACAGATCAGTTAAAGTGTAAAAGTATTATTTGTAAAAGTGCATTATTTATAATGCAATTTAATGTTACACAAATTAAGGCGAGAGACTGATGTCCCCATGCTTCTACCTGTCCCATCTACGCAAAATGGTTTTGAATCAGAATTTGTACTCTGTCCTCAAAACAAAAGGGTATTGGGGAACTCTGATGGGTTAGGGCACGATAGGGGTTAGCAATGGGTAGTAACAAAATTGAAATATTAGAAGTCAGTGTTTCCCATTCTGGGGTCCGAGGGGTGACACCCTGACCGAGAGAGGCTGTAAGCTCAGCTCCCTGCCCCCCCCCTTCTTTCTCTGTAAACCGAAAGTGAGAATGCTAATCCTGAGCTGGAGTCTGGCTGGTGTAATGTAAACAAGCGGCAGCACCATCTTATGTCACAAACTGACTTTGCAAGTTATTTACATTGCCACTATTCCCTGACTGTCTGCAGATTGTTAAAGGTGTGTATGTCTGCAAGAAAGAAAAGTGTTCCTTGACATATGCATCCACTTGTTAACATGATTTCATGCAGTGACTTTTTGTTCCTTTTGATGAACATGCTGATCTAAATAAGAAATGCTAATCTTTCATTCGGTAGGTGAAGTCAGCATTCGGGGTTACATCTTCTTTTCATCTGCGGATACCCGCCTTTTCTGGGATGCATTGTATGCCTATTGGGCTGTGTACCTGATATTGTTTTTATCATGCATGTGTGTAATAAAATACAGTGATAATGTGTTATTGATGTGTTATCAATTGGGATACATTATAACCTCTTAAAGCCCTTAAACTCCCCCTGCCCCTAGTTTTCTGGGGGGAATGTTTCAATCTGAGCCGATAAGTTGATTACTCACTTTCTTGGAATGACTTAATGTATGAACATGCTGATCTATTTCTTTCTTTTTTTTTTTTTTTTTCAGGAAAGCTCAAGAAGAAAATAAAAAAGTTGTTTTGGCTGGATGTGTCCCTCAAGCTCAACCTCGTCAAGACTATCTGAAGGGTCTCAGTATAATAGGGGTAAGATGTGTATAACCAGGAAAATATTATCTATATGCTGATAAAGCTGCACCAAACATATACATATATTCCTGAATCACTGTTTCTTTTTAATATGTTAGTTTTAGTACTATGTGTAGTACTGTTCATACATTTATTGAAGTGGTTCTCTGAGCATTTAGCTCAGAAAACCACTTGGAAAATAAATGCTAACCCTGGAACTTATTACTTGTTTTGGTTTGGGTCGATGCATAGGTTCATACAATGTATCTGGAAAGTATTCATAGCGCATCACTTTTTTGACTTTTTGTTTCCCTCAGAATTCTACACACAATACACCATAATGACAATATGAAAAGGTTTACTTGAGATTTTGTCAGATTTATTATAAAAAACCCAAGAGAAATGGCATGTACATAAGTATTCACAGCCTTGGCCATGAAGCTCAAAAATGATTTCAGGTGCATTCTCTTTCCCCTGATCACCCTTTAGATGTTTAGGCAGCTTAATTAGAATCCACCTGTGGTAAATTCAGTTGATTGGACATGATTTGGAAAGGCACACACCTGTCTAAGGTTCCACAGTTGACCGTTCATGGTAGAGCAGTTCATGGGCCCCTTTAGTGCTACATTCTCGGTAGGACAATGAGGTCTATGCTACAAAAAGCAAACAATTGGTCAAAATGGCCTTATTCATCATCTGTATTAAACAGGAACCCATAGTCCTTGTATTTATTATACAATATTTTATGTGTACACTTTAACTTACTGGTGGCTTCTTTTCACCTTTCTTACACTTTTTATTTAGAAATAATTGCAGATGTCAGAGATTTTCTTTTCCCTGTCAGTAATGAATGTAACATTTTTGTGAAATGTTTAAAGACATCAATCTCGCAAAGCAATGTTTTACTTGTAACTATTGTGGCACAAAGTGTTTAATAATGCATTGGCCAAAAAAAAAGTTAAATAGAAAGTTTGTACAGGAAGGTGTTGCTGCATCCAACAATAACAGTTAAAGCCTCCAGGTTAATTCTTTGATACTGTAATAACAAAAAATTCTTGGTCATTTCTGACACCTCGATGTCACAGTGACTGTGGAAAATCATTTGTGAGTGGCTTTTTATTTTTTTAATTATTGGACCAAGTATTTCATATTCAAACAATTAAACAGAACACAGGGTCTTGTATGAACCGGTTTCTCTGTATATGGGTTTGAGCCAGGCAATATTGAAATTTTTTTATATGTTAATAAGAACATTAACAAGCCATTGATCTACAATAAACCTGATGTTTGCAGAAGAACAGCAATGATTCACAACAAGCTTGTTCATGTTTATATTGTGGTATCCCTGCTTAACCTCCTGAGCGTTTCACCCATGGCACAGTTTTTTCATAACCGCGCCACGGGCAATCGCGGCGGAGAAAAAATATGCTCCGCCGCGATTGCCTAATCAGCTGGAGGAGGTAAACATAAGTCCGACGTCACTGGAGACGCCAGACTTGCGTTGAAAGAAAGCGACGCCCCTCCAGTAAGACGGAGGTCTATGGCGCCGCCTACTCCCGCCCCCCCCTATGCGTCACCGGTAACGCGATCGGGGGCGGACCCGGAAGCATCGGCATACATGCCATAGAAAGACGCCGATACCGTGCGTGGCTCTAGATAACTGGGGCTGAGTTTCATGAATGAAATAATGTTTGTACCAATGATGTAGTAGATTAGTGTTTTCCTACTCATAACTAACTGAAGAAGATACATGAGTTTCCTATCCTTGTAATGCACCTGCGCACACAATCGCTACCAACACCATACATCCAGATAACAGTCTTTTTGGGTAATCCAAAACCAAGGATCATACATAAAGATCAGTCCAAGGAAGCATGTTATTAAAGGATAGGGCAGTAGATGTTGTCAGGGACAATCCAAAGTTAGGGCAATTAGAGTTCAGGCAAGATCCCAAACCATGTCAATGTTGGCAACAATGCTATGTACAGGTAAGCAACACATTAGCAAACTCAGAAGCATATAACGGGCAATGGTGTGCAAGGCAGAGTCCCAATAAATGGGCAGATTACCCAATCACATTATGCCACTTGGCATTATAGGAATGGTGAATGATTAACTGATGAATCTCCTGCAGCTGGTTGGACTGACAGTCCACCTGTGCTGTGTTAAACACATCCACATGAAGTCTGAGGATGCAGCTGTGGCCAAACAGTAAGACATCCAGAACTGCATCCCACCAGCAGGGCGGTAAGACATGTCTGTACTGTGTTGAACACATCAGCAAAGACTCTGGTATGCTGCTCGGCCGAAAAGTACAGGGTAGGCCATTTATATGGATACACCTTAATAAAATGGGAATGGTTGGTGATATTAACTTCCTGTTTGTGGCACATTAGTATATGTGAGGGGGGAAACTTTTCAAGATGGGTGGTGACCATGGTGGCCATTTTGAAGTTGATGTGACACATCAAACTTGTTGGGAATTTCACAAGAAAAACAATGGTGTGCTTGGTTTTAACGTAACTTCATTCTTTCATGAGTTATTTACAAGTTTCTGTCCACTTATAAAATTTGTTTAATGTGCTGACCATTATGTTGGATTGTCAATGCAACCCTCTTCTCCCACTCTTCACACACTGATAGCAACACCACAGGAGAAATGCTAGCACAGGCTTCCAATATCCGTAGTTTCAGGTGCTGCACATCTCGTATCTTAACAGCATAGACAATTGCCTTCAGATGACCCCAAAGATAAAAGTCTAAGAGGGTCAGAAGCCGTGATGCATTATACATGCAGCCACCACTAGACTGCTCCACTGTTTTCCTGAGGAGAGGGTAGTGTTCGATGGACAAATAATTTTAGATGGCTTTTATAAAAGTGACTTAAACCCCCCCATACACGTTTAGATTGTCATCACGCACGGTTGATGGGCCAAAACATCGGGTCTCAATCGGCTGGGCACCCTTTGTGTGCCATCACTGTCCATCGGGTCTCCCCTAGCACCTCCCTTCCCCCCTCACAGCTTCTGAGGGAGAAAAGCAGGCAGCTGCATCCCTGACAGAGCTGAGGAGACATACCTGTACAAGTGTCCCCGTCCAAAGTATAAGAATTACGGACATGTCCGTAGTGACGGACGATTTCGGCCCTTTAAGCTTTAGAACGGGGGCATAAGGCTAAATCCTACTAAACATTATTAAAGAATTTAACGTTCTGTTTATTGTGATGTAAAGACAATTTGTCTCTTCAGGCCAACAATTTGTGAGCAAAAATGTCTCACGTTTGTGATGCGTTTTATAAACTATATTGTTTACACGACTACAAAGAGAATATTTTTTTCTTTAAGCTTTGAACCTTTTTTGCAGATACAGCTTTTATTATTGACAATCTGATTTTGTAATAGAGTTTACTTTTGGCTACTGTATATATTCAGGGAACATTGAAGACCATTTTTCAGGTTCAGTGTTCTGTCTAGATAATTTGTCTCTGAAGCTGTATTATAAATCTGTAACCAAGGTCAGTTGGGGAAAGTGCAGCTGATGTGGGTAGGATAAGAAAGCAAAATTGGATTTCCTCAGCTGTGGCTGTAAGCGTCAAAAGTAATGAACTTAATTAAGTTTGGCAAACATATTTAAACTTTAATCTTTCACATATTCTCCCTTGTATATCATCTTGTGTTGAGCAAGGTTCATATATATATAAATATGTAAATCAGACAAAATATGATGACTGGTGAGAAGTTTCACAAAAAAGGTGTGAAATAAAGCAAAACCGTTCTAAATCACTTGCAGGTCCCCAAACATTCTCCTGATGAGTAAACCATATACATCATTAGTTACTTTCAGTGACCTTATTTCATATTTATGCATCAACTATTGGAGAAAAAGGGCTTATTGAGATGTTTCTCCTAATATTTGTCATGTACATATGGTGATCTCATTCTGCTAAAATAGAAGAAAATTTAGTCTTAAGGAGACATCTGCTGTCAAATTTATAAGCATGGAAGTAATTTATAGTTGTAATAGATCTGCCTCTATGAAAATCTAAATTAAAATAAATGTGTACCTTCTGTACCTTTTTCATGTCCAATTTATATGAATTGCATTTATTTTTTTGCGCTCAAGCTATTTTATGTCCAAGATTTGTTGTTGGTTTTTCAAATGGTCATTTGCTTAATGGGGTTTTTTATGCCTAGTCTTATTTCTTCCTTTTTTCAGTTATACAGAAATGTTAAATGTAAGGTTTTACCGAGCAGTCTAGTAGTTTAAAAAAAAACTCCTTCAACTATGACCCTTGCATCAGGAGAATGATTTTGGCTGCGTTAATGCAGTACTGAATCATTTTCTTAAGCCATCTGTTTCCATGGCACTCGTATGCAAGAATACATTTTCTGCTCTCTGCTGGTGACTTAAACCTCAGAATTGTAGAGCAGAGAAGTGAAAATGAACACAGACACGCATGCACTTTGAGAAGTAAGCTGTTTAATTAAAACTGATACAAGGAAGGTTTCCAACAAGTGAACCAACCCTTAAAACTAAGTGGAACAAATGTAGTCCTGATTATTTGAGGGGAAAGCTTTCAACTTGCCAGCTATTTGTGACGGCTGCTCTTTGGTGCCATGACTTGCTTTAATGGTTTGAGGAATAGTGGGATCATGCAGGGCATCCACTTATCTCAAGGAGAGCAGTCAAGCTAATTGTCACTGGCTTAAAAAGCCTGCTAGGCCTTGTTCTGCGGAACTTGCCAAAGAGGGCTTCCACTTAAAATAGTTTAGGCTTTTTAATGGAAAATGTATTTAAACAGCTTTGGAAATCATAGTTTTGCTTGCTGTTATTACAAAAGCCTGGAGGAAAACAGGCACTGAAAAATTCACAGTTCCAACATACCTTAAAAGATGTTTTCCTAACTTTGTGTCTAAAGGTTGAGCAGCTGGTTAGGACACTGCCACATGTTCAATCTAAAATTTATCTGAAAAAGCAAAACAAATATTCGAACATTTGTCTTGCAGTGTGGTTTCAGTCGTTACTGAGATGCCAACTGAATGGTAACACTTACTAGATGCCTCCAAAGTGATTTGTCAGCTCTCTTTAAAGTGTTGCAAACCAAATGGGATGGTAAGGGAGCACACAGGCAAGATATCAAAGGTGTGGCTTTGAATGTCATTGAGTGGCCCAGCAAGAGCCCAGATTAGAACCCAATTGAACATTTTTTTGAAATGACCCTTTGCATCCAACCTGATGAAGCTTGTGAGGTGCTGCAAAGAGGAATAGGGAAACTGGCCAAGGGTGTGCCAAGCTTGTGGCATCATATTCAAAAAGACTCCAGAGTCCAAAGGTACATCAAAAAAATATTGACCTCAAGTTAACTTTTTTCACATTGTGTTCAAATGTTATTATGGGGTCTTGTGTGTAGAATTTGTAATAATGCTGTAACAAAACAAAATATGGAAAAAGTCATGTTTTAACCCTCTGTGTTAAAGCTGAAAGTCTGCAGTTCAATTGCATTTGAATTGTTCCATTTAGAATGTCTGTCCAAATATTTATGGACTTTACTGTATTGGCATGATGTAGTGGGGATATCTGTTACTGTGGACCACATAGGAAACATTGTCATAACCATCACAACGATCATTGTGATGGTTCTAAAGTTTCAAAATTTTTTATATAAGCACTTAAACATCTAGGTATGCCAGATATAGAAAATAACCTTTCAGGCAGGTATTTTGACCTAACTTTGACTTCATAATTGCAACACCACAGAGTTCTGATTCTACAGTTGTGTTCAAAAGTATTCAACCCCCATTGAAATTTTGTGTTTTGGCCATTTTGACATTGATTTTGATCATTTCAGTCATCTTGTTAACAATGAAATCAGCGAGGCTCTTGTAAGTCAGACAAATATAACATAACATTAATAATGAAATAACCACAAATGCACATGGTCCCTGTACCTGCAGAAGCAAAACGACCCCAAAGCATGATTGACCCCCTGCCATGCTTCACAGTAGGCAAGGTGTTATTTTCTTTATAGGCCTGGTTCTTCCTCCTCCAAACATAGTGTTGATCCATCCATCCGTTGATCGACTGCAGTATGCCAAAAGTCATGTGGACAAACCACAAAAGTTTTGGAATAGTGTTCTGTGGACTGATGAAACAAAATTAAAACTGTTTGGGCCCATGGATCAACGCTATGTTTGGAGGAGGAATTGCATAGACTCTACACTTTGCTCATTTAGGTAAGACAAGACAATAGTTTTTAACTAAAACTTTTTGTTGCTTTGCAGGTACAACAGATTGATCGAGTAGTAGAAGTTGTTGAAGAGACAATTAAAGGTGAGAGAAATATTCACTAGTCCGTTATGTACAGTCAGTTTGAGTAGCTTGCTATACTGCAAACCCAAATACATAAAAAATGTGACCTGTAGTTTTAACATTTGTTGTGAGGCGTGGTAAATTTGGGACTTGAGAAACTGGTCAGGTAAACTGTCAGGTGTCACAAATTTAAAAATAAAATTCCCAATCTGTATATGTGAAGAGTTCTTGGTATATAGAGAGAGGGAATATACAAAACGAGTGCTGGATATTGAACATGGCCAAATTGAAGAAAGCAACAGTAGGATATGCTGGTTCTATTATTTTAGATATGAGTATAAGATCAGTTTTTTTAGACTGCATTGAGAGATGCAGGATACAATTTGTAGCACATAGAGTATTTCTAAACCTTTTTCTTTTTAATTGTGACATTTTATATCACACAATTTGTGATGGTTAGATCATTGAGACTGTAAAACACTTCAGACTAACATTTCACTACACCCAGGTGATCATTGTTTAATATTTCGCTGGATAGCCAAAGTCTTGTTAGACTTTGCATGCTCTTTTCTTTTGAATCATTGAGCATATTGTGAGGTTGCTTGGTCTGGTGAGTCCACCTTCCATGTCACAGAGCATACACACTAGCATTTATTGATGCTAGTTACAAAGTTTTAGAAGTCTTTTGAAATCCATAGCCCATAGTCTATATTGGTTAATTGATCCGACATGCTGCAGATTCCTAGTCAATCTGACGCTCACGGCGGGCGATCGGCTGAAGAATCGGGCAGGAATCTGCCCGTCTATGCCCAGCTTAAGGATTTCACATTGAATGTTCATATAGAAGCTGGGAATATAAGCCCCATAACTGTTCCATATGAAAGTTCATGTTCAGGTCACTGAGTTAATTGTAACTCCTTTTTAATATAACCTGTTTAATACTTTGTTAAATGGGGTTTCTTTTAAATTGCTAAACTATAAGATAATTGGAAGCCTAGTGATCATTGCATGGATGGCCAGTGCAAGACACAGATGACTACATAAATGGTATTTGATAACAGTTTTTCTGGTATAGTTAATAGGGTCATTGTTCTTTGCAGTAGAAGCATAATACTCTGCTTTGCTTAGCCACTCTGAAGCCTATGACATCATATGTATAAAACAGATTTACCTTTTAAGCTATCAGACTATCCTTACTCACCTTTTCATTAACTTCACTGTGTGTGTATGAGTATCTTGTCTCACCTACATCTTGGAGCCAACTGCTGCTTTACTCTGTTTAGTCAGTCATCTTATAACATGAATAACCCCATTTATTCTGATGGTCTATTAAACTAATTACTGAGGCTAGGTTATGATTGATAAGCATATTACTCTCCATTTTTTTTATTTAATAAAACACAATTGGAAATATAAAATTCATCTGATTTGCTTTGTTATATACAGTATGTGTATTTGTTAAAAAAGCACAAATTTTAAAGTTATAAAGTATAGGAATACTATATCATTATATTTAGTATTCATTTTATATATATATAGGCTCTCAATCACTATTGTAGTTGATTCCAAAGGTGAAAAACGCAATTTCAATGTGTTGCTAATACCTGCTCAGGTATGATAAATGCCATTCTTTTATTCAGTGGGGCTGTTTGTGGACCATAGAGCCTCTGCAATGATTTTAGAAAAAGGTGGCAATGTACTCTTGTGTTTTAAATTAGAAGACATTTTTAATGTGAAAATAGAATAAAAATCCTGGTGTCTTTTCTAACAATTTTAGCATAGCAAATAGAAGAGTGGTGTACTGTGTTAGCCCTCATGAATACAGAAAGTTTGGAGTTTAAGTGATACACTTTTTTGGCTAACTGAAGTCATTAAGCTTTGGAGCTGACTTTAACCTTTCTGCCAGCAGTGGATAAAGGTGGTGTGGTAGGCTTGTATATGGATAGGCTGCGTTGAGACCCCCGCCAAGGAATATGATTAACACAGGGGGTATCAACGCAGCCCATAATGGTTTGGAAACATAGCCTAAGCCTGAAGAAGGGATCTGAGGCTTCCAGAAAGCTTGTTTTCAGTTGGCTACTAAAGGATATGACTTAAACTCCAAACTTTCAGTATGGCCTCATGTAACAGTAACATTTAAATCCATAAATAAACTGGAGAACATAAGATGCCACCTACCCTAAGGTTTGTTAACAACTGACCGTGCCAAATGGCTCACCTTGGAGGCATGTTATCTCTCATTGGGAGACCTACATTGATACATTTTGTCCTAAAGTGGCCAATATATAACGTTCATTCTTTTCATGTAAGAGAATGTAAGAATGTAAGAGAATGTTTATAATATACAAAATATAAGCAGACGTGCATGGCTTATAGTACCTTGCTGCAAAAGTAAAGTTTGGATTCTAACCATAGATTTGTTTATCATTCTCATATTTCTTCACTATTTTATTTATTTTTCAGTTTATCGGTCTGCTTTAAATATTTTAATGCAACCATTAATATTTCTGGCAGTGCAAGATGAATTATGCCAAAGTAGCGTGACTTGTGTTTGTGTATTTATGTGCTTCATTTGAAGGTCATTCTGTGCGACTGCTGGGTCAGAAAAAGGATAATGGGAGACGGTTGGGGGGAGCTCGATTGGATTTGCCAAAGATTAGGAAGAATCCACTGATAGAAATCATTTCCATCAATACAGGGTAAGCTTCTTTCAAATTTGCTCATTAAATATTCAGTGCTGCCTAAGAATTCAATTAAATTTTTTCCCAGATAGGATGTTTTCTGCTGCTCACCTTATTAAAGATCTAAAAATTTCTAAAACCTTTTGTAACTCTCAGGGCTGTCTTATAAGTGCTAAATCTATTTACACCATTTTTACAGATTAACCTTGTCTTTTTGCATTATTTTACTGAACCTTTTCTAATTAGATCTTCCATCTACAGAACTGTCTTTAATGACAATAATCAGCAGTATAATTAAAGTATGTCGGGATTCTAGCCTTCTAGTGAAATATTAGAATTACTTTAGCACATCTCAATATGCTTGGTAGGGCTCAAAAGATATGTCTGTGTCACACATTGTTGTTTCCACAAGTACCATTTACACTTTTGCAACACATTATAAGCTTTTAAAAATGTACTGCAATGTGCAATTTGCTGATGCTTTTGTTTCCATTGTCAATAATTTAAATGGAAATGCATATGCAATGCACAATGCATAGCACTACACTGCATATTGGGTTTGAGAGCATGTTTGTTTAAAAGTCCTTTATGATATTGGCGATAGGGATGCATTTGTGAGCTCCATCATACTGTGTGCATTGCTATGCACTTTCGGTAACTCATATGGTGAGCAATGTGCACAAGTTTATTATTCCATTCAGTGCTTTGTGAAGTGTATTTTGCCTTGCAGTATGCATTTTGGCTTTCCTTCTTTAAAGCGGACCTACCACCTCTGATTCTGCCTTTTATTATCAGCACCAGAGGGCCTAATAGGGCAGATCGGAGGTCAAATTAAAAAAAGAAAAAAACTTTAAAAAAACTGCACCGTCCTTATGACATCGCGCCACTGAGGCCCCAAGGGACCATGGGAAATTAGCCGTCACTTTTGATGTCTACTTTGCCATATCCCCAATGCGCCCGTAGCAAGCAGCATCTGACACGGATGGGAGGAACGCTACCAGATTCAGATGCGGATAGACTTGAAGAGTTTGGCTGCTTCATCTTGAAACCTTCTACATCTTGAGTGAGCAGCCAGGAAAGGTAAGTATTTTTTTTTCTTTTTAGGGGTCGCTGTCCCTGGACAAAGACCGATGTGAGTAATGTGTATATGTTTATTTTTTCATTTTCTGTTTAAATCAGCTTTATAGCAAAGACATGTTTTTAGCATTGACCTTTTTAAAAATCTTCTGTCTTTTATCCTTCCTATGTCCATGCCACAATGTAAGGGTATGACTATGGATAACCGTTTGCAAAACCCACAAATTTTAATTCCAATTTTATAGTTCTCCCTAAAACAGAACTGCAGCAAAAAATAATTAAGTACACTTCTCAAGAAAATAAAGGAAACACAACAATAAGACATCCTAGATCTGAATGAATAAAATGTTCTTATTAAATACTTTGTTCTATACATTGTGTGATTTTATTTTGTCAGGACATTCAACTATCAATGGAAATAAAATGTATCAACCAATGGAGGTCTGGATTTGGAGTCGCACTCAAAAATGGAAGAAAACACTACAGGCTGATCCAACTTTGATGTAATGCCTGGGCATGCTGTTAATGAGTTGGTGGATGGTCTCCTGAAGGATCTCCTCCCACACCTGGACGAAAGCATCCTCCAACTCCTGGACAGTCTGTGTTGCAATGTGGAGGCATGATGTTTTAGATGTGCTCAATTGGACTCAGGTCTGTGGAATGGATGGGCTAGTCCATAGAATCAATGCTTTCGTCTTGCTGGAACTAATGACTCCAGCCACATGAGGTCTAGCATTCTCTTGCAATGGAGGAACTCAGGGCCAACCGCACCAGAATATGGTCTCACAAGGGGTCTGAGGATCTCGTCTATGTACCTTATGACAGTCAGGCTGCCTCTGGTAAGCACATGGAGGGCTGTGCTCCCCGCCAAAGAAATGCCACCCCACTCCATTATTGACCCACTGCCAAACCGATCATGCTGTAATGTGGCAGGCAGCAGAACATTCTCCATGACATCTCCGGACTCTGTCACATGTGCTCAGTGTGAACCGGCTTTCATCTGTGAAGAGCATGGGGCGCCAGTGGTGAATTTGCCAATCTGTGGAAGTCTGGCCTGCATACCACTGTAATGGAGTCTTTGAGCAGACGCATGCACCGTTGTGGCCCGCTGGAGGCCACACACACTACTGACTCTCATTTGACTTGTTTTAAGGACATTACAGCCTATAGTGTTTTTTTCCACTTTAATTTTGAGTGCGACTCCAAATCCAGAAGTATTAAATAAGAATATTTCATTCATTCAGATCTAGGATGTCTTCTTTTAGTGAGTACTTTATTTTATTTAACAGTGTATATATCCCATGCAATTGGTTAATATTGCTACATATGCCCTATTTGGTCCAGTTTTTTTAGATCTTTTTTTTTTATTAATAGTTGAGGCAATTTAACAAAGTTATTTCTCAGAAAGTCTAATGCGCTGGCAGGGATTGATTAAAATATAGTACAAGGCTCCCACATCACTTTTAATCAAGTAGATAGTGTTTTTATGTTCCCATATTCCTTAGTATGGAAGTCATAATGTGCCATGTGTGATGTTTTATCCATTAGGCTGAAACCAGAGTCCCTTGCTGCTTTTGTGGGCCAGTAAACAAATAGGCGCAGTCATATTTTCATGAATTGGTGGTTTTTGATGACAATAAAACCTAATTTGACCCCATTTTTTGTGCGGAATTTTTTCTCTGATTATTTGGTTGTAGTGGAACATTTAAAAGTTCATAGAACATTTCTATGTATTTCATAAGTAGAATGGTATTAAGCATTCCTTAGAAAACCATTTATTTTATGAAATATAGTAAAAAGAACTTAAATAGTTACTTTTATTAAGGTGCATTGAACAATCTTTTTTCCAGCTGGAAAAGACAACTAACCATAGATTTGATTTATCTATCTGGTTTCAATAAACTTGGTAGAAGCACACACAATTAACGTTTTATTTGCCAAATGCAAGTGGTTGGTCCAGGCTACTTAGGGAACGGATGGCAGTAATGTGTTTAAATTGACAGGGTGAAATTCATAGATGTTAGAATTTAAAATGGGCTCCACTGAACCATGGCTGAATGGTTATTAAGGAAAATAGAAATATGCTGGTTCTAAAGCTGGCCATACACCATTTGATCTCTGCCAAATATCCTTTAGATCTACCAACAACTATGTAGTATAGGATCCTCGAACACAGGTAGACTTCATGGTTTAGAAAGTCCCTCATATTACATGGTTTTGGTAAAACAAAAGAGATCTAAAGGAAAACTGACAGAGAAAACTAAAGGTGTTTGGGAGCCCCTAAGATAGGCATACACACCTTGATTCTCACTTGATAGATAACACGACTTAAAGGTGATGATGTCATAATGCTGCAGCCGGCCCCCTCAGAGGATCGGTGGGCTCCCTTTGTGTAATGGGATCGGCAGGGAATGTGGGAGGATCCTGGTCAATCTGACCAGGGTGGCGCACCCGTTTTGTGGCCGAGCAACCTCCGGGTGATTGGCGGGAACGTGCACAGCGATCGATGGGCTGAAAAATCATGTATAGCTTAACTTTTAGTTCTGAAGAAATTTAGTTATGCATGTGCCCATCTAAAAGGGATGTAATCTGCTGAGGTTCCTTGTCCTTACGTCACCTCACAATGGAGCTGACAGTGGCCACCACAGAGAGGGGGACACAGATGCTGGGGGGAAAGCAACAGCCAGAAAAGAGGGCTCAGAGAGACCAGAGCCATCCGAAACCCCCTAGGATGCTGGCAAGCTAGCCAGCAGCACAGAGGGTAGGAGTGGGGTCCCTAGAGGGGGTGAAGCAGAAAATGGGACCCAGCAAGACCCCCCCCCCCCTCGCTAAAATCTCTGTGACTCTTGCCTCGGACAGGTAGGGGCCTTGACAAACTTGCACCAACTCCTGTGGAACAAATAAACAAACAGTGTCAGGAGCAGAAAAGAACTGGAGTGAATAGCCAAATTTTTTATTCTTTGGGCTCTTTCACGATGGGCCCATTGTTATCCAGCAATGCACGTATTAGCCCTAAGGCACATGTTTCTCAGTACACACTGCACTCGTCAGCGGGAATACTGTGTTTAAAAAATGTGTTATGTCTTAACTTGCTGTGTTGTGCATTAACAAATGTGTTATGTTTTGTGTCTCTGTACTATATTAAAGGATTAGAGATTAGTTTGATTAGAAACTACATATGTTAAAATCCCCTAGATTCCTTCTTTAATTGGTTTAATGCTGGGCCTGGTGTACAGTGGACCCTTGACTTAAGAACTTTATTCATTCCGAAGGGTTGGTTGTAAGTCAACATTTTTTCCCCTTAGGATATAATGGAAATGACAATAATCCATTTCAGGCCTTCCAAACAACCACTTACTTTACCTTTTTCCAATAATATTTTTACTTTAGGAACCTGTTATAAATTGCTACTAGCCTGCCAAAATAACAATTCAAGACTTGCCACTCAAGTTGACATCTCTTGTTTTCTGCTCTCTTGTGATTGCTTCACCACCCTAGCACATCGCTCGTACTGCGCCCCAGTGTACAAAGTACACTGCCCGCAATTCCCGCCCTCCCATCGGCCCCTGTCCACACAGCTGGCGTTATCAATGAAGCCCGCTGTGTGGGTTGGACAGCAGACGCCCCTCCATTTACATGGAGGTCTATGGCTGAAACCCCGGAAATGCTGCAGTGGTGCACCTGATGCCTGCTTACCAAGCGGTTGGGGCGAACTCAAACACCGAACAAACTAGGTTAGTTTCAACTGCTAGGGAGGTTAATGTTCTTGACAAACATTGTGTATATTATGCAGGACTAACTTTACCCTCCTGCCAACCATCACTTGTTTTTTTACACAAATATATTCATAAGCATATAATTCAAACCATTTTGTTTAAAGATTAACAAAACAAATGACCCAATTTTAGATGTATTAAAATATATACAATTTGGTTCTTTTCCTTTTTTATTACTTCACAATGACTTGTGTTTTACTTTGCAGTTAACATACAGTACAGTTTACCTTTGTTCCATAGCTTGGTGTGCACAGAAAGAGCAGGGTACTATAATATTTAGAAGCCATTGTGAGATGTAACAAAAATGTACCTGCAGACTGCTATGGACTGTTTTGCATTATGTTAAAGAAAATATTTCATATTCTTATTTTTCCCCTCAGGTTTTTGGTATAATTAGGTACATGATGAAGTCAAAATCTAATAATTGATCTGAATACTTACACCACTAGTTTTATACTACTTAATGCAGTACAAAGCTATGTAGTCACCATCTATCGCTCACCTCTGAACATATTATAAGAAGAATTTCAAAGGTTTGCCTATTATCCTGTGGGTCCACTTCTATAATTACATCAATATTTTGGTTCTCCTTTTTGAATATAAGCTCCTCATTCCTGTATATACTAGAAATTTTGGTTGGTGTTCTTCCCTTATGGTGTATAGACCAGAAAAGGGATTTTTTGGAACACCTATTTTGTGGGTACCCTCATACACTGGGACTTTAAATTGGAGCCAGGAGAATTGAATTTTTTAGACATTCATTTAAAATTCATTAGTTTTATTTAGACCAATAGTGTATACATAATTGTGAATGGGGTAAATACATTTCTTATCACCCTCAGATATATATAAAAACAGAATACATAAAGTGCTATACAATACAATATTATTCAGCGGACATATAAAAAACGACACAACGTTAAACTCAACGCGTTTCGCCCAATTTGTTTAAGGGCTTCTTCAGGAGTACTAGTTCAATGGTGTCCCTTGGTGTCTGTTAGGTGGAACAGGTAAAGAGAGGTATCTCCTAGATATTAGACATTTTACATCTGGGGGAGTAGAAGGACGGCATGTTAATATAGAACCAAGTTGCTTATGATGATGATAATTTTTGAGAGAGAAAACACCTGGAATTGCCCCTCAGTCTCTATGGAGGAGTTGTTGTCCTATATATATAGATTCACTATATTCCAATTTTTTGAATTTTTTAAAATACTATTATTTCATAAGAGATGTACATGATATTTCAGACGTATTTGTGTGACAATATTACTGTCTTAGATGCCATAGATTATCAAAGATATAGTGTTATTACCTTATTGGATGTTAATTCTCAGTATGACCAATACTTCACCAAACGGATAAGGTAGACCCCTTGAAAAATGGGGGACCTAGGATACAAATGCAAGGCAGGTCCGTGCGTCCAAGCAGAGGCCCCGGATATGGTGTAATAAAGCTATTTCCTTCTACATAGGATCTATAATGATTGATGGTTATTATTGGTCTTTATGTCCTATATATATATCAAATTCTTTAGCTTTTGTTTCAATCAAGCTTACCAAGCCTTATAACTTTGTGATTGATTTTACATTCATGAATGATTTGGTTGGCGAGTGCTCACAAATGTTATGTCTTAAAAAGATAGTAATCAGGCTTAGTATATCCAACATGATTATTAATAAAGGAGACTTAGTCTTCTATTCAGTTTTACATACCCCAAAGTCCTGATATTAGTCTGTGGGATCTGAGAAAGTATTCAATGGAAATGCCTTAGATCGTGATCAAAACGATATCCCAGGATGGTCTGTTCCTTGTTGGTCACAGGGTGCATACTGAGCACACTTCTCTGCCTTTACAAACTTGGCGCCGTTTTCATTGTGCACACCTGAAAGGGATAATCGCCCCAAACAAATATAAATGCAAGGCACAGAAGTGTGCTCAGTATGCACCCTGTGACCACAATCACAAAAGTGAGTACATAAATAGTTTTTACCACAATGTGACAACACTGAACAATGGACAACACTGACGATTTGACACTTTTATAGAAGCTTAAATAATTTATTGTCATTATTGTAATTACATTGTATCAGAGTGTAAAGTTGCTGTTCCCTCAAAAAAAAAAACCTCAACAATAGGCCATTAATTAATGGCAACAAAGTGCATACACCCCTAATTGTGCCAAAATTTCAATTTCTGTAGCCATCATTTTCCAACACTGCCTTACTATGGTGTTCACAAGAGCTTCTGCTGCCACTGGAATCCTCTTCAGATCTCAACAGTTTTGAGCTGGTGGATATTCATAATCTTGTGCTCCTGCACCTTCCTTTTGAAGATGTCCCATAGATGATCCACAGTGTTTAGGTCTGCAGACATGCTCGGCCAGACCAGCATCTTTACCCTCAGTTTCTTAAGCAAGGCAGTAATTGTCATAGAGGTGAGCTTGGGGTCCTTATCATTTTGGAATACTGCCCTGTGGCCCAGTGTCTGTAGGGAGGTAGCCATACTCTTTTTCAGTATGCTACAAAATGGCATTTATGGTTTCCTCAATGAACTGCAGTTCCCCAGTGCCAGCAGCACTCATGCATACTGCATCCATATCATCCATATTTTGCTTGTCTTCAGCAATCTGTGAGCTTTTTTTGTGCATCATCTTTCAAAGAGGATTCCTTCCAAGACAACAGCCATGTGACCAATTTGACGCAATGTATGGTCAAAGCACTGACCCATTATATGTTTTCCCATAAGAACAGTTTATTGCAATTTGGTGACACTTAAGTCACTTTTATCAGAAACTGTATTTGGGTCAGAACATGTCAAAAGGTCTTGTGGGCTGTTCCTCTCCCCAGGTCTTGTGGACTCCATATCACAATGGGCCTGTTTTGGTGACACGGACACCTATACAATAATAGGCAGGTGGTTTTAATGTATCTGATAAATGTGGATAATCATGGTTGTGGCTTTGCATTAATAAAAATATACCCTTAATATGCTTAAATATTATAACTGTTCCACATTTTATTCACAACCTACGAAATGCCTAAATCATCAAAATGGAACAGACTTTCATTTTGAAGGAATGCATCTGCATACATTGGATCGATATAAGGTTATGAACTTTCAGTTTTTCATTATATTAACTAGCAATCCCATATCTTTAATTTTCCATGTAGATTTCTGGCAAATGAACTGCATTTGAATTTCCAATAAAAAGTAGCTAAGCTAATGGATTTTTCTATTTCTTCTCATCACTCCTTTATCCCATATTATACACATATATATTTCAGTCAATATTAGTGGTCTCCATGTCTCCCTGTTCACATCACTATTTTCATGGAGTGAGAAGAGTACTTGCAAGATTAAAAGTAAACATCAATAACATGTCTTTTTGAATGTAAGCCTTTTATCCTGTTCATGTCTCACATGTCACGATTTGCACGTGACCTAACAGTCTGACCGACGGCTTTCACTAAGCTGTGCTCTTTAAATGACCCTTTTCTTGAAAGACAGATCCTATAGTTCTATAGTCTTATGAATTTAACCATCCCAAGAATGTCTTTCAAGGAATATCAGTGGTGCACATCTGCAAAACTATTTCTTTAGATTAGTGTTAACAAATTTTCCCAATTGATTTGGTTTTTACCTCTTTAGCAAATGCTATGGGGGGGGGGGGGGGG
>CM070036.1:61011616-61043117 GCA_036250615.1 Ptychadena robeensis | reverse complement strand
ATAAAATTATTCCTCAAAAATACCACTTGCCTAATAATTCTGCACTCCCTGTATGGAACACCAGCAGGCAGCAACAAGTCGTGAAAACGGCAAGTTTCATCTGTATAAAAAATGTTAACTTTAAAGTGTCCTTGATTTGGCTTCTTTAGATCAGTAAAGTGCACCTTTGGTATAGACTTTATATTTCTTTACCACTTTTTTACAAATATACTAATTATCGTACCAGACCATTTTTTTTTTTACAGCTCTGTGATGCATTTTACTTTGTATTTTGCTTTCCTTTAAGTTGCTTTTATTACCAAGTAAGTAATATTTACATGATCAGTGTCTTTCCCAATGAAAAGAAAGAAACCTAAGGTTAGAGGTTATAAATCTGTAGAGATAAACCGGGTTCTGGCCCAAGAAATGGGCACTGAATGGAGACACCGTGTCATAACACTCTAGTGATCATGGCTATTATAGACCCTGCCCACATACGTGCTCCTTTATAGCCTTTCAGATTTAATTGTACTTAGTTTTCTCTTTCTATTATTGGTCTATATATAGATAAAAGCGAATGAAAGTCTTTTTTTTTCCTCTGAATAAAAATGCATGAAAATCGACCAATTAGATTTTTTTGTTCGTTGTCGAACATCTTTCGTTCATTTCTTGAATGTAACATTTGATTTTTTGTTTGTCCAAAAACCCACCTTATGTTCATGGTTTCTCTACTTCTGGATTAATGTTTAAACTGCAAACCTGCTTTATTCAATTTCATTGTTGGCAGTGCTTGTTCAGAAGGGAATTGAACACCGTTTTTACAGTTCTGTATAATGATATTAGATTTCATTAACATGCTAAATAAGCATCTGTGATTCTTGGTTTAATCAACCCTGGGTTTCTGTGCAGTACAATTGGCATTGATGCCATCTCATCTTGATGTTTTATTTTTGTATGTAGCATTGAATGTCCTATAGTGAAATTGATTAAGTTTATAGGAAACAATTTGGAAGTACATTTTGCTGTTTAAAAATACATTTAGCTTACATGCTTGTGATCTAGGGCTTGGCAATGGTTCCACCATTTGGATTCCCCTGGGACATTCTGAGATCAATTTCTTGCTTTGCAGGTTTACAAGATTGTTCAGCGCTGCATCCCGTTTCCCAGGATCTTCTAATTAAACACATCTACAGTGACAAAACATACTATAACAATCCACATTCTTTAGCCAGAAATAATATTTCACTGTAAAATATATTAATTTGGGGGTATCAATGTATTTTTTTTTTAATTGTAACTTCACAGTGTTTATTGTTGGCTCCACCTCTCTTTTTAATGAAGCCTACTCACTTGAAGCACCCATCTAGGGCTCTGACACCATTTCCCTACAATGTAGAGCTTCTAGAAGAGAGTTATTGGGGGAGAATCAAATTTGAGGAATCCTTTTTCCATTATACTGTGTGGTAGGTTGAAAGTTGATGTATGAAATTGCAGCTGGCGATCAAATTGAATAGCGATCAAGTAAAAGTTGAAGAGTAATAGCCCTTTCACACTATCTATGCTGTGCTTTGGCGATAACAGACATGGTAGCGGTAACGCAACAGGCAAACAAAAAATAATGCAGTTTGCAGTGCGCTGCGTTTGCATCTGCAATACAAGTGTAAGAGAGATGCTTGCACTGCTGCAGGGCATTTTCAGTAATGTGCATGTTGCATCTTGTTTCCTATGGAAACCTGTGTACCTTGAGTTGACTGTAGCCTCCGCTTACTGCATTTGCAACGCATCTTGTGTAAACAAGCCCTAACAGTGCGCAGTACCTTCTCCCCCTCTCTAGGTTAGCTCCAATCTCTGCAGGTGCTGCCTCCTAAGACTTTGGCTGAGAAACGTATTCATGTTTTCTACGGGTATTTGTTTCTGTATTTTCTATGATTTTGGTCTGGATTAATTAAAGTAATATTTTAAATGTTGTAAGCTGTAAAAGTTTAACCTCCCTAGCGATATGCCCGAAGTCAGTTCGGGCAAAGGGACGCTAGCAATTATCGATACGCCCGAACTGACTTCGGGCACATTGTGGGAGCTCACCTGCTCTGCTGCCGCCATCTTCTCCCTTCTTCTCCGTCTTCTTCCGGGTCCCGGAGTGACGTGTGACGTCACGGAGGCGGGACCCGGTCTTAAAGAAAAAACATTTTTTTTTTTTTTTTACTTTTGAGCTGGATTATAGAAATGCCATTCTATAATTCAGCTCAAAGTGGATCCCGCTAGCAGAAACGCTCGCGCTGAACGTTTCTGCTAGATGGATCTTACTTCAGCTGCACACGAGCCGATCCGAAAATAGCCGAGGTCTCCGGCTATCTCCGTGATCTGCGCTCGTGTGCCGATGACGTCATCGGCCGGCGGGAGATTTAAAGGTACAGAAATTTTTTTTTTCTTTTTTTTACATTTGTTTTTATTTTGATTGGATTGGATAAATGTTTTATAAATGTTTTATCCAATCCAAATAAAAAAAAACAAGTGTAAACTTATTAAAAAAAAAAAAAATAAATTTTTTTTCTGTGCCATAGCGCTTCAATCTCTGGCCGTTTTGCGAATGATCACCATGCGCATTCGAGGTGATCAATCGCAAAATGAACGGCGCACACCTGGAGCAACCGTTCGTACTCGCACAAACTTTGATCAGCCAGAGAACAAACGTTTTTCTCTGGTCGATCGCCAGTACTTTGAATGGGGACAAGGGTCCCCATCCAAAGTATTGGTTGTCAAATCGTAAATGGTGTATTTCAAACGATTGACCATGGCATGATGTCATCATGCTGCGGCCGATTGTTCGATAAACGCCCGCCAAGCATAGTGTCTATGGCTGGTTTAACCTCCCTAGCGTTACGCCCGAAGCAAGTACTGGCGCAGTCTGATCGTGAATCAAACTGCGCCCGTGCCGGAATCAGGCACGGAATCATCGGTGACGCTGATGGGGGCAGAAAGGCAAAACACTGTATCACTTTTGGTACAGAAATCTGCACCTCAGTGAACCGCCAGGGAGGTTAAGATTGTATTGCTAGCTTTAGCCAATGATGAATGTTCTAAACATTAAAAGTTTATCACTCTTTATTCAAGAAGTAACTAATTTCCCACATGACATTTTATATTTTTCGTGTACAAAGATATTTAATGAACTTTCTGTTAAAGTTGTAATCTAGCTTCTTGTCTCCATAGAAAATGACAAATAATACTGCATGTTTGTTGTATAAAGCAATCTAAAGACCACAACATATTTGTTGTATGTAAATGTAATACTAGGTCTTCATTGCAACTTTGGGACAATAAGGGGACTTTTTCGAGGCATATGTCCATGCCAAGAGATTTCAAGGCCTTCATTCAATTAGAATATTAAATTTGCCCATTGACGTAAAAAATGGCATCATTGTTGACCTTTTTTTCTTTGGAGCATAAGACCCTCTTTGTTGCTCAGTACTGAGTCTTCAAAGTATGCAATCAGCTGCCCAGTGCTAAATTTATCCTCCGCTCTCATATGCATGCCATTTTGGTTCTACACACTGAATGTTTTATGCTAGAAGTATATTGAAATAAAATATCTGGTCTCCTATGTATGATCAGGATTTCGTCATCAATGCGTTGATGAGCATTTGGAGTTGACAGGCTCAGGCTGTCCTTTTGTATACCATGTGTCACATTATTCACATAATAAATTGTACAACTTTACAGTCTACTGACTCATCTTCACGTGCTGTGCAGCCATCTTTTATGTTTAAAGAAAAAAAAAACTTCACTATTCAGTATTTTTTTTTTGTGTGCCAATGATAGGGACACAAATATTGTAAGAAAAAACTCCTACAATGTATTGAACAAAACTAGTTTTATCCTCTCCTTTTATTATGTATTACACCATTATTTTATCTACAGTAGTTAGTCAAATCTACTAAAGATGAAGACATCAAGCCAGATGTATTAATGATGACCTTTCTTCTACTACAGATATATTATGACCTAGATCCAAGATGGTGAACCTATGGCACGCATGCCGAAGACGCCACATGGTGGGGATGGGAGGAGGGGATATTTTTTAGCTTGGGGTAACATCATATTCCTGAGCTGGATTCTGGCTGGTAAAATGTAAATAAACAGTCAGAAGTGCCATATTGTGGTCATACTGATAATTTACCAGAAACTTGGCCTACTTTTGTTTTGTTGACTGTTAATGTTAGAGAACTTTAATGCTGTTTATTGATGGAAACTTGTGCTCTAAACTGTGATCTGTGAGTACGTCATCAGCCACAGTCTATGAACTGGTTATTTATGAAGATACAGCCATGGCAGTGAGGACACTGCAAGTTCCTCTTAAGCTCCTTGCTTTCTCCTCATTCCTGTATCAGGGCAAAATTGTAAAAAATTTTGCACCATTTCACAACACAGCTGCATTACGATTTTGGGGCAGTGACGGACGTGTCTGCAGTAAGACTATGTCCCCACTTGAGCGATCTCCCGCGATCCTAATCACGATTTTCAGCCACACCCGGTCTCCCCTGATCGTGCCCATAGACAATGAGGGGGGAAAAATTGTGTTCCAATTCATTGCGATGCGATTTTTTTAACATGTCTTTTCATGTCTATGGGTGCAATTTGGTGCGACCACCTGCAGCCCCCGGTCAAAAACCTGTAAGCTGCATTTTGGATCGCAGGTAGAAACGCGTCCGATTGCAGCAGAGGTGATGAGGTCGTTTAAATGAATGTGCTTGATCGCGCGCTGCAAATAAAATCGTGGGTGATCGCCTAAGTGGCAACAAGCCCTAACAGCGTCAGTTACTGGCAAAAAGTCTGCCTCTCCTATTGTTTAAACCTAAACCCTCAGTTTTCAGGTTAAATTGCCGTATTTGCACTTTAAGATATAGAAATGGGTTATGTGTTCCCATTTGGGCACTCTGCCTCAAAAAGTTTCGCCATCACTGACCTAGATGAACGAGAACCAAAGACCAACTTAAATACCAATCCCAAAATTCACATCTAGTAAATGTAAAAATTTTATGAATTTACTAATCTTTATGGAGAACTATTTAAAGGCTCACATGAATATATTTAAATTAACTTTTAGATTATTCTACCCATGATGTTTGGTCATGTGGCCGGTTAGGGCTTTAATTTAGAAAACATTTTTTTCCTACTTGCATGCTCTTTTAGTCGATTTCCCTTTTGAATTTGATACATTGTGATCGTCTTTGTTTTGCTGTGAGTTGTTCATGAGCCATTTGTCTGTTTCACTGTTGTTGTTTTTTAGAGCTTCAATTATTCTCATCAAGGAAGACCAGAGCTAGAATTAGCTTTTTTTAAAATTGCAGTACTCAGCATTTCTGCAGAAATGTTTTGTTAGTCATCTTGGCCTCCCACTTCTTAGATTACGGTTATGTTTTGGCTCATGTAAGATGAGCTGTCAGTCTTGTTGGCTGAAGATGTTTTGCTACTTTATTACGGTTTTAATGTTTAAGGACCAGAGATCCTTTTTTATCTTAAAGGAAACAGTCTTTTCATTTTAGATACATTCACTTTCCAAACGTGAATAATAAAATTAGTATGTGTTGCCATTTACAAAAAAACCCCCATAAAGTAGTAACTATTTGTATATAGGGACAGGGATATTTGTTTGTTACATATGCAGATTCTGCTTCCTTCTCCTCAGCACATCATTGTGGTTATTTTTTTTTCAGCTTGCTCACTATTGCGTGGCTCCATCCACTGTCCCGTAGTGAAGAATTTTCCCCTAACCTTTGGGATTTGTGATGGAATGGGCCATGTAAATACCTTCTGTTTTAAAAAGGCTTTACAGTGCTAAGCTCACTATGGAAAAACAAATCTCTATTGGTCTCCTATCCACAGTTGATTGATTTATAGAGGCAATAAGAGCTTCCAGTGGCAGTTCATCTTCAAAATATGGAAATGTGAAAGTTGAAGAGACAGTGCAAGCCCAATTCACACGTTGTAAATCTGTTGCATGATTGCATCACAACCTTAAGGTGTTCAGTACCTTGAGTAGCCTGCTAAAGAATAGAATATTGTATTTCTGGGAAACCAGTGGTAAGTAAAGTCATGGACCCAACCCTCGATCAACATTATTCAAATATCAGGTTGACTGTGGCATGGATTATCTATCCTCTGGTGATGCAAAATGTAATGAAAAGTAGCTTTTTACCAGAAAGCAGATATGTATAAATTACTGTCTGAAGCCTATATACACTAATCCTAAGGAAAAAATAAACAGAAATTTGGTACATTAGTGGCATTTAACGCTACATTTCATCTTCATACACCAGTTGAGGCTTTTGAGGTGGTTCATATTTAAAATCTTTTTTTTTCTGTGATTTCAACACTACGGGTTGGAGTTATTCCAGGGGGTGGTGCAGCTATGGGGGCAACTGAGGTGCCCTCTGTGTGAGAATTGAGCTGTCAGCCTGAGAGGGGAGAGAGTAATATTTAGAACCCCTTGCCAATTGGCTCTCGGTGTCCATTTTTTTTCTCCCTTCTCCCCAGATTGCACTTGTTCCACCCACCGTCCCCTGCCACTGGAAGCCAATCAGACAAGCCTGGGGGGAGGGACAAGCAGAAAGCCAAACATGGGTAAACCAACTGCAGATAGTAAGTGATGTGCATGTAATGTGTCTCTGCGTCTTTGTGTGTTTTATTAATGTTTCTATAGTCTTGGTGTGTGTATTTATGATGCATGTGTTGTATGATTGGTGTGTGTCAAATGAGGTTAAAGGGCTATTTGACAGTAGTCGCACGGAGTATGTGTTTTTTTTTTTTTGCAGTTACAGACATGCAAGGGGCTATCCTGCCAACCAGGGACCATCATTTCTTTAAAGCGGACCTACCACGTTGTAGGTCACTTTGCACTATCGGCATCAGGCTGCCAATAGATAGGGCAATCACTGTCCAAAAAGAAAAAAAAATCTTAAAGCAGGAAAGACGAGTTTTGCCGAGGTAGCTCCTCCCATGCTGTGACATTGTGCCCTGGGCGCTTGTCATAGCTGAAACTGCTCTCAAACCTGCCCCATAATGCATTGCTCTGCCTGTCCTCTGACGTCACTATCACAGTGGATTCTCTCTGCAGCTCCTGCGTCCTCTCTCCTCTATCAGCAGAAAATCCCCTTCTCTGTCTCGGAGTTCCATTCATGATCTGGATGAATGAGAACCTTCCCTGACATGGAAGTGTCATCTGTAAGGTGATTGTGGGGGAAGTGTAGATGAGACATTGCTGGGACTGGCAGCAGAGGAGGTAATAAGATATTTTATAACCTCAACCTAACCTCAGCCTAACTGTGTGCCCCCCAAATCCATGTCACCCCATATCACCTGCACACTGAACCCCTTCACCACCACTTCAGTCTCAATCTCTCCCGTCTCCTACAGTGTCCTCCTTCAGCTTCACTCCTGTCTCCTATGCAAACATAGATCTCTGGAATGACCAGAACTGTCCTCCCAACAGAATGGGTGGAAGTGGCTTCAGGTGCCAGTACTTAAGATGGTGCCTTAGGGCATTTTTTTCTCTGTGTAGCAGTTCTCACAGATGTATACTGCTGACAGGTGTGTAATATGTCCATGTAATGTATGTGGGGGATTTTTTTTTTGAGTTTACAACCGCTTTAACTGTATACAAACGGATACTTTTAACAGAGGTGTAGGTGTTTGCTGGGTGTGTTTATAAAATTAAGAAGCTTTACATTTTGCCCTATTTAGAGTTCACCATAATACTAAGCACTGCAGCATGAGTAGTAATGTATTTTAAAACCGGATGGGGCAACTAAGGACACATTGCTTCCTGACAGCTGCTTTTTCTTTCCCAGTCATGGCCATAAAGATAAGCAAAATGTTAAATAGAGAAATTTAAAAAGTTTGACTGTGTTTAGAGTAAGTTTTTCCATCCCCTCATATGTAATATAAGCAAAGTCACAGAATGGCCTGATTAAGTCTGCCTTATAATGCAGTATACATGCATTAGTACTACAAGCCAAAACTGTTTAATTTGTATCAGCTGTGCCAGATGACAGCAGAGATGTCGGCACCGGCAGGACGCCGTGAGACGCCTAGCTTTAGATGCATTTAGGCTGGAGCTGCATGTGACATTTCAATTGCTTTTTTGGCAAGAAATGTAACTTTTTGTTGACAATTGCCACAACAGTAAATGAAAACAATCTTTGATGTGCCCAAGCATTAAGCTATCCAGAACATATTATATTTAAAATCTTTAAAATATTTTACCCAGTTTTGAATACTAATGAACCATTGCAATAATTAGAGATAATGCCTAGCTGATGATTATAAAGCTCACCTGCTCTGGTTTGCTTAGATTAACTTGCTTAGATTATCTAAAGCCATAATTTTTGAATATACATATTTTTTTTGAATATATTTTTTATTTTTAAACCGCTCAGATTATTAGCATGATTTTTACTTTTTTTTAAATCAATTTATCAATGTTTACATTTTACACCCAGGCTGGAATAACTTGGGAATGGGAAGCCCTTACAGGTTTACTGACTGCCCCCCCCCCCCCCCCCCCCCCTCTCTGTCAAACGTCAAACTTAAAAACCCATTGTGGCCCAAGAGTCAAAAAGTTTGCCCACCCCAGATCTAGGTTCTAGAGCAGACATGAACTATGGCTCATCGGTTACATCTAGCTCCTCTCAGTTATGTGCAATAAGCAGAAATAATGCCTACAGTGTCCAAGTTGTGGACACAGTCCTGTTTATTAGAATGGGACGTTGTCCTCTCTGTGTCTTTTTCCCTGCTGAGGATGCACGTTCGCCGTGGGGGAAAAACAGCATAGGACACAAGCTCAGCATTAATCTCTGTACAGCCGGGAACACACAGCTCCATATAAGAGCTGTTCGAGGTTCCTGGCAGCAGTGTCATCAAGCTGTTGCCCAACATCAAAAGAGCTGTAGACACAGCAGTGCATGGAGACCCCGCGGTCCCCATGCAAAGCAATGGACATCGACCATGGTTTACAGTCATGTCTGATATTTCTGTTTTTAAGCGGGGTGATCGATCCCGCTCGAAAAACGGGATAGCCACATTAAATATGGGCCAGATACATGACCATGAGCATGCAGAGCGCTCCAAGTGGCCATCAATCTGGCCCATATTTATGCCTGTGTTCACAGCTTTAGGCCTTCAACGGTCTCGTGATAATCGGTAACATAAGGCTTCTTGTTTTATATAATGGGTCTTTTGATCTCTTTTTAACATACATTTACAACAGATATGTTGTATAGTAATAAAGCGTTTTAAAGATTAAGGTAAATCTTGTTATTTTCATCCAATTAGGTGCTATTTTTTATGTAAGCCTGATGGGTCAAATGGGTCAAGCATAGCAGTTCAAATAAATACACACACTCTTTAATTCTAAAGACCTACAAAACTACCCTGAAACATACGTGTTTATAGTGTTCATTGGATATCATTGTATAATAAACCTTGTTTAAAGAAACCATTGCAAATGCCACTGGAGTTAAGGACCTGCTACTTTACAGAGTCTGTATACTGTAGTATGTTATAGCAGTTGTTGGAATTGCAGCATGTTTTCCCATAGACTCTGCTATCTCCTAGACTGATGGCTATCTTTCAGCGTCTACGTACTGTGCCATGCCTATGACATTGCACAAATCCACGCCACAGGATGTTTTCAGCAGCACTTCAACAATACTCTATTATCCAGCGAGTCAGGCCCTGGTACCTGTTATAGGTTACAGAATTAACCACAGACTAATGTTTCCTGTGAGATTTCGCCACTCAAAATAGTTTTGTCTCAAAAGTACTTTAAGTAACAATGGTTCTTTTCTTTGCCAGAGGTGTGCATGTTGCCGGAGTTCTGCCTGCAGCTGCAGCAGCTGTTCATTTTAAGTTTTCAGTTTTTCAGCTCTGTCAGCTTGTAACAGCCCAGCCTTATGTAGCCAGTTTTTCTGCTTGTATTATAAATATTGCATATGAAGTTGGTTAAACCACATTTTTTTTCTTGTACCAGTCACTCAATTTTTATATGTACTGAATAAAAATGTATGTGACATGCATGTGGCATAGCACATGCTAGACCATTTAAACATGGGCAGAATACCAGGCAGCTAAAGGATCTGTCTATCAGATGTTTTGGAATATAGCTCTATATGTTTTACAACCACGGAAGTTTCTTCTCTGAATTTAGAAAAAATCCCACCTCATTTAATACATGCACAACATTGTTGTGTGTACCCTTTAAATGCATAGCATGCACAGATATTTCTAAGCTTGTGGTGTCAGCCTTTCTACTTCAGCTTCAGTCCCTTTCCCTATAGTAAGGATTTCTACTTGTGCCCAGGGAGAGAGAACAATATCCATTATAAGTTTACAAGATTTTTGAATTGTAAAGACTTGTGGAGACCGGTGGGAGTTTTAGCAGATTAAATGGGAGCACTGAGGAGAAGTTAATTGTTTGGGTTTATAAAGCAGGGAACACATGGCTCGATATAGGAGCTGTTCAAGGTTCGATTACATCATTGCGCTGCTGCCTGATATCGGAGGAGCTGGAGGCGGAGCACTACTGTGTCTCCAGCTCAGCCGATGCTTTGCATGGAGATGGATATTGACTGTCCTTTATGGTCATGCCCCATATCCCTGTTTTCGAGCGGCATTGATTGGTTCCGCTCGAAAACAGGGATGGCCGCATATGATATGTGCCAGATAGATGGCCATGAGCATGCGCAGTGCAATTGATCTCGCACATATCTACACATGTAATTCCAGCTTAAATGAGGCGTGCAACTTGTGCAAGTCACTGTTCTACCCTACAGTAAAATTTTCTTCATTTGCTACTTATCCTTGTACAATTCTTTACCATTTTCTTCTTCTCCCCATTCAATGTTTTGTCCACCCCTTTCCCATTCAATTATTATTAATCTTCACCTGTTACCTATGATGCATTTAAAATAATTGCATGAACTGAAACATTCCGGAAAAGCCATTTATTTGTATTGCATATTTTGTCAGATGGCAACTTGTATCTACTAATGCTAGGCAGTTGAGTGGCAGATGACGTCATCGCAATGTGTTTGAGCTTCCTCGTTATCAATCCTGTTCCAGATACTTTTCCAAAGCAATGGAAATGGAACAGGGTTTACCAACATGTTACTTACCCCCCCTTGAGAAGAAAGACTGGACGGCACAATTTTTTTTATAGATTAGTGCACAATCAAGTGCCATGCGCAATCACCGTGCTAGATTGTGCTTGAATCTATTTTAAAAAAAAAAACGAGCTGTGTATGCCTTGCTTAACCTTCTGAGCGTTCTGCCCGAGTTAACTCAGGCTGAGTTTCATGCATCATGAAACTCAGCCCCAGTTAACTAGAGCCACGCTGTAGGTCTCGCCGTCTTCTTACGGCGGTCGGGAGCATCAGCATGTATGCCGATGCATCCGGGTCCGCCCCGAACGCGTCACCGGTGACGCGAAGGGGGCGGGGGTAGGCGGCGCCATAGACCTCCGTCAAACTGGAGGGGCGTTGCTTTCTTACAGCAGAAGTCCGGCGTCTCCAGTGACGCCGGACTTTTGTTTACATCCTCCAGCTGAGCAGGAAATCGCCCGTGGCACGGTTAGGATTGCCCGTGGCACGGTTAGGAAAAAACCGTGCCAAGGGCGAAACGCTCAGGAGGTTAAGGCTGTCAAAGTAACCAGGGCCAAGAATATACTGACATGCACCAGTGGAATATGAACTGTTTCTATATTCTTTTATTCGAGTTCTGGAAAATGACATGAAAAAAAACATATTGCGTATGTCCTTTCCAACAAGTGATAATGTTGGTCCACATATGTAAACAAATACAAACCACTTTACTGAGTTGATGGGTTGTTTAAATGTAAAATGTGCACGTTAGACGCTATTACTTTATCCTCTTGCCACAAACTTGTTTAGAAAATGTTTTGTAACAACCAGCTTGATTTATTTTTGCGTAAGCACACAATTAAAATCCTTGCGCAAGCATTGTTTGCTTTTTGCCATATTTTCCATGAGCTTGTGACATTTGGTAACCAAAGGAAAATAAATATAGCTTTGAGAAAAAGAAGCCAGTGGCTGGTTTCTAAACGTTGTTTAATGTACTCTTGTTCCTTTTGCTTGCAATTTAGTTTCAAGCACCCTAATTTTCAGTTACTCCTCCGTGTAATAGCTTAAGCATGGGAAATTGGTATTTATTGAAATGTCTAGTCTGTAAAAGTATCCCTTTTAAAGAGCACTATAACATTTGCTTTGTAAAAAAAAAAAAAAAATATATATATATATATATATATATATATATATATATATATATATATATATATATATATATATATATATATATATTTATATATATATATATATATATTTGAACATATTAACTAGACAAGGATGCCTCAGCATCCATTGGTTCACTTCAACATCACATCTTTTGGCTCAAGTGTCACTCCCTTGGATGTAGTAGAATTTAATAAGCAGCCCATAATAGACACCTGCCCAAAAATGCTTCCTGTGAGCCCTGACTAACATGGAATGTGCCATGTGCAAATAAACACAGCTTGCTCTGCAACAGTCAGCTATTCCAGGCTACTAAAAAGCCTTCTGGGCTAGCTGAAGAAAGTTGTATGGAACAGAATTGCCTTGACCTCCACGTTCCAACTATCTTTCTTGTGGAAGACATTGTGCTGGTGTTCCATTAAGATTGTCTACCTGTCGAGATGAGCTTCCCTGGTAGCCATATTACAGGCGCAGAGTGACCTTCGCTGTCACTTTTCTATGAAGGGATACTGTGGGAACCCCTGGTCATTTCCCGGGATGCTGGGAGTCAACCAGGGAATTAGCAAGATTTAGCCTAGCTACTTAGCTATGTGACACAAGCAAATTGTATAAATTGGACCATGTTCAAGTAGTTGGCCTCATTTATATCAGTGGAATGTTTAATGAAGGATTGCATGCATCGCACCTTATAAACCAATTTTTACATCAAGAAAAAGTTCCTCCAATCTCTTTGTTTACCAGTCATGTAATCATTTTGGACTTTAGCTTTACTGAATACCATTTAACTGTTACCATATTTGCATTGCGTGTACAGTGAACCCTTGACGTACAAACTGAATTGGTTCCCAAGGGTTGGTTGTAGGTTCAGACTATTTTGCCTATTGGAAATAATGAAAATCCCCATTATGTGTTCTGAACCTCTAAAAGCACCCATTACCTCGCCTTTTCATTTTCAGGAAGAGAGAATGAAAGTGAAGGTGATTATTGTTTGAAAGGAGAGTGTCTTTCCATAATAACAGAAATCTGGCCTTGTAAACTTTTGTAGATTGTTGAGAAAAGATGTGCTGTACTTATTTGTGTCATCCGGTTAAATGCCACCACTAAAGCAGACACCACTGTAAGTGTCTTGTGCCCTTTATTCTTTCTTTACCAGATGGGTAGAAAACTGGTTTGCCGTAAAATAATGGATGAAGAATTATACAGTAGAGCAGAAATGCTACATTCTCAGACTATTTTTGTTTTAATTTTCTTGTAGGTTTGTGGTGATGTAATTCCATGCCCTGTCTTTCAGATCACTTGATATTTTTATACTGATTCTTTTGAAGTTGCTTATCCAGCAAATTACGGAGTATATTTGACTTTATTTAATAATTGGCTCTTTTTCATGGACAAGTTATAGGTTTTGTTTTTATGAACTGAACTTTTTGTTTACAAAGTTTTAACACAAAGTGTACTTAGAGCATTTCTTCAAACCATGTGTTCTAATTAAAGATCACATAAGTGTACATTTTGTCTTTCCTTTGACCTGTTTTTTTTCCCTGACTGCTCAAGATTTATGGAAAAGCAGAATGTTACAATAACTTGTACTGAGCACAAATATACACTGTGTGCAAAAAAAAGCTGTCAATGTCAAGAGTGTCGGTGCTGCCTGTGCTTTAAAACAATGTTGAAATCATACAGTCACATTTCCAGACATGACCTATTCCTTTCATTGTTTAAAATGAAAGGAACCCTTAAATGAAAGGTATTCTTTTTTATCTTAATTTTTAGCTTTAGTTCGGCGAACATATGTAAGTTTCCAAGCAATAATGAATTTTATAAAGGTTTCATATAATTGTGAACTTTATAACTATAATATATAAAGCTCAATTCAAAAGAACAGTTTGCTGAAACATTGTGCATTGGTCGGCAAAACAAAACAAAACAGAATTATGAGGTTGATAAGGCTTGGTGGCTACATGGAAAATTATATTTTTGCCTAGAATACTAATTTTTGTTTGCACATGGTTGGTTGAAGCCTGCAGACTTAAGGCCCCCACACAAGTACCGAGCAGGGGCCAACAGACTATCGACGGAGTGCAGCGCCATGAAGTCATCACGCTGCATATCGCCCAATGTGGGCACCCCAGATCTGCGGTCGATTTTGCCGTCGGCCACGAGCACGCATAAACAACATTCGGTGGCAAAATCGGCCATGGCTCGCTACGTGTATGGGGGCCTTTAATCTCTTAACTAGATGTCATTTTCATCTCCTATCATAAGGTTAGGTTATGTGAATCCTTTGGGATTATGTAGATTTTTGCATGGATTGGTCATTAAATGTGCTCTGATCTTATTAAAGCAATCACAACAATAGAAAAAGTCTATTGCTTACAAGAAGTCTCTGCTTAAAATAATACTACACAAACATTATATGTTTTCATGTGTGTATTCAACATAGCATGGAAACATTTACAGTTCAGGCTGTAAAAAGTATGTGAACCCATAGCCTAATGACTTCTCCAAGAGCTAGGAGTGAGCCAACCTTGAGTCCAATCAGTGTGATGATATTGGATGTGTTGCTGAAAGCTGTCCTGCCCTTTAAAAAACACACACCAGTTTTAAGTTTACTGGTTTCAAGAAGCACTGTCTGATGTGAAATATGCCTCGCAGAAAAGAACTCTCAGAAGACCTATGATCAGGAACTGTTGACTTGCATGAAGCTTGATGATCATGTGTCCACGGTTAGACAGACTGTCTACAAATGAAGAAAGTTTAGCACTTTGCTACTCTCCCTAGGCGTGGTCATCCTGTAAAGATGAGGGCAAGAGAATGAGTGCAGAATGCTTAATAAGGTAAAGAAGAATCCTAGAGTGTCAGTTAAAGATTTACAGAAATCTCTGGCACATGCTAACCTTTTTGTTAAAACATCTACAATAAGGAAAACGCTAAACAAGAATCGAGTGCATGGAAGGACACCACAGAGAAATCCATTGCTGTCCCCAAAAAATATTGCAGCACATCTGAAGTTTGCAAAAGGGCACCTGGATGTTCCACAGCACTACTGGCAAAATATTCTGTGGACAGATGAAAAATGTAATTGTTTGGGAAAAAACAACACTAAGGTACAGCACACCAACATCAAAACCTCATCCCCACTGTAAAACATGGTGGAGGGAGCATCATGGTTTGGGCCTGCTTTGCTGCCTCAGGGCCTGGACAGATTGTTGTCATTGATGGAAAATGAATTCCAGAGTTTATCAAGACATTTTTTCAGGAAAACGTAAGACCATCTGTCCGCCAACTGAAGCTCTGCAGTGGATAGGTGATGCAACAGGACAATGACCCAAAGCATACAAGTCATTCAACAAAAGAATGGCCTCAACAGAACAAAATACGTCTTCTGGAGTGGCCCAGTCAAAGTCCTGACCTCAACCCAATTGAAATGCTGTGGCATGACCTTAAGGGAGCGATTCAGTGTAGCAATATTACTGGGATTTCTGGTGCGAAACAGTCCAAAATTACTTCAGATCGTTGTGCAGGTCTGATCTGCAACTACAGGAAACTTTGAGGTTATTGCTGCCAATGGAGGGTCAACCAGTTATTAAGTCCAAAGGACATATTTTGGGAAGTTACAGGCCTACAACATAAAGAAAAATTTACCATTGAAGTCTATGGTGCACGTTTGGTACAGAAATCTGGACCTCAGCAGTGCGCTAGGGAGGTAAACGGTAAACTACCATGTTCCAATCGCAGCACGTGTAGTGTGAAAAGACCTTATAGTTATTAAACCCTACTGTAATAATCAGACACATTGGAAATTCATAACTAAACTAAACCGTTGGGGGTTTAGCAGTATGGTTTTGGGATCTATGAGGAAAAAGATTGCAGGAAGGGAGAATGGCAAACCTTTATACATGTAGGGTTTTGGCTGACATTTTAATCTCCGCACTCTAGTTCTGAAAGGCAGAAGTTGTGGCCACTGTGCATACCAAAGTTTTACCCTTTTTTTTAATGATGTCTGGAGTTGTAAATATTGGTTTCAAAAGTGGAAAGCTGAAATCATTTAATAACATTTCACCTGCTTTATCCATCAAGTCCATACAATTTTTATGGATTAGATGTTTTAAATGTTTAAAAATGCCCCAGATCTTTCACGATCGGGAAGGCAAATGAAAAGGGATCAGGAGATGCCTTGTGCCCCATGTTCCCTGCTTTAATGATGTGAATGCTGCCTTAAGGTAAGATTACCTTGTGTTAATTATTACCACATTATATGAACTATAGATTGAGAGAAAAAAACTTAATTACAACGACCGTATTTTTCAGACTATAGGACTCACTTTTTCAACCCCAAAACCAGGCTGTGTTCCCATTGAGTGTATCCTGGGAGAAGTTCGGAATAGTATTGCTCAGCAACAGTTGTTAGCTGAACAGTGTTTTATTTCATTTTTATTATGGGTTTCTAAACTCTGGGATAGGGAGGATGGAGCTGGGTGGGCCTGGAACACGCAAAGGGTTTGCACCTGTTTGCAGGTGAGTGGAGGGGGGTGTGTCTCCAGAAAAGGAGCAGAGACCAGTGTGTCAGGGCTCCTCATGTAAGTTGGAGACGGGGCACACAAGGAGTGTGCGGCCCAGGCCTGTGGTACTGGAGCAGCTGGTACAGGGGACTCACAGGGAGTGTGAGGCCTGTTGCTGCGAGGGAACCCGAACCCAGGACAGTCAGTTTTGTTAAATGGTGCGAAGCCAGGAGGCTTGGTATTTTCTAGTGACTTTTTGTTTATTCAGTTGGATATTAACCCCTGCAAGGGTAACTCTTTGTTGTGGACTGTTTGTGTGCAAATTAACATGGGCAGGAGCCCTTAAATTAAAGTAATCGCGTGGATTGGTGCTGTGAGAGCACCCATTTGAGCTAAACCCCCACAGTGTCTTTGGAAACTGCAATCACTCTGCAGCTTCCACAGACACAGGCAAAGCCAGAGAGGGAGAGGAGAGACGCCGCAGCCATTCCCCTCTGGCCCCCTCCTCCTGATCAGTGTGGAGAATGATATGATGTGCTGAGTGTACTGCTGCTAGTGACATCTACTGGCTGAATTTGATATTGCATTAATTTAATCCATTGCATTAACCCAATTGATGTGAAAACTTTATTAAGTATTTTTTTCTGTTTTTTTTGCTCTAAAAACTTGCGTCTTATTGTACTTTTGATCTATATAATCAACTTTGAGATGGTTTGATCAGTGGTGAGTTTACAGTTCAAACTGTATTTTACCAGCTCATGCTTATCCTATTTCACTTCATAAATCTTTCAGATGTGTTTCTCAGAGGAAAGGTTTGCTGGTAGAATTATGCCAAACCTATGGTGTCAAGGTTTTCATCAAATTTCTGCTCCTTGAAGTGTATAAACTGTCAGTATGGAATATAGTGTCTGCCTTTTATTTTTATACAATTGGCAATGAGACCTTTATCCAGCTGCTGACACAGCATTTGTGGATGTCTGTTTTCTCAGTTTGTCTCATGAGATCTATTAAAACTGACTGGCATGGTCACGGCAGCGTCTGGTCAGTCTTCCACCTTTTTCTCTTAGATGAGAGAGGTTCACTTCCAGTAACAGTTTAACCTCTGTCTCAGACAAGGTAGCACTCCAACTGGGATCGCTTTCAGATGTAAAAACCTGTTTGCTAAGAATATGACTCAGATTATCAAAGCCTCCTGCTCAGGTCTAATGTCCCTTTTTGAAGGTAAAAATGTGGCCCAAGGCAAATGTAGCCACACAGTAAAGGAAGAAAAGGCACCATATGCTAGCTTGAAATCTTCCATCCTGACACTGTGAAAGTTGTACAGCTTGGCGAGCCTGTGCTAGATTATGTGCTCTTCTCTTTTTCCATAGTATCAATGGCACTGAATACACTTTCTAGTTTGTTCTCATGAGCTGCAATTATTTAAGCCTCCTTTAATTTAAGTTACAGAACCTGTGATACATGCATAGAATGCATATATGCCAACTCATTATTTGTGTTGTTAAACATGCTGCCATAATTCAATGTAGCATCAGAGATTTGGTTTTAAGGCTGTGGCTATCAAATACTTTGAGTCACTGAATATCATTGACTGATTGTTTTCAATGATCAATAATTAGGACATTGAATACACATATATAACACTGCTACATTTAGAATTATGCCAGTTTAAAGTAGATCATGTGTTTCTGAGCATTGGAATGATCACAATTAACCTAAGGACATTTATTCTAAGACATTCTCAAACAATATATAAATTGTTTGTCAACCCTTTGCCAACATCATTATTAAAACAATATTTCATATAAATGAGTTTCCAAAGAAATCAAGATGAGGTACTGTTTGCCTCAAATGTGACCATTACAAACAGTTGTGTAAATGATACAAATAATTTTTTTCAACAATTTAATGCCCGAAAATCGCCTCTCCTGTTGTAAGAAACATTATTTTGAGCAGTGATTGCCTACTTGCCCAGTGAGGTGGTAGGTCTGCTTTAATAAAAATTGATCTCCACGATCCTTTAAACTATGGTATATATTTTTCTCATGAGTTGCAAAGGAACGCTGTTAATTTTCTTGTATAGAAATCATATACCTGCATTACAGACTCCTGATTATATTCTTTACAAATTAGTTTCTGCCAGGATAAACTATCTCTTGTGGTCTACCTTTAACTAACATACTTTACACTCCATGCACAGGAGCTATGCTGTATGGTTATTTTTTCTTGCATTACCCAGATTCCACCAATATTTTTTTTACGGCTACAAGCTTTATTCAGCAAGTATACACTAGTGAGCTGGGTTTCCAAACATTATTCCTCTGTATTTGCACATGTATCTCCCATTCACTAGTGACCAAACATAATCTTGCTTGGGTTTAGAATAGCTACTTTTTTGGTGAGGATACTCAAAGTAGCCTATCAAAGATGGGTACAGGAATGGGTACAGTTAAGCAAGATCTGGCACCCTATAAACCCTGTTAAAGATGGGCGCAGGGATGGGTTCAGTTACTTAAGACCCGGCATCGATACCCCCTTAGTTACGCGCATCTCTTGACGGGGATGTTGACGTAGCCCATCCATATACATGCCTAGCGCACCAACTGTTTCCACGTCTTTGAGCCAGCCAGAGGTTGACAGTGCACTACCGTAACCTCTCTGCTGACAGACTGGCTGAAAGCTGTGGGAACAGGCAGTGCGCTAGGCATGTAATATGGATGGGCTGTGTCGTCATCCCTGTCAAGGAATGCGTTTAACACAGGGGGTATCAGTACAGCCCATGACGCTGTGGAAACCTAGCCTTACTGAGGAAATTGCTTACAAATCTCTCTCATTGCTCTCTAATTTGGACTATGATCTGCTGTTTTATTAAACAAAAAATGTCTACCAACATTTCTACAAAAAAATATTTTCAATATTTGGTTTACATAGATAATACTCCCTAAAATGGTTGAGGCTGCATCTGGATGCCATGATGTTGGAAGTTATGTTTGAAGCCCCTTCTTCCAGGCAGATAGATAAGTGAAAGGTTACATAGGAAGGTAAAGAGCATATGTCCAGCACAGAGTAATGAGATATTTCTACAATTCCATCCAGGGCTATAATATATTGACCCTTCCTAGAGTTGTCCAGTTTTCTAGCAAGCTCAAAGGCATGTTTATAACAAATATCCATACAATGAGAATAAGCACTGCAAGCATGCATTTACAATTCCGAATACTTGATTTCTGTGTGCTTTTACATACAAAGTTGGTGAATGTGCTCATTTTAAGATCTCCTAAAAATGTAAACATAGGCATTTGTACAAAAATAAAAGTATATACTAAATGTATCTCTTGTACTATATTCCTGCAGTTATCAGAGTATCACATTATCTTTGTAGTGGCCTGCCAAATAAAGGTCACTTGTTTGTTCCTATCCACACTACTGACGGAAAAGTCATAGACATCAGATGGTGCTAGAGTTTGCTGGCACAAGCGAACTGCTAGAGGCCTTTATTCTGATCAGTCACGCATGAATGTTTATGGCTGTGGGTGATTGAGGGAGCAAGAAAAAATACCTGGCACTGACCTAATCTCCAGGAATACTATATTGGGGCCAGATTGATGGCCATCTTAGGTGTATGAATAACTTTAAATGAGATATATGGCTTTTTTGTACTTTATTTTATTGAGGGCATAAACCTTTTTTTTTAATATGTATTCTCTTAGAAAGTTATAAATATGCTTTATCCCTTATACTAGCCTGTAATCATGTGGGTTTTTTATATACACATTGACTCTTAATTTTATTTATGTTTTGGATACATACTTACATGTTTGAGCGTATTTACTGCTCAGCTAAATGGAAATAAGCAAATTTGTAACTTTATATGTTCCAAGGAGCAATAGTATTTACTCATTAGCACAGACTCTAAAATGCAGTGTTCCTCATATCTTTTTTTTTTTTTTTTGCATCTTTTGATAAAGGGAAATCTGAGAGTTACCCTCCTGGGCGATCTGCCCGAACCTAGTTCAGGAAGAGTTTTCCAACTAAACAAACTCCTGTTCTCTGTGAGCCCGCAGCTATTCTGCACTTCTGCATCCCTGCACACCGGTCGATCAGCGCTGGATCTTTGGCCTCATTGCTGATGCCGACAGGGGGTGCCATACACCACCATTATAAAGGAGGGGCATTGCTTTCCCGACCCAACGTTAAAAACAACGCCGGGGGGAATCCCGTCAGAGTACAGTGTACTCTGCCGCGATAGGCCATACCGCCCAGCAGGTTAAGCTGGGCATACACAGTTCCATTGTACTGCTTGATAAAAAAAAAAAAAAGATACTACAACATAATGTGATTATCTCACAAGCAATCAAAACCTTTCCTTAGTTCTGTGTGCACACTCCATAATACTATAAGATACAAATCAATAAAATCCAACAGATACTTGAGCAATTGTCTGAAATTTACCAACATGTCCATTCACTGCTCGGTTTATTTTTGTTTGATTTGGATCACCGTTTGTTGATTTATGTAAAAAGGAATATATTCTTAAACGATCCACATAAAATGATAATTTTTCAAGACGATCGAATGGAAAAATTGAACTGTTTATGCCCAGCTTTAGTCACTTAATTAAAAACAATGCACTAATTGCACACACAAACAGATCCCAATTTTGCTGTCAAGCTAATGATCAAAAATGTTTTTCTGATTAGAATTTTGTTAATCAATGTTCCAAAACACTCTGCACATGTGTGCTATATACTGTCCTGATTGATTTTTACAGAAATCTGATCGTGTGTACAGGATTAAACTGTCTACACAACACAACTTGTGAAAATGTTTTAGTTTGCAGTCTTTATATTTGTCAATGTTTTTTTCCCTAGAGAATATCCACTGATTCACATACATGTATTTTGTTTTGTAGGTGCCTCAATGCATGTACCTATTGCAAAACAAAACATGCAAGAGGGGAGCTCGCCAGTTATCCTGTTGAAGAGCTGGTTGACCGAGCAAAGCAGTCTTTTCAAGGTATGTCCAATCCCTTGTTGATACCTAGTTCTATGTTGGTGGGGGAGCTAATATGTGTTGTGTTCTCCACTGCGGCCCTTGCAAGGATTTTAGCCAGTTTCTCTGTTTAGGGATAAAATAATAAAGGTTATGCCGAAACATGATTTTATTTGGGAAAGAAATGTATCTGAATATAGATTTCACCTGTTATTTGATCCTGTTCAATGACCTGCCTCAAGTTTGTAAAATTCTTAAATATCAGCTCCTGGTCCAACACGACTTTTTGCCCAACATGAGATTTCTGTTACACTGAAGCATGAAATTGTCATCCAAGGTAATGTAATGCAATCTCCGTAAATTAAAAAGGGAGGCAGAAGAAACAACTGTCAGTTGGCATGGCTTTTATCAGTTTATGCAGGATAACATTTTCCTGGTAATGGGAACATATGGCACTCTGAGTTTGATTTGCTGGTGTCCTCTCATCTATTTGCGCTATGATGAATTGCCTAGCATGTCCATCTCTGCATCTGTGTATGCTGTCTATGGAGGGCCTTTTTTTCCCCGCTGTCAAGAATATTTGCACAATTTTGACACATAGATGTGCCTGAAATTACCACAGAGTCTTGGGTATTTCTGTACATATTTCAAAGTTGTTAAGCTGCATACGATGTAAGGAACATTACTCATCCATGAGATGGTAAATGCATGTAATTAAAAAAGCCTGTGCTGAATATGAAACAAAAGATTTGAAACTCTTCGTTGTATTTGTAAACCATTTCATATATTATTATGTTTGTATGATTTTTGGGACCTTTAAAAAAAAAAAAAAAAAAAAATTGACAAAATGTTAAAAGGGGGGCCAAATGTAGACAAAAAAAAGAGACAAAAAATGTCCTGTAGCTATAGCTCTGAGGTAGCAGAATTGTTTAAAAATGGATTTTGCCGAACTTTGGACATTATTTTAACATTCTAAGATTATATTCCACCTGCCCAGAATATAATTTATTTAAACTTTTTTAATTTTTTTTTAATCAGTTTTTTTTCATCCAACATATGCAACAGGACAACGAACAAACATTTGGAAATGTTTTAATGGAAAACAGTTTGGCACAGTTGGCCATTGAACATGTACAGCTTTTTTTCTTTTCAATAAAATGAATGTGGCAATCTCATTAGAGTGCTGAGCTCTCACATTTTGTTATTTTAAATTGTGTTTCCTTGACTTTGTGAGCCTTGTCTCTTAGGTTTCGGATGTATCACAAAAGAGGATTTCTAATGAAATAACCTTTCATTATTTCATTGCAAATGCAAAACGAGTTTTATTGTGAGACAGTGCACCATTACCAAAGTACACCTTTACAGGAACCTCCCTGAGGCATAAACGTTTTTTTTTATTTAACTCGCCTTTTTTAATGTTGAACTCCTGGCAGTAATACAAATCCATCTTTATTATATCTGTAAATGTAGTCAGGTATAAAGAAATGTGTGTTAATACACAATACCTGGTGTCTTGCTTTTTGTTGACTGCTCATTATTCTCTATAAAGAATGAAAGTGGCACTTTGAGCTGATCAGACTTTGTTGGCCTGCAGTTTTGTCATTCAGATGCATCTGCTGACTTGCACTTATCTACATCTGTCTGTATACTGACTTTCCAGACAGTCTTTTGTGAGGTTAGGTTTTTTAGGCCTCTTTTGGTATTCTACATCCTACACAAACCTGTCTAACCTTTTACACAGTTCAGCTACACTGATTTAACATGTATGGTGTAAAGCTAGCCATACACACTTCGATCAACTAAAAACTATATATTTTTAAGTCTGTTGTAGGCAAATCGATTGCCACACCTGGTGTGATCGACCAAAAGTGATCGTAAAATTAGGATTTTTTTTCCCCCCAAATTCTGCATGTTACATTACTCTCTATGTGCTCCATAGTACGGTTGTAAACCAGGTGTGTTTAACTCATACTATGTGGGGGTGTGATCAATAGACTGGCCTGCGAAGTCGCACAACATCTGAATTTAAGATTGATTGTACAAAAGTCAACCCATGTATGGCTAGCTGCGGTTCACCTTGCTAAGCAAATGAGCTTTTATGATCTTGAGTCATCAAAATGCTCAAATACATCAATACCGTCTGGAATAAATAAAATCACCAATGCTTGAATATTTTTGTCCTTTTTCAAGTCTCATTAGGCTTTGGCCTAAATAAGCTTTTGGTAATTCGAATGAATTAATGCTAATGAAGTGTTGTGATGTCCTGTAGTAGCATAGTTCACGGTTCAATTTAAAGAAGTTTGTTATGGTATTGTCCCTTGTAACATTCACAAGCATATAATACCTGAAATGGACCGTAAGGGCAGCCCAACTCTACAAAATCACAATTTCTTTTCTGGGTTACCTGTTTTCAGATGTATTTGGTTACATTACTGGCCTTTAATGTAATTTAGCTAGCCAAGGACTTTTATTAGGCGTCAATTCAGTATTAGTTTACCTGACACTTCCCAAATGACGAAAAATGTGTTTTAAAGAAAAGGCAAACTTCCTTTCAGGTAATGACTCAGATATAAACATCAAGGTGACCAATCTGTATAAAGGAATTGAAAGTAAGAGGTTGTGCTCTGTAGATAAGCTAGAGCATGGGACAGAATGTAATTGATCACAACCAAAGGTGTGTTTTTTTTTTTAAATCAATAACTCCTAAATCAGGTATTTGAAAGACATTGTATGTGCTGACGTCTTGATGGACAGTGTTGGCAACTTGTAGTGCGTGTCTCTGTGAGTTAAGCTGCCCATACACATTTAGATCACTCCATACAATTTCCATTAGATCTACCAACAACTGTGTAGTATAGTGGTCTCCCTGATAGAATACATAGTGATTGGAAGGGTTAAGCTAGCTACACACGGCTTAATAAAGTAACAGATTAGAGGAACATTGGGCGGCGTGCGCGCTCACGTCTCCCGATTCTCCTCTCATCTGTTACTTCATCACAGCCATCCACGGTCCTTTTCGAGCAGGATCAAGAGATTAGATCCTATTATATCCTTTTCCATGTCATACAATCCACTATCATTTTACTAGTGGGTCAAATAGAAAGTATTCTAATGGGAACTGTTCATTGATTATATTGTTTTATTTAGAATATACTGGCTGTGTGCACACAATAAAATAGAAATAATACAGAGAAGCATGTTAAGTTCTGAGCACTCGGCTGTGGTAAAAGCTTTACAAGGGTTACACAGAAACTGTAATTAGGGTGCTGTGAACCTTATGAAAAGAAAGAACTACGCTAACAATAAAAGTAAAATAACCTCAGGAGCTTGGGACTGTGTTCAGTCATGACATTGGTCTGTGCTGTAATTGGCATAATAAATGAGGACATTAGCGTTGAACTTTGTTTATAACCCAAGACGTTTTAGAGAGTTCTGCAAAATATGCAGCATATTCTGTTGAGAACACATCTGGGAGATGTTAGTTTGGTCATCCAGTAATATTTGCATAAATAAAAGTGTGTTTTTAATGTTTAGGGAATGTCACTTGCTATTAATAGGGTAACAAATAGTAACTATGGGCAACATAATAAAAAAAGACACATAAGATATCATTTCTCACTATCGTGAACACTGCAGTTTTTGTTGATCTGAGTAAAGCCCCCCCCATACACCTTAAGATCGATCCATTAGATCTACCAACAACTGTGTAGTGCCGGGTCCTCCCTAATAGAATACATAGTGATTGGAAGGTTTAGAAAGGTATTCATATTACATTTGGTAGAACAAAATTTGATTGTACAGAAATTGTATGGAAGGATTGTAAGGTGTATGGGGGGCTTTAGATAGTTTTAGTATCTATTGAATCTGGCAGTGGATCAATTACTTTCCACTCCAAAAATATGGTAACAGTGCTGTTTGTTCTGCAGTGAAATCACACAGCATGATAGTCGCCTTATAGGCAAGTTAACAAACTTTAGACAAATGTTGCTGAATGTAACAATTTCAATGTTGCCAACCTACTGTCTGGATAAGGTAAGTGGACCACTAACAAGCGATCGTGGGTAATTTTTGGTACATCAATAGATTTGTGGGAGTATATGCTACATTTCTCCGATGACAACCATACACAATAACTGCATGAACAGAGAAATATCATCCTTTCATGTTATTTGACAATGAGCTGTTTATCGTTAGTTTTGAACAAGTTTTATCTTGCATCTCTGAGGTTTATAGCAAAGCTATATCTGTCAGGACTGAACACACATTAAATTTGTCCTACACACTAACTTCTTTTTAGGGAAGAAAGTCCTGCCCCTCATAACTAGGGCTTTGTAACATTACAAGCAATTCTGGCAAAAATTGTTTGGTGTTGGAGGTGTATTATCAATATTATATGATGTTGTATACATAGGTGTGACAAGAAATGGCCATGAAATGTCTTCTCAAAGACTTTGTGAGTTTAACAACCAATGATTGGTATTATCACCAGAATTCTAGGCATTAAGGCTACATTTACATGGTCATTTATATATATATAAATATCACTTAGTCTGAGTGGGTGGTGGACAACATCCCAACTATATATATTTGACAAAAGAGGTCAGAGGGGAATATGAAATTACCCTCCCAACACTATTTGTTCCCCGCACTAGGGCAGGGCATGGGGACTTTGAGGCCATCTGATTATATTTTGTATATCAAACAAAGCAAAAAGTACATTTTTAGGCATCTGAAAAAACAATATAGTCCATAGGTAGTCATTGAATGATCGCGTTTTACCCGCAGACGGACACCCAACTCCTTATACCTTGATGCTCACCTACCTGATTATTATGTTTACCCTCAAAGTTGTTTTGGTGCTCCACTGCTCCTATCCCAAGGTTTGTGCATCAGCGACCTTCCATATAGAACCTTTTCATATAGAACCTATTGTATCTCCACTTGGGTAATGCTACACCTCCTGAGGAAGATCAGCTCATTCGAAACGCGCGTTGAGGTGCATAACTACCCCCTTATTCTCATCTGTGAGAGGCCACGGTCTACAGGCATCTCGAGTGCCCGGTGAAATAAAGGCTTGTCAACTGACTACTCCGTGTCTTTTCAATTATCCTACTAACTACCAAATAAACCTTCCTCTACATGGACATGCTATTTTGATCATTATGCAATCATTCAACGACTACCTATGGACTATATTGTTTTTTCAGATGCCTAAAAATTTTTGCTTTGTTTGATATACAAAATATAATCAGGTGGCCTCAAAGTCCCCATGCCCTGCCCTAGTACAAATAGTGTTGGGAGGGTAATTTCATATTCCCCTCTGACCTCTTTTTTCAAATACATGGTCATTTCTGTCAGTGTGCAGCAGCCAGGGAAATGACCAGGCTCTGTCGTCTGCGAGCGCCTGCAAACTTGTGCAGGTGCTTGCAGGTTGTTTTGATAAAGACCCTGTGACAGGCATACTGGGTGAAAGTTGTTAACAACCACCCATGTTAATGAGTCTGAGAGAATGGCTGTTGGTAGTTCGAGGGGACGGCAAATTCATACGGTTATTCAAGCTGTACAGTGACTACTTTACATTGTATTAAAGTGTCCTATATATAATTTTTTTTTCTTTCAATAACTGGACTGAATATATTCAATCCATTTACATGTAAACTAAATGGGTCTTAGATTCACTGCTATAATTTTATACTGAAACCACAGTGAAATAAGTGATTGCAACAAAGGTGCTAACTCCTAGGGCAAGGCATGGTATGTGTCACATTTCTATATTCTTTGATATGATCACAAACTTTTCATCTGAATTTAGCCTCAAGCACATGCCAGTAGGACATAGTACTGTCTGAGGCAAATTCTTTTTGGAATTAAAAATCTAGCTTATATGTATCCTCATCAGGCCCCTCTTTTAAGGATTTCAATTTATGTGAAGTTGTTGATATTGCTGAGTTTTCTTATTACTCTACTTTATCAGTAGTTACAATCTTAACAGTTGTTTGAATCTAATGTTAGCTCTGTGACTTGTGCAGTTATTTAATCAATTACAATTCTAGCTGTTAACTTTCAAATGTCAAAAGTAGTTGGAACATTGAACAACATCTAAAGAGGCTTATCAGTGATCTGCCATGCCTTTTCTTTTGCTTGTTCTATTTTAATTTCTAAATGATTTACATTCTTATTCCAGCTAAAGTTGTTTTCAGCTACGCTAATCAGACAGCAAAAGTCCTGTGTCAGCAGTAAGAAAGGGTCACAGTGCTCTAAATTTATGAGGTTTTGCTGCTTACATAGATTTTTATTGCTAGGTTTTGGCCAAAATGTGTATTATCCAGAATCTGTTCCAGGTTTCTAGACACCATATCATGCAAAACATAAAATCTGGCCTCTCTTAGCTATTTTACTGCACACTAAGCTCATTTCATACACAAGTCCATATAAGATATAGGAACCCTAACTGCTACATTGCCCAGGTTTTTTTTACATGGACCTTCCTTGACAAATGTGCATTCTGCTGTTAATGCTATTTTTTTTTATTTTTTTTTTTATGAAATTAACATGGTTTGTGTTGCAATATCTGTAGTAATCTGGTACCTGGAGAGCCAGAGCTGCTAATGCAAGTCCAGCATAACTTAGTACTTCATTAAACACTGGGGTGACTTGTAATAATTATAATTGGGTACATTTCAGTAAACTTTTTTGATTGTTTACCTCCATGGTGACATTTGTTGATTTTATTGACTAAACTGAAAAGAAGCATTCACACCAGCATCTAGAAAGGCCGCATTTCCAGCACTCAGACACCTGCAAAGCTCTGTAGCTGTAGGATGCAACATTAGGTGGGCCCCTTCTGCTATTGGGGCATGTGTCTGATAGGGATAACATAGAGTTGTTTCTGAATGCCACACAAGCGCCTGCACGTTGGGCGCGCACATGAATTCTGCCTTAGTGAAATGTGTTGATGCAGCATTGTTTTTAAGGACATCTGTGGACATACTTTGGATAGTTGATATGTATGCATGTTTAAAAGTGATTTTAAAGAGTTTCTAAACCAGCTATCATTGGTCTCTGTAAGGCAGTGTTGGTCTTCCTGCTTGCTGCCCCCCACCACCAAAGGGCCACACATTTCACTCTTGTAATTACTGATTACTGTAAAGCTGAATTCCTGCTAAATGTTTAACCCTTTTCCCACCCACTGCAAGGGCCCTTTCACACTATATGCGTTGCAATTTAAAAACATGCACTTTTTTTTTTTTTACTGTGCACAGTTTTACATAGACAACCAATGCTACCATTCACACGCCATGTGTTGCATTTTTAAAAATGCAGCATTTCCGCATGCACGCTCCCCCCCCCCAAACACCCTGTGGTATGCATTTCTTATTCATTTTTAATTGATTTGTTAAAAAAACACAAATGCAGATGAACAACGCATGTGTTTTTGTATTTATGCAGAAACACGTGCCTTTAAAAAAACGCATATAGTGTGAAAGGGCCAGGGAACCAACATGTTGCTAAATCCCTTTTTGATCACCCTTATATTGAATGGGACCAGGATCCCCATCCAAAGTATCGACCAGGAATCGATCATGCAAAGTGGTGTACATTTAATTGAGGAACGCTCGTTTGGCGTTTACAATGCGAATGGTTGTTTGTTGATCAAACGAGTATCGACTTGTGTACGGTCACCTTAAGTTCTTCACCCCACCTTCATTGTACACAGACCTATGCAGGTGTTCTCTAAAATTAATGACATCAAGGCACAGAGAGGAGGTGTATCCTTGTTCCAGGTAATATCACTGGATTTCCAAGGTCTGAGTTGGAATGTATGAAGGGTAATATCATGAACAATGTATCCTATTTTAAATGTACGGTATGTAGTGTGATTTAACTGAAGTTTCTGGTGGGACAAGTACAGATGTTTAAGTTTATTTGCCTTTTTTATTTAATAAATCTTTGTAAATGGAGTATGTTATCACTGTACCTTAATGACATTTGTATGTATGCGGTGTACATAATGCCCTTGCACATCATTATAACACGAAGCATAAATTGTATGCGTCTCATATGAAACAGATGCTTCTTCTTGGACGCGTCTCCATTTTGGCATGATACCTAATGTATCAAATAAGTCACTACAGTTCTATGCATTTTGGCATGGAATATCAGATCTATCTGGGATAATTTTATAATCTTCTACTCTCAGGAGTCTTGAGTAATTAGGGCACATTCCTGAATTCTGTGTTAATAGTGTTTGGTTGCAATTTTATTCTCTAATATTCAACAGGAAGGCTTCTGTCAAAACTGCTCCAGTATTTGGTTTCTGTCCAGTCTCAACATACAACTCTGCAAGCACCAACAAAAATCACACAGACATTATTCCCTTCATCCTCTTTGACCTTTTTAGTTTTCCAGAACATTGTTACAGAGAATGTACTTTGTGTATCTGAGAATTTAAACTTAAAGTTTAGAGAATTTTATTGCTGTAAAGCGTAAAATGGTGAATATGCAATAGCAGTGTATTTGTTTACAATTTACTTTGTAAAATTACATTGTTTTTTTCAAAAAATCATCTCTTTAATTAAAGGAATTTTTAAAGCTACTTATTCATAACTAATCTGTCGCAATATTAGAGCAGAGCTTTTACATTAGAAAGAATAAGTGCAGACAGTCAATATAACATCTTTTATTGGTCATTTATCTATTCATTCTGAATCCTTGGTATCAGGGGACATTGAATCTTTCCAAGGGAGGTATACAAATATTGGAAGTAAAAAGCAAACTTTACTAAAAAAAAAAAAAAAAACATGATTTAGCCTTCCAGAATCTTTGCCTTTTAGTCAGTATGAGAAACTTTGTTTTAACTGGATACTGTAAATTTTCACCTTGGCCTTATTTCTGTAGTTCTTTTGTGGTTCAATGGTTAGTTAGATACACTTCTTTCCACATGGTATCAATTGGATTCTGGTTATAGGTTTTAGCTTTTACGCTGTGCCTCAGCTTGTTTTTACTGAAAAAAATGTTCCGGCCCTGTTATTTAGCTCACTTGTTTTCTTTGTCACAGCCATGTCATTGTATAACATGGTGGTGAAGTGGTAATTCTATTGGCAATGTATTAGTGTGTTTTGTATTGGCTGTCTTTTTCATTGCCTTTTTTGAACAAATACATATACCGGGTGGGCCATTTCAATGGATACACCTTAATAAAATTGGGAATGGTTGGTGATATTAACTTCCTGTTTGTACCACATTAGTATATGTGAGGGCAGAAACTTTTCAAGATGGGTGGTGACCATGGCAACCATTTTGAAGTCGGCCATGTTGAATCCAACTTTCGCTTTTTAAATAGGAAGAGGGTCATGTGACACATCAAACTTATTGGGAATTTCACAAGATTATTCTTTCATGAGTTATTTACAAGTTTCTGTCCACTTATAAAATGTGTTCAATGTGCTGCCCATTGTGTTGGATTGTCAATGCAACCCTCTTCTCGTACTCTTCACTCACTGATAGCAACACCACAGGAGAAATGCTAGCAGTCTTCCAGTATCCGTAGTTGCAGGTGCTGCAGATCTCATATCTTCACAGCATAGACAATTGCCTTCAGATGACCCCGAAGATAAAAGTCTAAGAGGGTCAGATCGGGTGACCTTGAAATGGCTACATGATGATGAGGTTTCCCTCTTTATGCACTGAAGCTGGCATGTTCCCTGAGTTTTTCCAGCAAGATGGTGC
>CM070036.1:60985777-61007553 GCA_036250615.1 Ptychadena robeensis | reverse complement strand
GAATATGTTCCCTCTCCATGAAAACTTCTATCTCCTGTAAGGTCCAGGAGTCCGGCTATAAGATATTATGCAGATGGTATAGGACCCCGGCTCTTCTCCATTCGATATTCCCAGAGGTCCCGGATACATGCTGGCGCTGTGGAGCCGCAGGGGCGGAGATGTTACACATTTTTTGGGCATGTCCCTTCCTACGAAAATTCTGGACACAAGTGCATTCACTGTGCCAGACACTCTCAGACCTCCCTGTTCCCTCTACGGCTGCCTTTTTCCTCCTACATAACTCATCCCTGCCACTGGACCGATACAAACGTTCCCTCCTACGACACAAGGACCTGCATCCCAGCTCTTTGGAGATCAGCGACCCCTCCCTTGATGGCACAACTGATCTGCAAAATAGCGGACACACATAGAATGGAGGATCTCACAAGCTCTCTCAGACACCACACAGAATTTCCACGAAACCTGGCTTCCCTGGGTAGGATTCATGTCCTCGGACGCATGCAAACAATTTCTCCAGGCCTCACACTCACAAAAAACACTTGGCACTCAACCAAGTTCGACGGAGCCCGCCAGTGGGCCAAAAACAGGAGGGCACTCTGTTAAACCTTCTCCTCCCAAATGTGTTGCGGACGACCCCCCCCCCCCCCCCCCCCCCCCCCTCCCCTCCTGCTCTCCTGCTCTGATTGGCTGCATTGGTGTGAATCAGAGGAATGGGAAGACCTTCCCTCCCTGCCAACCAGAGTCGGAGACTGCATAACTGTATGTTGCGCACAGAGAGAAAATGTTTATTATTGCGCTTCTCTTTCTGTGTGCATGTCGACCAAGATTTATATATATTCATGTATTTTTCAAGCTTTGCATCCCTACCACACACTAGACTTTTACTTTTCTTTGACTCTGTTTCCTGGACACATGACATTATAGGGTATTTATTTAAAGGATGTAGGTAATGCACGTTAGCAGAAGATATTCATTTCGTATTTTTGAGAGAATGCTTACAAGCATTTGTCTTAAATTTCTAGGTTAAACTACCACAAGTCTTTATTTATGAGCGCCTCTAGAATGTATCCGTGCAGTCCACACCTTTTAGAGAAAAGATCTACCAACAACTATGTAATATAATGTCCTCCCTGATAGAATACATAGTGATTGGGAGGTTTAGAAAGGTCCTCCATATGACATGGTTTTGGTAGAACAAAAGTTGATTGTACAGAAATTGTATGGTGAGATTGTAAGGTGTATGGGGGCCTTTAGAAATTTAGCAATATCACAAGCAGTTTGTTATGTAAGCCCCTTCTGTGAGCCTCATTGGTTGCTCGCCTAAATTTATGGGGCTTTTTCATTCCTTGGTCTGGCATTAAGTGAGCTGTAAATTTTAATTGGACATGCACTTATATAAACCAGGCCCCTAGCAGATTAAAATAGATTATAAAGTCCAGGGCATTTCAAAATTGCAGAAAACAAGGTCTAGTTTATCTGCCACTGCAGACTGGGCCTGCTTTCAATTCAAGGTAATTATATTTCTGACCTAGTCTTGGATATGCAGCTTTTTATTCAAAGAATTAGTTCCCCAAAGGACAGAAAATAAAAATAAGCCCCTTTCCATTTATTGGCAAACCAGGTCAGATGCCATGATTAGCTCTCAGCTGGAGCCTAGGCTGAACTTTGACACTAAAGTCTAAAAACAGACTCTTGCCAGCAGCAAAGGAAGAAATAAAGTTTAGCAAATGAAATCCCAAGGCAAGGCTCCATTATTGTGCAGCTGACACAAGATTAGAACTTAATTTACCAACAGAACAAACATATCAGGTTATTGATAGCCTGGCCCAACTGAACTATGTGATTTTAGAGTTTGCCTTTTGCTGTGGGACAGTGATTGATTTTGATTAATTACATTATATATATCAAGAATTTTTATTGACATAGTTATACACCTATTAATTAGTTATATACAAAAATAATTGAAATATCACATTGTGTGACATGATGTGAATTATTTAGGCTGTAAATATAAATAAAATATAATTATTTATCTCAAAATATTTATGATAATATAAACTGGTCATGATTTTTAACATATATGCAATATATACACATTTGTCCATTTCCATTGATGCGATCCGGCGCGTCTGTAGCGGTTGAACACATGGCTATAGTTGTCGCGTGTTTTTGCGATGCAATTTTTTTTTAAAATGTGGATGCGGTTGGGACGCGGATGCGTTTCAAAACCCAGCTAGCGTTCAGAAACACGACCTTAACCGCATCCGCACCCGAACGCGCACAACCGCACCAGTGGAAACTATATTCAAGTTTCCAATGGATGCGGTTGTTTGCGCTTGCGGCCGCATGGCTACAAACGCGCAGGATCGCATCAATGGAAACAAGCCCTAATGCAAAATTTAGTAGGCCTCAATAATCAGGGGTATTTTATGTATTCATTATCATGAAGTAAAGTTGTCATGAGGAAAATGCAGGAGCTACCATTTTATTGCATTTTAATATATCTGATTTCCTTTTCTGATGCCTGGCTCTAGGATGTAGGTTTTTTTTTCACCCAATCTTCCCCACTTACCATGCACAGTCCATGATTCATTTTATTTAAATCATTGAGGGACCAGAGATTTATTTCTTAATTATTATTGTTTATTTACATAGCACCGACATATTACATAGCACTGTACATTAAGTGAGTGTGGAGATAAACACACGCTAACATACTGACTATGACACAGGAGGGAGAAGGCCTGACCAATCAGGCTTACAATTACCAGGTGATGGAATAGGGAGCAGCAGGAAGATCTGTGAAGACTATTTTGGTTATATTGCAGCGTTTCGTCTCTCCTGCATGTCCTGTGCCCAATTCTCTTTAGGTCACCCCACAAATTTTCAGTTTGGATGCAAGTCTGGGCTCTGGCTGGCTAGCTCTAGCCATTCCTTGTTTGATTTGGATGCCTGAGGCTCTTGTCAAGCATGCCTTCAGATCAATAATATATTTTGGTTTTTTTCTAAATTCGAAATCTATTTTTAATATTAATATTTCTACATAAGGGATATGGTCACTTTCCACTGTATGAGAACTTCTTTATTAGTGTTTAAAAATTAAATCATGTGCATACATTTACACTTGTACAGCTTCCACGTGTTTCTTTGCACTTACTGCAGTACCTCTTGTTTATAAATTAACCTCAATATGGCACCAGACTTCTTTTTTGTGATGAATACCTTGGAACTCTATGGAACCTTGTATGTAGTCACCACTCTGTGCACTTTCCGGATTACCGATCGACACATGCATGTGCACCAAGTGATTCACACAAGTGCTGAGGTGAAACCATTCTATAGACCAGAAATGCTCCCCAAAGCAGAAGTTTGGGTCAGCACTGGCACAGGAAGAAATATAAAATAATTTGTTATAAAATATGCTATAAATGAAGCCGCCCGGTAAATGCCCTATAAACACCAATTATCTGTCATGGGGTCGTGTTAATGTATCCGTAAGATTTGTGGAGATAGAAGTTTATTCTTTTACATAAAGTTGTATATTTTTGTGTATATTTTTCTGAATATATTGTAACTATTACAGACAAATACATTCCTATCTAAAAGCTAGGATTTAGAGCTCTCTGGTACCTAATTTGCACTGTAAAGACAGCTAAAAGCATACCTGTCAACCCTCCTGTTTTGCCCAGGAAAGTCAAGTTTTTTTTATATGGCTTTCCCAGCCAAATCCAGATTTTTATAATATCCTAGATTTTTTTCAGGATATTGAAATCTGTCTAATTTAGTAGGGAGGAGGCGTTACTCTCCCTCCTAAGTTCCCACCCCACTTGTGCAGATGATGTGTGGGGTGGGGTGGGACATTACTAGGGAGAGTAACTCCCTCCCTCTCCCTCCTAAGTTAGGCAGGAACTAAATAGGAGGGAGGGGACTTTAATCTCCCGTTACCGAAGTGATAGCAGTGACGTCACTTCCGGTATCTGGAATGCAGAAGACTCAAACCCGGAAGTGATGTCATGTCCAGTATTTCCGGCTGGCGGAATTGACAGCTGAAAGTGATAAGAAATCCATTGTCACAATAGGTGTAATTCAGTAAGATACAAATATTGGGCTATGTAGTTTGCCTGCTGTGGTTTTAACCCTCTGGGCGTTACAAGCTTTTCGTGCCATTTTTAATGGCCCGAAAAGCTGTTTCCCCTGCAATCGCGGCGTAGTTCACTGTACTCTGCCGGGATTTCCAGCTCTCTGCCCAGCCCTCTACACACCGCCGGTGTTGTTCAGGCAAACCGCCCAGGAGGTTAAAATAAATTTATAAAACAAGGGGCAATTTTAAAGAGGAGGATTGACAAACCATAATTTAATTTCTGCTTTTTTTTTTTATACATTTTTTTATTTGCCAAGTGTACTTAAGCAAAGAAAACAAAAGTGTAATATTAGAAGAGTAATAGCTCATTACTAACATCATTATCCATGCCTCTTAAAGTAGATTAGGTACATCCTGTAGTTAACAAAGTAAATATTCTTGTGGGGTACTAACCCAAACTGCTTAACCCAGAATAATCAACTTTTTCTCTCCTTTTTTTTCTGTTTCAGAACTTAATACAGTCAGTGTTTGGAAACAAAAAATCAATATACATGATTAGGAAATGTGATTTTGTTTTTTAATGCAGCAAATTGCTGTTCAGTTTTGCTAGAGACAAATAGCCAGTGTACAAGGTAGTGCAAGTCATTGCTTTTATCTTCCCAGCTTGTCTCCCCCTTTATTCTGTTATCTACCAGCAGTTGTGCTGCAGGAAGCAAGTTATGAAAATGTTTGTACAGACAAATCTATTGTAGTGTTCAGTGTACGAGGTCACTTAACTTGGAGGTGGACTCTGAGGCATGTGGCATTCCCACCTCTGTGAAAACAAACCTTAAAGCTGTTTTCTTGTTAAACACAATGCTTCTGTTTGATCATTTCCCCCAGAACAATGTAACTCTGATAACTTTTTGTGATTATATATGGTATATATGTATACACCTTGCCCCAGCCAAGCTCATTATAAATTAGCTTAGTAATTGTATATTTTAGTCTCCTCTAATTACAAATAACTGTAGCATTTTAAAAGTGTTATGAAAAAAAAGTACCACTCTCCTTCATTTAAAACAATAGAGCCCCTGGCCCATTCACATGGGAGAAGGCAAACCTTTTTAATTTACATGATGAGTTAGTGCAGTCTTGTTCAGATAGTTTGTTTTATACCTCCAGCTGCTACCAAATAGCTGGCGTGCTGAATAAGCACTTATTTCAGCATGCCCTTGATAAAATTAATGAAAGCATCTGCAGTAAAGGCAGTGGCAGCTGCACAGCCTTATGGAAAGAGCAAACTTCTGCTTTGCATCGCGATCAAAAAGGAGCAGTTCTGAGCTGGAAGCTAATGCCGGGCTCATTTCTAGGCATTAGGAGTTGCACCTGCCACAGCTTCAGACGAGAGCAAAAGGGGGTTTGTTGATTGTGTCTTCTTGTTAGCGTCATTGTTATTGGCAAGAGAAGGATGATGTCACCCTTATCAGGCCCAATAGCACTCCCACAGAGTGACAATTTCTCGGCTGCTGATTTCTCAGCGTGAGTCTTGCTGTGATGGGAGGGAGATGCATCATAGACTTTTTCTGTTATCTGATGTCAGACTATGGTGAGAGGTGAATGGAAATGAAAGGGATTGATACTTGCAATCAGTGCACATAGTAATAGCTAAGGTGTAATGAAACATAAGTGCACATTTAGGGTAATTATACCGCTACCAGGTGGGGCCCTGGAGCTTTGCATGTTAAGAAACTGCTTCAAGAGGAGGACGTGTGCAGTGAGGAGTACGGCTACACCATCTGCCACTTTCTCATTTTCTCATTAATTCTTCTATCCCTGAAGCCAACAAGCACGTTGACTTTGAACAGCATTTCATCTGCTCACAACTAAAGCCCTTCCCACTTGGGTGATGCAGAAACTTGGTTCCATGTAACAGATTAACACTCTGTGTATGTAATGTATTATAGCCAACAAGTCAAATAAAATCATGAAGTTTACTAGTTAAAGGGTGTATCGTAAGTATAGTTTGGCAATTGTTTTGTCAAAAAGAAAAAAAAAACACGACAAACAAAGTAGCCTATTGGTGGCTTTTTCACAATAGAGGTAAGGCAGAACAAGTATAGAATTTAAACATGGTCACATTTATACACCGCATGCTTGTCCTGGTCTGTGGGTTAGTATTGTCAACACAGCCAGATATATAGCATTTTCAGAAGATAGAAACCACTCTTTTATACTTGATCAAGAAAGCTTATTTTTAAAGAAAAAGTTCATGTCAGAATGGATGTATATTAAATATTTAAAAATATGTTTGAAACAAACTTACTTCTGAGCTGGCACAATGGTAAAGTGCTCCAAAATCTTAAAATACTTCCCTACTGTTCCCTAGACCCATATGAGAGAGTCAATATTTATGTGCCAGTTTTCCTGGGGTTAATGAACTGCAGCTTTTTGATTGGCCAATAGAGGTCGCTGTATGGTGGTTTTAAAAGAAGAAAGCACATCTCCTCAGTTTTGTATACAGATTAAGATGACATATTTCCCGACAGTCACTGGGCTTTCAGTGAGCTGGTTTTCTTGACATGTGCAGCATCATCAGAAAGGAGGAGTGACTAGGGACAGTTGAAACAAACGTATTACAGGCATCGTTATAATGTTGACTTTGGCTGTGGGGGAAATAAGTGACAAAAGGTTTGCATAGGTCCACTTTAAGTCATCTTTATTACAATTTAATAAGAAAGTTCCAACCATGTAGTCTGTAGATTCATGTAGGAGCTTTCTTAGTACAGTAGTTCTTTATTCTGTGATTACTGTGAAACCGATAGGTGTGAATGGGGCCCGTGTAAGAATGCAGTATTGAAAACAGAAGCCCACTATTTCTGTGAGAAAGTAGAAGACAGGTTCTGCTAATTGAATGCACTTGATCGCTTATTAGCGAGTGTGAACACTTCTACAGCAGCAGCAGTTTGACAATTTGGTTTATATGCAGGTATATATGCTAAGGCATCATTTCTTCATCATTTAACAGTGTAAAGATTATTTACTTGTAGAAACCTTTCAAGACTGCCGCCCAGCTTCCCCAGAGTGAATGTCTCATGAAATGTACCTCAAGTTACAAGTTCAATGTTTAGAGAGAACCAAAAACCTGAGCACTATATCTCCCTCTACAGGCCTCAGTCAGTGGTGGTTTTACATACGGGCAATTGCCCAGGGTGGCCTCGTGGGGGGCCACATTCACCCATACTGCCCTATGTAAAAACCCATCTGCTCCGGTTGCGTCGCCACCGACACATTAAAGTAATGACTGTTTGGTTACTAACATATTTAACAAGTATGACTTGTATAGTTATAAAGGGTTGCCAGAAGAAAGCCTCTTCACTCTTCAGCCTGCTCATTAAAAAGAGCATGACATCACAGGTTAGGTTTTCAGTTTAATCTTTACAAACCTCAAGAGTTGAACAATGGCCTATGACAGATCATATCAAAGTGGTGATATTTAACCATAGAGTACAATACCATATTAGCAGTACCATAGCTGAAGACCATTCGCAGCATATTGGTACAATGTCACACCAACTGCCAAGCTGTGCGAGGGGTGATAGTTTGTGATTTGCACCCATTCAACCTAGACATCTTTCACTTACTGAACTTCTCTCAACAACAATGTATTCTACAGTCAAATATGAAGCCATCTGTGCCACACCTAAAGCTGGACCTGAATGGGGTTATGTGACCGGATAGTGATGCCAAGCCAGTTCACTTTAAGAGGGTTGTGCATAAAAGTTTTTGCTGACAAAGGACGCTACAAGCTATTAAATAATGGGGTTTACTTATGTTGATTACACATGATTCATGTTGGCATGGGCAAAATGTTCTAAACAGTTACCCTCAATATTTAATTATTTGACCATTATTCACAGTGATTGTAGTATACCGTGCATTACATCTTTAGGTTACAATGTCAATACAATGAACAAGGTTTTTGTCATAAAATGTTTAAGGCTTTCAGCAGCACACAAATTGCATGAAAATTAGATTGCACGCACTCTAGATTCATGTGTTGAACTATATAGGTGTAAAATGACAATATTTGAGTTGCAGGAAAGTGATGTTTGGGGGAGGGGAGCTGTAGATCCATTAGAGGGCAGTAGAGTCATTCAGATAACACATTCTCTCACTCTGCCAATAAGTCATGATAGATGGCTTTGCAGTGCTTCTTGGATAGACAGGGATATGTGATTTTATTTTAAGCCTCTTAAGCAGCTGTAGACTGTTCATTCTGGATGCTAATTTTTTGTTGGCAGTGATGCCAGGTATAATGTTTTCTTGGATTTACCTCTATCCCCCCCCCCCCCCTTTCAGCAGTATTGTTGCAGGCGACATCCTATGCACATGTTCTTATTGCGTTTCCAGGATTTGATGGGTTAACCAAGATGTGTCGCTTCCTAGACATAGCTGTTTTCCTTCCCAGTGCCTGATTCAGCTCTTTGGTCTCCCCCCCTCCCACTCAGCATGATGTCATCTGCCTGAAATACTATTGCAGTGCTTTCATACCATTACTTGCAGAAGAAAGACTCATTTATCCTTATAGCACCTTAAGCTGCTGTATATACCTGTTAAGCCATTACATAAAGGAACAGGTTGGGGGGGGGGCTGGGTTTGTTCATTGTAAGCATTTTATGCTTATCCTAAAATGAATTTTTCGTGTTAGATCGGTTATCCATTTCAAAAAAAAAAAAAGTCTCCGGAAGCTATGTCATCGCCCAGAGTTGAAGGTAATTGGAAATTAAGATTGTTTATAGGTCATTGCCAGTTACTGAAGACCTCAAGGTTCAAGGATAGGAATATCTCAGCTCTGAGTAGAGGACTCCACTACATCTCTATATATGTTGTATGGGAATGACCACCAAGACCTTAGTGTGTTTATAGTCCTGTAAATTTGAATGTGGACCCTCCTTCCTCCAGCTTATTATCAGATAAATGATATACATATGCAACAAGCTCTGAACCAAATGGACTTGCCATAAGACAACTAGACATTTGACTCATCAGAGATGACCTTACAGAGATGACTACAGTCCTGTGGTCTTCATCTAGATGCAACCTGACTTTTTTTTGCTTCTAAGAATATGTATTTTGTCTGATCTGCAGATTGAGGGCGATAATGCCTGCATTTAGGATGCGTGAACACAGCATTGGTGGTAATTCTACAATTATAGGAAGGAGCACACGTGATGCTTTTCAGATGCGTCCACTGAAGAGCAATGTCGTGCGTCATTGATGGTGGCGCCTACCATCACCACAATGACAAAGCACCATGTGCTTCACTCTTATGTACATTGATGTAAATTGTGGTAATTTCTTTCACTGCAGCCCACTTTCATGTTGTAGCTTTGTTGTCTCCACTGTCTGTTGCTTGATTTATTTTTTCTTGTATACTGCCATCCTTTAAAATCTAAAGATTGACCAACCTGACTCTAATTGTATCCATGTGCTAGTGAAGCCAGTGTTGCACCTATTTTGTTTGCCTCATTCGAAGGGCCATGTCACACTATATGCATTGCATTTAAAAAATGTGCATGCATTTTTTACTGCGCACATTTTTACATAGACAACTCATGTTACCATTTACACTGCAACCTGTTGAATGCATTTAAAAAAAAAATAAAAAAATTTCATGCATTTTTCATTGATTTGTTCAAAAACGCAAACCCAAATGCAGATGTAATGTGAAAAGCACATGCATTTTTGTATATATGCAGAAACACATGTCTTATATTCTGAATGGGCCCTAAACCTTTCTTGCCACCTGTTTAGGTGTGGGCAATAGTTATTTTTAAATTCCCAGTTACATTTGATGTACTTCTAGAAGTATATTGCCATTCAACTGGCAACTAATTCCCCATAAATACATACAGAATAAAGCATGCTATGTAGGAAGATGATGTGGCATGTAAAATAACTGTTAACTGATATTATGTGCATGTAGTTTTTGTAGTAAATAATGGATTAACCATACCATATTGTATCATGCTTGCCTACAGCACCAGCCTAGAACATTTAGATTTCTTTCACTATGTGACTCTAACCCTTGTTACTAATTAGCCCTGCTCTTCGTGTATCATCACCTCTGTAATCTTTCTTGATTGCTGCATATGGATCCTTTCACCGGTCTGCTGATAAGTGGATGTTTTGCTTCAAAGCCTCTTCTTATAGTCGTAATCTCATCTAAATTCTGCTTATATGTGTATGCCGTATATATTTCTGGACCCCTCATTTTCTGGCCTCTGTTACTACCTCTTATAACGAATATGTTCACTTATGTTCTAAAGACAGACCTTGCTCTAACATAATGAGTTGTTTAGCTGTATCTAATTTAGTGGTAAAAAGGCAGCTTAGATAGAACACTTGTCTTGCAACACTGAAATCCTGGGTTCAAGGGACTGTCTGCACACACCTTGTGTGTCCTATCTGTATTTGTGTTGTGTCTTGGAGGTCCTTCTATAAAATAGGTAAACCATTTGCGTAATCACTAATTACAAGAGGTTTAGTTTATAAACGGTACCTTCTCAATATTTGGACTTTTAAGTGACCAATCCGAAATGGTAAATTGAGGAATGCCTTGCAAAAGAGGGCAGAATATACTCACCTCAAGGGCTCACCCATTTATGCTTCATTTCAGCAGCCTTTCAAAGCTTGTTTGGCATTCTACATTTGTGCCTGCCATGCACAGGTCCTTCCTTTTTGTCTGTGGTCCATTGTGGGATTTGTGTGAAGCGGACCTACAGGCTAGAAAAATAACCTGTCCCTTCTTTGGATTTTATGTGCGTGTGTGTGTATGTATGTATGTATATATATATGTATATGTGTTTGTGTGTGTATATATATATATATATATATAATTCACTTTTTCTGTGCCACATAAAGGCTGCACAAAATTGACTGTTTGCAAATGTATACAGTTGTTTTAAGGTTAGGCAAAAAAATAAGAATTATTACTGTCAGCTTGTTTCTTGTTGCTTCCAAAGTACAAATAATATTTAAGATTTATGACACCACCATAATACATTATTTAATGTAGCTCCGACAGCATATAGTGGGTATGAGATGACTGCCCTGAACAGGCCAGAATTCATGATCCTTGTTCTGTTTCTTTACCTCCCTGTGCTTGCCATATCTCGTAAACATTATTGATCTGAAATCCTTCCCATGTCTAGACTTTTCGCTTGATGTTATGTGACTTAAAATCTCCCTGGATATGATGTCCCTGCAGAATTGCAAAGCAAGCAGTCAATATCTGCAGTTTCCTGCTACAAGCTGATTGTCTACTTCCATTGCTTAATGAAAACTTTGCCAACAGTTTCAACATACTTTTAGGGAACCAGGATAATCTTCATTAATAAATTGCACAAAAATAAGAACGCTAAGAAATAAAGGCTTTGAATTCTCTACAATCCTTACAATGTCACCAACTTAGACAAATTGCTATAAAATGAGCACAAAAAAAGTTCTTCTTCGCCTTACCATAGATAATTTTATATACCACATTTTTGCACCTTAAGATACTCCCCACCTCCTCAAATTGTTTTGGTGTGAAAGCAATAAGCTTAACTGGGGAACAAAGGAGCTGTCAGATGGAAGATTCACCAGATTTTGGCTGTATACGTAGTGCATAGGAATGATCTTCCTGTGGGCCAAGCTTTCCCATGGCTTTGTTACAGTCTGTAAGTTGGGCTCAACTCGCAAAAAGTGTCAGATGCACATAGGAGAGCTCATCAGTCTTTACTGCATGCTAGTTGTGCTCAAGCATCCTTAACTCCCGCTCTGCCAGTCTGAGCATATAGCTCTGGCCAGCAGAGTGGGAGAAAGCTGAAATACTTTGTGCCCATCAGTTCCTTTTATGTGTAGAGTGCGTCCTATACATTGGAGCACCTTTATAGGCCAAAAAATATGGTATTTGTCATGTGCCTTGAAGCTACTAAAGAATGTACTGGTAGTTAAGCCAAGAAGCTCCCTTCCACCACTCCCTCTCTTGTCTTGAAATGTTTAATAACACTGTTCTTCATTTCCTTGCATCGCATTTTAAGTCCGCACCATAGAGCTGACATCACTTGAGCTGCTGACCTCACATCCAAAATAGCATTGCTCTGTGGAAGTATATACCAGAAAGCCTTAATCATCAATCAAATATGTAGATTGATTCAAACATGTATACTGTAGTGTTAAGGTCTCCCATACTTCTAAAGTGCAAGATTCTCCCTTATTACTATTAAATACAATCTCTAAATATGTGCTTTTTAGAACTTTCCCTCTGCTGTCATGTTACCAGTCGGTATACTATATACTTACCGTATTTTTCGGACCATAAGATGCACTTTTTCACCCCCCAAAATTGTTTTTTATGGTACGAATGCGCGACCCCCACGGCCACTCAGCCGCGAGTGGTCACGCCTTGGCTTCCCGTCGGCTCTCCCGGCACGGAGATTAGACGGGGAGCTGGAGGAGCTGTTGTGAGTTGCCGGCTGGTAACCTGCTCTCCCATCTGCACTGTGTAATTGACTATGCCAACAGAGCTTAAAGCCCGGCTGCAATGGAGAGATATGGATGAACTGGCATCAATATCTCTCTTTCCTGTCCGTGGAAACTGCAATCACTCTGCAGCTCCCACGGACACAGTAGCAGCAACATCAGCAGAGGAGAGCAGAGACTGAGAGGAGAAGACACTCTGCAGATGTCTGCCCTCCTCCTCCAGATCAGTGGAGAATGACGTGTACTGCTGCTAGTGACACCTACTGGCTGAATTGAATATTGAATTCATTGCATTAACCCAATTGATGTTAAAACGTATTAAATCTTTTTTTCTGGTTTTCCTGCCCTAAAAACTTGGTGCGTCTTATGGTCCGGTGCGTCTTATAGTCTGAAAAATGTGGTATATTATAAGTATAAGCAAAGTTCTACCACACAGTAAAATACTGTGAGCCGGTATTGTGGCATATATTGACAATGCCAATCTTTTTTCCCACAACTTTTACATTATCCTACGGTTTGTTTTAAATACTATATTTATTTCAAATGTGTACTATTCAGTTATTGGTTAAACATGTATAATTTTTGAGTAGCTTTACAACTACAATACAATAAAGTTCTTCATACATTATTAAACATATTTCTAAACAATCCGCGTGGCTAACAAAATTCTAATTTAGCATTTTACCATCCTTTACTTTTTGTACTTTTGTGAACTATTACTTTTACTTATCTATACTGTGATCTTTATTTTATTCTGCATCTGAAACCCCATCTCCTTAAAGCAGGGTACAGACGTGGACATAAGGGTCAAATCGATGGCTGTTTCGAGCGCCGTCCGCGCTCACGATTGTCTTTTTGACCTATATAATCTGCCCCCATCGCTGTTTTCGAGTGGGACAAATCAATCCCAATACGGCCGATGTCCGATGCTTTGCCTAGAGTCTCCAGGCAAAGCTTCAGCAGAGCCGGGGAGAGAGCAGAGCCATCTCCTCAGCTCTGCCGATATCTGACAGCAGTGTGATGACGTCATCATGCTGCTGCAGGGTACATCGGATAGCTCAAATATTGAGCCGTTTGTACCCTGCTTTAGATTTGTTAACTTAACCCTATCGTAAAACTGTGGGTACAACCCGTTTAGAGTGATACCGAACATTAGTTAAATTTTTTAGTGGTAAAAAAAACATAATTGTCATAATATACTCTCACACTCTCTATATATGCATGTTCACTTTACTTTATAGAATAGTTTTACTAGTATAATTGTGCTATAAGCTTACTCATTTGTGTCTGGGTGTCGGTTGGCATTTCATGTTGCTAGCAAAGACTTCTAGAACATTTATTTTAATGAGTTCTTCAGCCAGTAATTAAAATGCTGTTCATTTCTAACTGCTGTTTTGGTTTATTACCGCCCCCATACCCTCTTTCCAAAAGTGTTGCTTGGTCTTTGTTTGAGAAACTTGCAGGACTGGTTTCTAATTAACATGACAGTAATTGGCAATATATTTTTGGCACGTGGGGCACCAGGGAGTGGAGGTACGTTAGTAATAGAATTCATTACCAGTTATGACTTTAAATGGCATATTCTAAATATGCATTAATTATTTTTATTTTCCTATTGAAAAAATGTCTGTTACTTTGTTTAATGTATGCATACATAAGGGCTTAACCAGTCAAAAACTTGGCAGGTATCTTTGTTTGCAGGTACAGTTCAAAGTTTAGGTCCTTAAATCATTAGGTCCCATCTATGTATAGGTGGGATCTGAGTGCAGTTTCCTTATGAAGAAACATTCAGAGAGTGGAGTTGACTACAAGGGTCTCTGTAGAGGGGTCTTTCTGTATAACTCAGTGGTACAATGTTGATGGCCATTCAGAAGCTGTTCTTGAGCTGCTTTGCTTTTAGTTAGTTTTTATCTATATAGTTGTGTATATATGTATTTATATCCTAATGGGATCCATATGGCAAAGCACATCACACAGCACCCAATAAATTTCTTATATTTGCCTTTTTTTGTGGGCAAAGCAAATGAATAATAGAAAAAGAGATTAACAAAGTATGACTTTTACAGCAAGCTAATCACATCAATTGTTATCGCTTCAGATTTTTCTGTAATTTTACCATGTATTTTAAATAAGATTTAAGCTGGGCATAGACGTTTAGATTTCATGCCGATTTCTTGGCAGATTAACGTTTTGTTTAAAGCCTTTGGTATCAGTGCATTTTGTTTATAGCCTTTTGGTGTTCCTAAAAGTCAGCAGCTGGTAGTGGAAACTTATATTTGTGCAAGGATATTCTTTGCCTTCCAGCATGCTATAGAATTTCTTCATAGTAATTTCTGCCGAAAAAATGTGTACACATTAGGTGATTCCCAAAACAATCTGTTTTATTCTGCAGCAGTCACTTGTTTGGTTTAATTACCTGATCAGAATTCATAGAAACAAATGATTCACATTTAATCACTTTTTTTATGCTTTTTTTTCTTTTATAATAATGGTTTATATACATCAGATGGGAGTGTAGAGAGGTTAGATTCGCTGTGATGATGCATACCCTGGTGGATGATGTGCATGAGATTTGTTTTCTAGTTCTAGTTGTAGGAAGAACGCAAACAGCCAAAGAGTTAATACATCAGCTCAGAAGTTGCCTCCAGATAATGCTGTCTCATACAAGCAGATGCACTGGAATGACTTGATCCTTAAAGGGATGGATAGTTTTAGTTCTGGTGTGCAGTGGTTTCATGACAGCCGTCATCTTTTGTATTTTCATCAGATTATGGACTTGATGTGTGCGCAGTATATCAGAAAAAAACAGCAGTTAAAATCCATAATTGAATGATTTGGTTTTATTTTATATATGTATAGGATACATATGTAGAACACAAAACAATTTCCTGGAACAGCTGGTTTTGTTGCTTTTCTTCTTGGATTGACGTATGACCTTCATTTACACTATGTATCTTTTTTTTCATGAAACCTTATCTCTTTATCCATATCAATACATATATACTGCTTTTACACAGGCCTTTGACTCAAGTCTGCATAGTGTCTGTAAGCTCTCAAAATGATTGCACCCCCAAGTTATTTTTTATTATCACATTATTATTTTGTTAAAGTGGTTGTAAACTCAAAAAGATAAAAAAAACACATTGACATAATACTCGCCCGTCAGCAGTTTACATCTGTGAAAACTGCTAAACAGAAAGAATGAAAAAAAGTTTTTACCATCCTCACTTTCTCATTCCCTAAGGCACCATCTTAAGTACTGGCAAACCGTAGCAACTTCCACCCATTCGGTTCACCTGTACTAGAGTAATCTTTCCTTGCAGACAGATTTACCAATCCCAAAGGGTTTGGTATTGGAGGACACTTCGGGTCCTTCCAGATATCCATGTGCTGCGCGTGCATGCTGCAGCTTGGATAGGAGACAGGGAGGGATGGAGATTGGAGTGAAGCAGAAGGATGGAGATGACACAAATGGAGACTGCCCAGAAGTTGTAGGGAGAGCTCCTAGAGAAGATAAAAGAAAGATTACAAGAATTTATTTTTGTTTTGTTAGGGCAAACCTAATACAACATACAGGAATGTGGGGCAATACATGCAGTGCAATGTGTGTAGTCAATGTGTGCCCCCATCCCTGTGTGTGCACTGCACCCAGACCCATCTTTGTACCCCTCCCTACCAACCCTGCAGCCCCCCTTCCTGCTGCACTCACTGTGACTCTTTCCTCCCACTCTGAAAGTAAAGAACTTTGAATTCTGGGCGCTCACTCTGACATCCGCATGTGGAAAATCTGACTTTCCTTTGCCACCCTGGTAAGATATATGATATGGGAACATTGGCATCCCTTGCAGGTGTTCCTGAAAATAACAAATCTTGTAATTAATAACATACAATTTGTTTGGTCCACTAAATGCCTGCAGACAAAATAAAGGCTAGCAGGTTTTGTAACAGAACATCTACTGTATTTTTCGAACCATAAGATGCACTTTTTCACCCCCAAAATTGGGTGCGAAAGGAGCCTGCATCTTATGGTCCGAATGCGCGACCCCCACGGCCACTCGGCCACTCGCACCTTGACTGCCCGCCAGCTCTCCCGGCACGGAAATTAGCTGGAGGAGCTGTCAGATGTGAGATGCCGGCTCTCCCATCTGACTGTGAAATTGCCTATGCCAGCCCTGAACTGCCATAGGCAATGAAGAGGGAGCTATAGATGAACTTGCATCTATAGCTCTCTTGTCTGTGGGAACAGCAATGAATCTGCTGCCCCACGCACACAGAATCTGTAACATTGGGAGAGGAGAGAGCAAAAGACAGTCGTTCCCGACAGGCACCATCTCGTCCAGCGTAGTCCTGTCAGTATTGCACTGGACGTGATAGAGCCATCCGGCGGGGATCGGAGCCCCGGCATCACACACTTACAGTTTCACACTGTCCGGGTGGGTCCGATGTGGCAAAGAAACTGCTCCAGGAGAGCAACAACTACCGCCGCCCCCCCCAGTGATGATGTCACATCGGGGAGCCGGTGTGAAATTAGAAAGTAAATTGCACAAAAACTTTCAAAAAATGTAGAAAACAGTTTTCAGTGGGGTTCACTTTGCAGATGTGCCCTTTGCAGGTAACCCTCTGACACCAGGGGATAGAAGGCTTTGTTTCCATTGTAGCGTTCCCACGCAGCTGAACGCATGCCTCAAGTTGTTTTTGCGTGTTTTTGCGATGCGATTTTTTTTTGTATTGCGGATGCGTTTCTAAACGCTGCAGCTAGCGTTCAGAAACGCGCCCTAAACCGCACCCGAACTCGCACAACCGCACCAGTGGAAACTACATTGAAGTTTCCAATGGATGCGGTTGGCGGCGGCGGCGGCTGCAGCCGCACGGGAACGCTACAATGGAAACAAGCCCAAAGGGAATTGTGCTGAATACAGCGATAACTGAATAAAAACACATTTCAAAATGAATACATTTTTTATTATAAACAAACAAATATCAATACATCTATCTAATAATCTATCATACAGTTATATATACATACATATAATATACTAATCTAAAATACTTATTTTGTGTGTTTCAAACATTATTATATTCAGGATGTCTACTAGACCCTTGTATGGACATATTTATGTAAAGGTTAAAAGTCTGTGGTGCGCTTTTGGTATGAAAATCTGGACCTCTTAAGAGCGCTAGGGAGGTTAAGAGTGTTTGGAAGTCTACAAAAATATCAGAATGCAGTATAGCAGGATAGGGAAGAGGCCAGGATTTCAGAGACATCTATGTAGAGATCCCATCCTAGCTGGTAGCCATGAGCTGACAGTGAGGCTTAAGTCTTTGAAAAGAGACATGCAGGGCTTCCTGACAAGGCAGCATATCTGTGGTCTGCTTTCTGCTTTCGGATCAGTTTGCTGTCTACTCATGTCTACTAAGTGAGGCACGAATGGCACAGGCGTGTCAATGCTCCGCTCTCCATTGAACATCTGCTCCGGTGATAGGCAAACAAAGGTCATTCCTGCTAGTGTACCTGTGTAAGACTTGCAGGCAGCAGGTGCTGGGCTATTCCAGACCTATTGTCTGACACCTGTCGCACATCAGGTAAGTAGAAGCAGCTGCTGTTATGAGAGTAGCGTTACCATGCCCTGTATTCCAGTCTGGCATGCTCCCAAGTACATAGTCTTTTGTGCAAGTTAACTTCTGTGAGGTGATTATGACGAAGCACTGACAAAGATAATCCACATTAACAGTCATTGGAAGCAGGCATTAGGTCTGCTGCTCATGCTTCTGGGTAAAAGGAGTAAGATAATAGTCTTCCTTTCAAGTACTGCACAAGAGTGCAACTTAAAACCAGGCATCATCAGGGCCGGGTCCCACAGCTCATTGTGAGCAACAGAATAAAGTATTGTCCCCATATATTATTTGCTTTTATAAGGAGGACAGATTAAACAGGTTTCTTTTTCTTTTCTGATATATAGATACCCCTGAGCTATTTTTCTAAGGCGTGTGGCAGATGCTTTCTGTTTGAGAAGTTGACAGATTGCATGATAAGTTGGAGCCGGTGAATGTACAGTTTTACAATATGAACAGACCGCTGAGCAGACACTTGGGGTTGTCGAGATTTACCTGTCTTCAAGCTTACTTTGTTTTCCAGTTTTATCCTATGGCACAAGTTATTATAAAACCAGTATGAAATATAAAAGTTACCAGCTACAGGTACCCATACACGTTGCGATTTTTCGTGGACCGATTCGATTTTTGCTTTATTGCTATTTTTAAAAGTCGTCGGATGCACGATTTTTCACCCGATTTTTCGGCCGATTAGTCACCGGCCAACCGACCAATCGGCCAGTTGTATCAGGAATCTTTTAAACGTCTCTTTTAAATGTGGCCGACCGACTGAAAATTACGGGCATCATCATTCGGGACCCGACCGACTTTTCGGCCGATTTTCTAAAAACAGCATCGGTCGGACTACATTTGCATGTTACGAATCCCGAACGATCGACCTACCCGACCGACCGGATCGGTCGGAAGGGCTAAAATCGCACGAAAAATCGCAACGTGTATGGGTACCTTTTAATATTTGAAACACATTTGTATACAGTAAGATGACCTTCATTTAGTATAATATGTGCCCTAAGCATTTTGTTTCTTTAGTATATGAGGAAAGACAGAAGTAGGGCACCATGGCCTCTTAAATGTCACTTCACTATGCCTTTTTTATTCTGTCAGCCTGTGTCAGATTCCCATTGCTTTTAAATATGCTTCCACTATATACTTCTATATACCCTACAAATCTCACTTTATCTGTGTTCACTTTTGGTGTAAATGGATTCTTATTTGCCTATGCAATAGTAAACATGGTTTAATAACGTGGAAAGAGTTCTTTCATGAAATAGATAAGCTAGATTGTGACTTCCAGTTGCCTCACTGACTACCAGCAGTTTGGAATAATATACAAATGATAATGTACCATGTTGTGCATTTACCATATATGGCACTATAATTTGTCTATTTGACAAAAAAAAAGGTAGATTAGTATCTTACCACAGTATCTCTCCAACCGCAAGGCTCAGGATCCTAACATTTTTAGTGGCTTTTCAATGTCTGTCCCTTTTGGAGACTTAACCCGACCAGCATTTGAGGGTAAAATCTGTTTAGTGCGTATATGAGGTTTCCTGTTGTCCTAGGGAATATGTAGTCTTGTTAGGGCTTGTTTACAAGGGCACTTTTTAACCACCCATTAAAGGGACGATTAAACGTCTGGCAAAGGTGAAAAGAGGCATTTGCTGAGCTGTTTTCAGTTGTTTACTCCATAGTGCTAAAATACGGTAATGTATGAATGACCCACGAGGACCTGCGCAGAGTATGCAGACGCTTGCCCCCATGCACCCCCTGTAATTTTCCGGGCTGCTGTTAGAGTAAATCCAGTCATAATAGTGTGTGAGATTCCGGTTTATTAACAGTTAGTTAGGTGTAGAATTTCCTTCAATAAAAAAGGTGTTCTTAGCATGTCCCTGGAAAGGCTGTAGAAACTTTAGTAGTGTTTAGCTCATCTGACAACTCATGTTGGGAGTAGTAGTGTGAATATGCACAAGGAAGCTCATTGTTATTAAGTCTTGTGCCTTCAATATTTGTAATTACAAACTTGACATTTAAACTTTGTTAGGCAGATTGGGTACAGCTGTGGGCTAGTCACATGGCAAATATTTGCTGTGTTCTCTGACCATATTGTTTTTTATTGGTTTCCCTTTGTTATGACAATATTCTTCTGTGCCCCACTGCTGGTGTTGATTAGTTTGTCTTTGAGTAATCTTCCACAAAGCTCCTAATACTCTCCAGAGAATGTTGTATCCCAATCACAATAGTCTACCAACTTGACTGGCCATCACAAATGATAGGTAGGGTGACTGCCACATAGCTGTATTACCCAGTGACTGATGTATCAGGCACCCGCTGATAACACACAGGACTACAAATGTGTAAATAACAACCCCCCACTAACTGAAGCAGCATATGGGGAAAAGTAAATGTCATTTATGTACATAAAGGCACTTCAATGTATACACAGATTGTTGTGTGTCTTTTAAATTATTTAAATTGCGCTTTCCTTTGAAACCTACGGTGGTTGAATTGATCGATGTAGCTAAATTGCTGTGATATTCCTTTCCTATTTACTTAAGAGAACAAATGTTTGTTTTCTATTTGCCCAGCACGTAATAGTTTAGTGTGTTTACAGGTTTTATTTCCTATTTATAACTATGCCTGACCTATTATGGCCAAGGGTTTGTTTAAACTCTTTATTTGCCTTGATTTATTGTGTTTCCCTGTATCAGTCAAAGGGTAAAAATATAACTTCATGAACTATTTATACAATTTTTACTGCAAGAGTGCAAAACATTTGGTCAGTTTGCATTTAAACCTACTTGGTGACTTTGTTAAAGATTTTGCTTTGGAGAGGACTTCAGCTTCTTGTCACATGATTCTATGCTATGCAGCCTCCTTTTCATGATTCATCATGCAAGCAAGACCTTGACTCCACTATGTGTCCCGATATGCTCCGGGATGCTAACGTGACCAGAAATTATCGGACATGTCCGTTCTCTGGCCGGCCGAGCTATGGGGCGACAGGGATCTGTCGCCCCATGTGGGCACATGCCGATAAGCGGCCGATTTTTAACCTGACCGACGGCGTGCGCACGCCTGGCGGTCAGGTTAAAAATCGGCCGCTTATCGGCATGTGTATGGCTAGCATTAAGGATGCACTGCGTTAACGGTTCCAATAAAGGGAACCCATGCGTTAGGGATGCTTCAGGCATCTGTCAGGGTTGCGTTATTTGTTTGTGACATATCTGTTTTTTTTGTGTTGTTTTTTACCATGAGCGGATTGATCAACGCATCGAACAACGCATTCCATTGTGTTTCAACGGACTTATTTTCTATGGGTCCATCAACGCACACATACTTGCGTTGGCTTACGCAAGCTGACGGATCACATGTGTTGACACATCCATTTGGATACTTGGATGTGCCCAAGGCTGAAGTGGGCTTAAAGAGGGGGCTGAAACCACAATAATCCGTAGTTCTGTAAGCTCAGATTTCTAGGAGGGTCATCTATGGAAAATAGATATCATAATGAAAATCATAGCTATTCTGTCAGATAGTGTACTTTGTCACCCTAATCTACTAAAAGACCTTTTAA
>CM070036.1:60975341-60985677 GCA_036250615.1 Ptychadena robeensis | reverse complement strand
CTTTTAGCAAGTCAGCACTGGACGAGCTGGACTCGTCTCAACCGCTAGGGAGGTTAAACCTAAATATACAGTACTAATTCTCTTATTGTCCCAGTTTACAACTTGCGGATGGCCTGTGGTTTGCATGTGTTTTATTGTATTGAAAAATCAGGTCTGCAAACATTGGGCATGTGCTAACGTATCATTGCTGGTAACGCATGGGTGATTCCATATTTATTTGCCAGGCTTCCGAGGGTTAACGGAGTGCAATATCGAGGGTGGCCACTGGGGGTGTTTCATGGTTTTTGATGGGAATTGTCTACAGTGTACTTTCAATGAAGTCTGTGTGTAGTACACCCAACTGCTTGCTACTTTTTCGAGGGTGTCAGCCTAATTGTCCAATGTCTAGTAATGTAAAGCTGGGCCTTGTGCTTAGTTACAAGAGGATAATAAAGATTTGGTAATAAACTTATGTACATGTTTAATTCTGTTTTATTGGTGTCACACTACAGGTGTGATCAGATGTAAAAAAAAATCTTTTTTTTAAGTATAGCTTATTCTATGTGTGTTGGTGGTATATGGAAGCAGCATAGTTGTGTTAGGTGTGAACAAGCCAAAATTGTGATATCTAACATAAAAGTACCTTTATCATTAAGCGTTTTGTTATGGTTCTAATACCAACTGTTTATACTGTGGATTTAGCAAACTGCAGATAAAGCTGTTTGGATTGTGGTGTACTCATTTTCTCTCTAAAGTTGTTCCTTCAGGATATGACTAATATAGAACTAAAAGATATATCAGACGGGCCACTTCTCAGTTTCCCTGCCAGCTGGTAGGCTTGGATAGAAAAGAACTATTCTCTGATCATCCCAGTGTAAACAACACGCAAACTCTTCATCACCATGGGGTCTTTGCTAAATCTTTGGTTCTGTTCCAAGGCAGCTTAATGTATTTAATTTAGATCAGGAGGCTGCAGTGAACTTTCATCTTAAATGAAAGCATAAATAATCCAGAATTGCAATTTATGTTAACAAGCCTTTTTTTCATAAATTTTATTCAAAGTTAATTTTCAGTTACAGCTTTAGTGTTGAACATTGTTAGTAGTGGTCTTTCTGTTCTGTTTATATATTGGGTAATAAATCTGTTTGGTAGCTGCATACACATGGTTTCACATATCCTGTAACGCCTCCATTTCTTTATTCAAGGTACACCAGGTGTACTCTTGTGTGCTGTATTGATACAGTAAGCCATATTGTAATGCTCTTCAGAATCAACACAAAAATCGCACCTGCTGTCGGTCTATCCTTCATTGTTACAGCACAAACTGCGCACACTTTTGTGTTTGCTTTATTGTGGACATTGTTTGTGATACTGAAACAATTCTGTAGATGTAGTCATGTTTCAGCATGTTTGCTTCATGGAGAAATGAATGAAGGAGTCAATAGAAACCGACCCATGAAATGCTGTTTGATATAATGTGTGTGCATACATGGTTAGATATTTCTGTTCGACTTAAAACGCGGAAATCAATTCCTGCCCCACCTGGCATGATCAACCAAAAGTGACTGAAATTGATTGTAAAAACATGTTGGTAAATTTTTGTCGATCGTACAAGTATTTGACAGGTTTTGTATGTATTTCAATGGTTTTGCGATTGTGCTAGGGAGCACATGCTTAATACGATCAAATTAAGTTCATATGACACATTACAATAATATTATGATTGCAATATGGTCATATTATACATGTGCTACGATCGTAAATAAGCAGATTACACTGTTTTTCCAGAAAACTTTATACCTCCATATAGGGGATTATGTATTTATTTATATCCTGTGATGATGAAAATTGAATGGAAAATCAATGCACACCACTGCTGCGCAATCAATCCCGTTCAAAACTTTGGATGGGGACCCTCAGAACTAAAATGTTGGTTCCCTGTTCTTCGATCGTTCATCGATCCTGCTCGAAAAAAGTCTGGATGCAATCAATCTGAGAACATTCTATCACCACCAACGCACATAGCGAACAATTGTGCTCGAATCAATAAAAAAATTGACCCATGTATACCCAGCCTTACTCTATTAAGCTGAAATAGCTGCCAAAAGCAATGTTATTGTGCCTTTTAAGGTATGTGATCAACTGTGATAAAAAATATTGGCTGTAAAGCAGCCCATACACGGGTCAGATTTTCAGTCGGTATAAAATTGTATGTCGATTGTATCATGGGCCATATGTAATACAAGATTTTTGATCGATTTTTTTTTTCTTTTTCAATCCACAAAACAATCGATCCAAAATAGTCTGATTAAAATTTCAATCAGAAGTGAGGTAGAATAGGTAGAAAAAAATCGATCAAAAATTGGTTGACCACACTTGGTTCTCAAAATACCGAACCAATTTTCAATCGACAGATCAAAATTTACCATCCAGTCCGATCAAAAAATGACAGATTTTTCACTCAATTTTGATCGGATTAAGCCGATTTAACCAGGTAGGCAAAACTCAATTCTCAATCAATAGACTAAAAAATTTATCGTTTTAGGTCGATTGATTGAAAATCTGACCCGTGTATGAGCGGCTTAAGTCTATTGTATTGTGTAGTACTTATGATTTTGTGAAGTAGAGTCATTGAAGACTAAAGTCATGGTCATGTCAATAGTGATGGAGAGAGAGAAGGTTGGTTGGTAGCAACATGCAAGTAGGTCATCACATGCGCCACACACACATGCGCGCATTGACTGGAGCAAACACAAAGGCGCAACTAGTGGGCACCTCTCAAGAGTGATCGATTCTGCCTGAAAAATCCACTAGTCGGTTACAGTATTTCCCTAGATACTTGTACAATCAGCTGAAATTATACTTTTGATTTCTATTACTTTTGGTTGATTCAGATACAAAAATATTTCTCTGCATATTCACCTCAACACAAGTTAAATATGTGAAACAAAAGTAGTGGTTTGTGGCACCCCAAAAGTTCTGTTCTCACTTGAACTGTGACCCATTCATTTGAAATGGACAGGGAATTGCAATGTACTTGTGGGATTTACATTTCCCTTTATGGGGGTTTGCTGAATTGTGTATATGCCATAAATGAAGACTATTGTGATTCTCTTGAATGGGTGGTAAAATATGGACTTTGTGTTGCATGTATTTTTACACAAAAAATGTAGCCCAATTTTTTTATTTATATTTGAGTACCAAATGCACTAGAGGGTACTTAGTGTCTTAAGAAATAATTGGGTGCCAGCCTAAACTTTTTGTTTTCTGTTTCTTCATAATCTGTGTGCAAATCTCTCACCTCAGAAAAATTTTGCAGATAAAGAAGTGTTCATCTTCCAAGTTTAATGCAATTTGTATGTTTAAAGCCCCCCATACACGTTCCGATTATTCTCCCGACCGATTTTTCATCCGATCCTGTCACCCGATTTTCACCTAAAATGTTATGGTCGGTCGGTCGGCTGGCACGAAAAATCGGAATTCGAATTATCACCGATCCATCAGCCCCACCCTATTTATTAACAGCAGATCGACCAAAAATTTACTGACAGGTCTGAAGCGGTCCCGATCGATTTTTCGTCAGATTTTGAGAAATCGGGATCGGTCGGGTACATAATTCCGAATCCGATTAATCTCCCGACCCGATCGGTCGGTCGGTCGGGCAAAATTCGTACGAAAAATCGGAACGTGTATGGGGGGCTTAAGGTGGACAAGTCGTGGTCGGATGTGTGTAGACAAGTCTGTAGAAAGATCTATACATGTATGTTTGAGACATCTGATGCCACATGTGTATACCTGAATGAAGAGATGCAGAAAGTGAAATCCAATGTAACCAATCTGTTGCCTTGCTAAGATCCCACACAGAGTTTGTATACTATTGCAGTTGTATATAGAAAGTCTTATTTTCTTTCTTTGTTGGAAAACGCATGAATAGCTTCCTTTACATTTTATTTAGATATTGTATCTGTGTATAAACTGACATTTCAGGGTTACAGTTCCAACTTCATTGTACATGTATGTGTTTTTCCTAAAATGTATTGTAGGCCCCTGGGGTCCTGAAAGGATTAAATTATCTATGTGCGCACACAGAGCCAAAGCTGTGCCATCTGCTCTGCCTGTTCTACCGCTCAGCTGATATTGTTGACCCCAAGTAGAATTAGGGCCATCCAAATCCAAGCCAGGCTAACTCCATCCTTTTGAATACCTCTGAAATGAGAGGGTTACCATGACAGCGCTGCAGAAGGTGACAAGCTTTGGGGTCAGCAAGGATCCGTTAGGATAGCGCGACAAGGATCTAAAGAAGCGCAGCACATAAAGACCGCAGCGTGCCTTTAGGAAATCTGAGCTTTTTGTAGGTGATTTCTCTACCCTTTTTTTTTTCGTTATCCCCCCCTTCCCCAACACCCTTTTTCTTTTTGTTTGAAATCTTGCAAGCTGCCTTAGCTTAACAATTGGAGGTCTATTCAACTCTGAAAAGACCAAGCACAAAAGATGGTGCTTCATCTGCACCTCGAAGATCGGAGAGAAAGCCTGCAGCTGCAATTAAGGACGATTTCTGAAAAGGTGCCAGCAGGTTCATGTAAAGGCAATTCATATTTAAACAGCCCTGATAAAGTCTCTGATTCTTAAGAAAATTGTTTGGTACAGGTATTAAATGAAAAACAAAAAGAAAACCAAAAATGTAAAAACCTCCTTTATGCCTTTCTGTAGTAAATTTCATTTTTATTATTTATAATTTTTTATAATGGGGAGAAGACATAATACAATAATACAATAGATTTACATGTCCTTTTTTTAAATAATTGTGTAAATAATGTCTCTGCACGATAAAATGAATGTTGTTAGTTTTGGTGCCCTCCCATAGGGTATTTGGACAAATGTTTTAGCTGGTATAAGGACTTTCATACAGTTGGTGGACAGCACACTAAAAGATGTGAGAGTTTTACCTTTTGGATTTCTTAAATTTAGTTTCTACAGCAATGAGCTATTAGTATCATTTTTTTAATTAAAGCGAATCTACTCTTTCAGTGTACTTTGTCCCTCGCTGGCAAACACCCCATTATGTGGATGATCAGTCATAAAAAGATAAAATACACCTAACCTGTAATGAAATCCCAAATTTTTCTTATCGACCCTCTCCGCATGGAATGCTTCTCACACACAAGGTCAAGAAGTAGAGGTCAGTCACATGATCACGTCACATCCCCTTAACACGCCAAGCAACTACATTTTCACCATTAAAAATCATTATATAGCATCATCTACTGGCCATGCACATTACTTCAGTTTATTAACCCTCAGACATTTACATGGACATTGTGACTGTCACAGATGAAAGCTCAGTAGGTAAGTATATATTTTTTTGGGATTGTGGAGCACTTCTCCACCATTGGGATGGCTCAAAGTGTGCCCATCCCCAACATCAGACAATGCCAGCTCAGAGCACTGTAGTGTGAGGGAGAAAACAGCATTTTAAATCATTTCTTATCTAGGTTCAACAAAGCATAGCATGGAGTTTAAAGTGTATTGAAAGAAAGCCTAAGATGTAATAGGGTTATAAACAGAGCTGCCTTTCAGTTTGTAGCATGTCCTGTGTTGAACACCATGCAATTTTGTAAGTTCTCCCACTTAGAAATCATGGAGGAGTCTGAAATTCACATTGTAGGTGCATTCCCACTATGAGAGACCGAATAAAAAAATTATCAGAAAATAACATTGTATGATATTAAAAGTATTTATTTGTATTGCACTGTTGCACATAAGTATTTGAACACCTGTCAATCAAGTCTGGCAAGAAGTCTGGCACTCAAAGACCTGTTACTCTGCCTTTAAAAAGTCCATCTCTACTCCACTCATTAATATAAATTAGTAGCACCTGTCTGAGTTCTTCAAAGACACCTGTCCACCCCATAGTCAGACCCCAACTACTACCATGGGCAAAACCAAAGATCTGTGAAAAGACACCAGAGACAAAATTGTGGACCTCCACAAGGCTGGAAAGGGTCACAAGGCAATTGGCATGCAGCTTGGTGAAAATAGATCAATTGTTGGAGCAATTGTTAGAAAAGGGAAGAGGCTAAAGACGACTGTCGGTCTCCCTCAGACTGGGGCTCCATGCAAGATCTCACCTCGTGGGGCATCACTGATCAGAAAGATGAGGAGTCAGTCCAGAACTACACAGGAGAAGCTGGTGAATGACCTGAAGAGAGCTGGGACCAGAGTTTCAAAGGTCACTGTTGGTAGAACACTACACCATCATGGTTTCCAATCATGCATTGCACGGAATGTTCTGTTTAAGTCATCACACATCCAGGCCCATATGAAGTTGACCCGATGCACACAGCCAGGAAGACCATGTAGTGGCTCTGTAAGAGCCATATCAAGGTTCTGGAGTGGCCTAGACAGTCTCCAGACCTAAATCCAATAGAAAATCTTTGGTTCAAAAAAACTCAGTGTTTCTCAGCGACAGCCCAGAAACCTAACTGATCTAGAGATCTGTGTGGAGGAGTGGGCCTAAATCCCTCTTTGTGCAAACCTAGTCAAGAACTACAGGAAACATTTGACCTCTGTAATTGCAAACAAAGGTTTCTGGACCAAATATTAACACAGATTTTCTCAGGTGTTCTCCTGTGCAACAGTGCAATACAAATGTATTCTTTAAAATCATACAATGTGATTGAGTGTGGGAGAACTTGAAAAATTGCAGGTTGCTCACATACCTTTTGTTCCTCACTGTATGTGTTTTAACACATGATAACCAGCACCTCCCCTGCTTAGCCATCTAATCGGTCGTGATCTAGGAGTCCGATGCTCAATATATACAATTGCAAGTGAAATGTATTTCAATATGTGTCACATCAATCCAACAATTAATGTGTGTTAATTTTTTTTATGCGTGTGAATTTGTCAAAAGTCATGAGTTATTAGTACCAGTTTTTTAATGAAAGCATATCTACTCCTCCAATTACCATACACACTGCAATGTGCATTGCCTTATGCTGTTTTTTTTAACACACAACACCGTTTGGGTCTGCTGCATTTATAGTTCCAATACCATTAAATTAGAAGGCAAGAAAATCTACTAATGCATACAGTAAACTGACCATGCTCAGTGCTACAGAAAGTGCAGCGCATTCGCTCTACCTATATATTCCTTACAATGCCACTAATTGGGGTTACTGTAAACTGGTGGTATCTGAAGCGACCATTTATTAGGCTGTGGAGGACTGATTGCAAGTAGAACAGCTCTACATGTAAACAAGCATTTAACTCCAGACATAAAACTGTAAGAAGTCTTTAGCTTTAAGCTGCAGGGTGCAGACGTAAAGATATGGGCCAGATCGATGGCCTTTTCGAGCGCTGTGCGTGCTCACGGCCATCTATCTGGCCCATATCCTATGTGGCCATAGCTGTTTCCGAACGGGACCAATCCCGCTTGTAAACAGCCATATCGAACATGACTGTTGATATGGCCGATGCCTGTTGCTTTGACTAGAAACTGTAGGTCTCCAGGCAAAGCATCGGCTGAGCTGGGAAGACCAGAGCTGTTCTCCCGGCTCCGCCGATATCTGACAGCAGTGTGATGACGTCATCACGCTGCTGCAGGGAACATCGGATGGCTCAAATATCGAGCCATCTGTACCCTGCTTTATGCTTGCGAATTGTTGCTCCAAGTATTGAATTAAGGGAGACAGCATAAAGCCTAGTGGCATAAATTTTCTCATCACGCATTTATTTAGTATATTTTATTTTCATCTATTGGTTCTAGTTATTTAACAACACTATCAGACCCGGATGATGAAACATTTCACCACCCAGTGAATGTAGCTCTTTAATGTTGGTGTTCATGTGGACTTTAAAGTGCATAGTTTATACTTTTAATCTGTAGATGAGAGAAATAAAAACTGCAATTCATTGGCAGCGTCATTAATCATGAATTTGGGCTTTAAAAATGATCAACAATTCAATTATTAACACAATCGCTAGCTTGTGACCTTTTACATTTTTTACAGTTATTGACACAATACTTTTTTTAACCTTTAACATTGTATCTTCTGTCACCGTTTTTGATGGATCTGTAAACGGATTAAAAATATGACCTCTGCATGTAGACAAGAAGTTGCAGTAAAACAGAAGACATCATTAGGGAAGATGAGGGAGTTATAAGAGTATAATATTACCATTTGTCAATAGCCCTTATAGCATGGTATTGGAAATAAGAAACATTTTGATATTGTTCAATATGTTTAGGTATTGGGAAGGCCCCCATACACCTTACAATCTTACCATACAATTTCTTTAAATCAACTTTTCTTCTACCAAAACCATGTAGTATGAGGACCTTTCTAAACCTTCCAATCACTATGTATTAGATCAGGGAGGACACTATAATACATAGTTTTTGGTAGATCTAATGGAAATTGTACGGAGTGATCTAAAGTTGTATGGGGGGGGGGCTTTAGTGTTAGAGGGGCCTTGATGGGTGCAAACCTCTCAAATAAGATCCACCCTCCTTTCTGCCATGTTTTGTTGGGATGCAATGCAAATGCTTCATATTCTGTTTAAAAAAATTTGAGGATTTGTCCCTCTGAAACACAAGATTTCCACAAATGATTACAAATCAATACTAATTAAAATCGCTGGTGTTAAAGTTCTTTTGCCCACTTATCTCCTGGAAATATGGTCTGCAAGGATATTGCAAGCTGGCTCCTATCACTTCCTATATCGGTGATCTTCTTAGAAGGTCACCACGCTGCGCTCGAGTGTTTGTCGATCTAACTGCGAATTGGACCACTCCAAAGGAAGAAAAAAAGCTTGTCGGTTCTAACCAACTTTACTCCAATCATTTAGTGTGTCAATATAAATATGATGGGTTAGTACCTTACTCACAGTAGTATCTTACTCTGGAATGTCATTCTAGAAGTATGCTGTGTTTTGTGCTTAATCTGGGAGAATGTAACCGGTACCAAAGATCTGGACTTTTCACACCTAACCATGAGCTGGTTCAGGTAGCCTTCTTTTTATGTTAGCCAACTTTTCATAGTGAGCTTTTTAGCTGGATTTTCCACACATAAGCAATCTGGTACTGTGCCCATATTAATGAATAAACCCAGATTAACAGGATTATGATGCTAGTCCATTAAACACAGACATTTTATAAAAAAAAAATCATGGTGGTATGATACATAGCACCCTATCTGCAAAGTATGTACAATATAATATTTAACTAAATATGGCTGCTCTTTTTGAATACCTTCTTAGGTGCACATGTGAATTACTTTTGGCTTTAAATTGCCTAAAATAAGGAATGGTGGAAATAATTGCCATGTTATTCTGTTCCCCAAGTGAGCAAGTTTTAAAAGTCCAGGTTGCAGATTTGTATCTCTCAGTAAGTGTCTACTAAATTAGGTATTGCTTGATGTATGATTTATCAGAAACGCAGCCATTCATCTGTTAAATAATTTACCTTACTGCTAAGTATTCGCTGCAAAACTCAGAATCCCAGTAAACACATGACTGGCAGTTGCCTCAGGCGGAAATTTTTACTGATGCAATGAGATAAAAGTAATTAAGAAACATGCAGACTGATGGATAATTAAATTCATGTGAAACATTTTGTAGCTAATTACTGTGTTCTAATCACAGAATGTTTTCTATTTGTCAAGGTAAGTGTGCTTAATTACAGCACGACTATTTTCTGTACCCTAAAGTCTTGACCCATTTGGTCATGGTGGGTGTCATTGATATCATGCTTATATTTTTACTATTTTTTGTACTGATGCAATCTAGTGAACAATTGTGTTGCGAAATCATGCATAATTAATGTTAGAGAACATGTTGACAGTTATATTAAAATGTACCATCTACTGTACAGCTTAGCACCACTCTAAGGAGATAATCATTTATTTCTATTGTTATCAATAATGAACCTACAAACTGAGCTGATAAGGTTTTCCTGTAAGGAGATCCATGTGGTAGATTAAAAAAATAGTTCACAACACAAATATGACACATTGTTTACATTTGTTTTTTAAAGCGCACCGTATTTTTCGGACCATAAGACACACCCAGTTTTAAGAGCACGAAAACCAGAAATAAATGTAATATATATTTTCACATCAATTGGGTTAATGCAATGATTTCAATTAACGCAATATCCAATTCAGCCAGTAGATGTCACTAGCAGCAGTACACTCACAGCGTATTACGTCACCTGCACACTGATCAGGAAGAGGGGGGCAGACAGCTGCACAGTCTCCTATACTCTGTGCCTGTGTCGGTGAAAGCTGCTGTGATTGCAGTTCCCAAGGACACTGAGAGAGTAAGGGCTTGTTTCCACTTGTGTGGAAGCCGGCGG
>CM070036.1:60944906-60968976 GCA_036250615.1 Ptychadena robeensis | reverse complement strand
TACTTGATTGTACTCAAATCTTTTACAGATCTACCCATGTGTGCCAAGCTTTAGTATTCTAATCTTCTGATGAAGATAGGGCAGTGGAAGGCTCCAAGAAGAGGCAGAATGATAGGGGACTTCAAACATGATTCATGATTTTCCCTGGAATCCCATAGTCATGTGTAAAGTTGAAGCTAACAATCTAAGTATTTGTCGCCTCAGCTGAATTACAGGGGTTTTCCAAATGTTTTCCAGCGTCAGTCTTGAACTATTGTCGATCCATTCCCTTCACTTATACAAGCGCCTCTAGTCCGGCAACAAACATTTACTTCACTATCAGCCATACACGCACCAAGCGGCGGCCAATTTTGCCGCCGACCGATGGGCGTGCACACTCGCCGATCGGGTGTGCCCACATAGGGTGACAGATTGCTGACGCCCCACAGCTCAGCCGACCAGAGGACGGACATGTCCGATAATCTCTGGCCGATGCCGTTAGTGTCAGCTTCAATGAAAACGCCGGTCACCACTAAGGCCAGCACACAAAGGGTGCCGGCCGATGCTGTTAGCTCTGGAGAGCAGAGTGATGACGTCATCACGCTGCAGTCTGGAGCTCACCTGAGCTGATCTTTCGTGCCCCACTCTCAATGTGTGTGGGGGCCTTTAGGCTAAGGTCACAGTGGGCGCTGTAATATTATGCACGGCACGCATTTATTCTTATAGCAGACTGTTTGTTAATATTCTTGTTTATGACTGTTTGTTAATTGTGACATTTTATTTTTTTATGTAAAAATTTTAATTCCCATTTAAATTTAGTCGGAGTCGGTCCATTTTTTGCTGACTCCAGGTGCCCAAAAATGTCTCCGACTCCTCGACTCCACAGCCCTGGCCCAGATGGACAGAAGGTTCCTCCCCCTGGCACTTCCTCACCTACCCTGGCTAACTCCCCTGTTGCCTCAACAGGCCACTCAACACCCTTTGATAGGTGCGACCATCTCCAACTGTAGGACGATCTTTCAACTCGCCTCCCTCTCTCTTGCGGCTTCCCCTTTCACCCCCATCCTGCTGGACCCCTCCTCCCCCCTTATCCAGTCAGATGGTGCCTTTGCACTGCTGGGTGCACAAGATAAGGCCCACTATGCTAGGCATGGGAGTTGGCCGAACACCTCGGAAATTCTGGCGGCCCCTGCCACGGCCTCCTTATGGTTCTAGAGAGCCCAACAACTGGCCCATTTCTTCTCCTCCACCTGCTAACCTTGACAGGCCCCTCACTCCCCTGGAACAGGAACTTGACAGGCAGGCACCCACACATCACACCCTATCCTTTACCTATCGCCTCCTCCTGGATTCCTCCACCCACTCCCCTCCTCTTTTCGTACAGAGGTGGGAAAGGGACCTGAATGTGCGTATTTCCCCAGGGGAGGCCACCAGGTTATACTCCCTCTCCCTCAAAGCATCTATATCCAACAAATATCAGATGACGGGATATAAAATCTTGTCTAGGTGTTACCGCACACCTGACGTTCTTCTCCCCATCTTTCCCTCCACCCCAATGAATGTTGGAGGTGTAAAGCTCCGGAGGTGGACATTCTTCATATCTTCTGGTCTTGCCCGAAGGTCCAAGGACAGATTCAAGCTCCTCCCATCTTTCAGCATAGCTTCCCATTTCAGGCTTCTCGCATGATGGTCTACCCCATCCCCTCCCCCTCTCCTCTCATCCACCCAGCTTCCTCTCTTGCTCTTCTTTCTCTCTCTCTCACCGTGGGTGTTCTCGTCTCCACCAATCTGCACACTGAACCATAGCCCTACAACTGGATGCCAAGCAGACCCCAGCATAATTAATGTGATGTCCATTTTCCGTCGTTCCTCCTTCCCCTATCTCCCCCCCCCCCCCCCCCCATTTTTCACATTTGCTCCTGCTACAAATGTTAATTTCATTGTTTGTATATTATATGTTACAAAAACTTTTTTAAATAAAACAATAAAAAAAAAAAAAGAGCTTAAATTGGCAGCCAAATCGGTCTAAGCCATTACAGACATATCCGTAAATCTTTGATCTGTCTGATACTTTAGAAGGGGACACAGTCTAAAGTATGTCTTCTCCTCAGCTCCGTGCTAAGGAATCTGCCGCCTGCTTCTGAGGGGGTGGGGGGAGCACCTACCTTCCCTCTAGGCTGACACACAACACAGCTGGCTAGATGCTGTCTTCCGGGTCTCACGAGCAGCTAGAGAAAACCGCCGGACATCGCTGGCACACAAAGGGTGCCTGGGCTGATTGTGTCCTGATGTTTCGGCCGATTGCCCGCTTGTGATGGCATCATCACACACGGTCAATCGGCCAAAACATCGGGTCACACTCTATACCGGTTTGGGGGGCTATATTTGACATTAGTGCACTCGCCACCAGATTTCTTAGATTGCTTCCTACAAGGCAGTAAGGTCATTTTCTTTTTAGGCAGAAGGCCATTTGAAGCTATGCTGGTAAATGTGTGTGAATAGGTGACACAAATATCTAAGGAAAGTAGATGTCCCTCTACTAAATTGTTACAAATTTTAAGCAGACTTAGCTGGGCATACACGGCAATGACGTCATCGCACTGCTGCTGAGAATTCTCGGATGGTTCAAAAATCGAGCCATATATACCTGCCTTTAGTCCCATATTTATTTTGTATATGTTGCAGTTTGATTAAGCCTGAAGTAAAGTGTGAGGTAAGAGAAGCCAAGCACCAAAATTTCAATGTGCACTTTGTCTATTTTGTGTTAGGAAATGTAGAGGTCAAGATCCAGCACACGGAGGGCATTTTCCCAAGTTACACATAGTTTGTGAGGTCAGGTTAATAACCTCAGCAAATATGTAGAACAATAGTCAGTGCAAAGCACCGAGTCACTGATTTTAGGGAATCCAGACATTCTCAGCAGTGTTAAGCTGAACCACATGGAGCTTTTTTGTAATCAGTTGACTTGTTTTTTCTCTCTTCATGGTCTTAAGAATGTATTTGTCCACATATTATTGCTCCTTTTAATGCATGCCTGGGTGTATTTCAACATCTGGAGTGTAAACTTCCCAGGTGTCTGTTTTTTCGGAACATTTCGGATGTGAATCAGGAAAGTAGTAGAAGTTAGTAGTAGTAGTAGTAGTTAGTAGTAGTAGTAGTTAGTAGTAGTAGTAGTAGTTAGTAGTAGTAGTAATTAGTAGTAGTAGTTAGTAGTTAGTAGTAGTAATGTAGAACAATAGTTGATCATATTTTCTTGCCAGGTGTGTAGTCTAGCGTTTCTAAACCATTTTTATAATATTTTCTACCATTTTGTTCCCTGTGGTCATTTATAACCTTAAAAAGATAAATACATTTTTCGTATAACTCCTATATAGAAATGAGTAATCTTTTAATTAAATACTTTGAATGCAGATGAATAAATATAAGACATGGGTTGAGATTACAGCAAGGAGTATTATGGTTCTTTCATGAGAAACTGCTTTCAACTAAAGGTGACCATACAAAGTAAAATTTTCAGTTCAATCGATGTTTCCTACCAGAAAATATCTCGCAACACCGGCTGGGAGCTGCTGACAGGCAAAGCTGAGAACGGGACACAGGATGGCTGGAAAGGAGGGTGGAGCCACACAGAGCAGGCTGTTCTCGGCTGCACAGTATGCCCGGCTCTCAAAACATCGGGTGCACACAGGACCAGGGTCCCTAACAAACAGCAAACATCGATTCCCGTTAGATCGGCCCGTGATCGAGCGCAGCATGGTAATGTCACTGTGATCGATCGGACGGGTATCCGTGTATGGCGAGCCTAAATGTGCCTTTACACGCATAGATATGCGCTGGATACATGACCGTTTCGATCGCCGTGCACGCTCACAGCCATCTATCTTGCACATATCTAATGTGGCCTGTGACGAATAATAGCCATATGTATTTTAACCTAAGCCACAATTACATTTCCACCAGACCCTTTATAGTTAATTCCAATAAACAATTCTCTAAGAAACCATGGAATGCCCACCATGCCTGGTTGTGCCCACTTGTGCAAACATCTAGGGGGTCGTAAATGCTCAGAGATCCGTACTTCTGAGCATTGAGATAACCCCCTTTTTTGCCCCCCAATAAACCATGTAGGATCTGGAGAAGAGGGAGGGGGTGAATGAGTGAGTTCAACCAGGGAACAGCGAAATCTGACCATTTATTCACCCCTTGGATCAATGATTGGAGAGATTGCCAATAAAACCATATTTCCATACATGGTAAATCGCAGAGGTGACTCTCCATAGGAAAATGTATATGAGGAAACAAGGATGGAGTGTGTGTGGCATTCCAAAACTGAGATCTCTAGGTTAGCATCATAGCAAAGCATACACTATTCATGTTTGGTCTCTATAAATTTGGGAAACCATGCTGGGTCACATGTTCCTCTGGCAAGTTATACATATTCATATGTACATGGCTGTCCTGTCTAATGAGGGGGCTACCTGACTAACCAGGTGAGAGGTTTGGTCAGCTCTGGTGTCAACTCCTCCCATGGAGGAAGAAGGGGTTAAAAGCATCCTCCATCTTCGTGATTGTCTTAAGTCTTTGTCTTAAACTTGTCCTGGATTGTCCTAAAACCGCTTTCTTCTGCGCAACTTTCGCTGACCTCGAACTGCCGTCTTTGTGTTCTGACACCTGTCATTACAACTCCAGAATTGGACCGCTGGATTACAATTTTTTTAACTCATTTCTAAGGACACTTCTCCTCTGGTAAACTCTTACTCCTCAGACAAGTTCTCTTTTTCCTGTTTTACCCCATTTATTTTTACTATTGAAAATCTCTGTTACTTCTTTAGTTTTTGTTACATTTTTCTTTAATATTTTTAAGCACAATTTTATCTTTTAAAATAAATGATCTTAATCATTTCAGTCTGTACCTGTTCTGAATGACCCATCAAGAATCTAAGCAACTGGAGAGACGCTACCTAGTGATAGATATTGTTATCTCTAGATAGGTTATTTTGAATTAACTTTTTCTCCCACAGGGATAGTTCAGTTAGGGTTCTTCTTGCTTGCCTTTCCGCAAGAAGTGGTGGCAGTGATACCGATATATACATATACAATCACCGAGATTGTACGGAGATTGTATAGTGTATTGCATTCACATCCCCTCCAACCAATCGGTTTCCATTTTGGCCTGTTCACAGTGAGGAAGGCAGACCGAGGGCTCCCAGTGGCTGGGACCGGTACTGTGACTGTGAAGAAGGGTCAAGGATACGGATTGCTGGTGGGGTTTGTGACATGGCCATCCCTTGATCCCGCTTGAAGACAGGGTTATCGGACATGACCATAGCATTGGCTAAGCTGGATGACAAAGCAGTGCTGTGCTTCCAGCTCCTTCAATATTGGGCTCAGCGAGATAGCATCATCATGCTGAACTTGAAGGCTCCTCTAACTCACGGGCATTGACCCGTGTATGGCAGCCTTAAAGGGAACCAGTGACACAGTCTAACTCATTTGGTTTCCAAAGTACAATTACCAATTGTACTTAAAATGGAGACTATAGAACAAATAGAATATGGAAAATAAAAATTCATGTTTATTTCTTGCTAAGCAGTATTTATACCAAAATATCACTAGGAAGGCCTTCAGCGCAGTAGGGTGCCCAAGGTTCTTGTACATTTCTAGAAACTGTAGAACAGGATTTATCCTTGATGTGTCTACAAACTGGAGTGTAGTGTAGAAAAGACACTTGAGGCTACTTCAAATGTTTCTGTATATCAGTGTGTTATCCTTCCAAAGTACAGCAGGTCATGGATGCAAACTTATGAAGCGGCATCAATATATGTAGCTTTGAGTCTTTAGTACAAGTCATAAAACAGAAAGTATGTAGGGTTATTGGGGTTAACGCACATGTGGCTCCTTCTGTGGTTTACATCTCTTAATGGCATAGGCCATGTTCCTTTTACTGAATACTTCTCACTTAGTACAGTTCCACAACATAACAAGTGGCCTTTGATGGAAGGTCTCACTAGAGACTTTTAGGCAAAAGGCCAACCAGGCAGAGTGGCTGAAGTCATTCAAGAGATAAACAGTTTAACATCTTGGGGAAAACGTAAGTGATAAAAGGGTCTTGAAATAGACTATTCAGGGCCTTTTTTGTGTGTATCATCCCGATTCCCAGTCATATAGAAATCCCGAGTGAGCAGTCCTCAGCCCACAGGCAGTTACTTAGATTCCCTGCTAGACTTCTGTGCTTGCTAGCAGAGTAACAAAACCTTCCATATAATTTGATAGCTTTAGCCTTGTACATTGACCGAATCCATCCTGCAAACCAATGATAAACTAACTCAGGAAGTGACTGGCTGTGAATTTCACAGCTCGACTGGAAAAAACAAAATAAATTATATAAGATAGTAAAATTTTCAGCCTTCTATTTCACATAGGTGACTCTACATGCAGAAAATATTTGCTTTAATCCAGTTCATCTGTGTAGGTAAGCCCTAATTTTATTCTAAATCTTTTATTACAATTGTCAAACCAGAGCTTTGCCAACAACCTGCTCTGTTCAGAAATGTATTTTTCAGTACCCTATCTATTCTATAATTGTCCACAATGTTCAACCCATTTGAGCCCCGATCATCTTGGGCCAGCCCTAGCCTGTAACTGAACAGTGAAAAAAAGTAGCAGGAGCACCATCTCATGTTTGTGTTGCTTCTTAATCTTCAGGTTGGCATAATTCTTATCGTTTGTGACCATGCTTTTTTTAAACTCAGGTTGAAATAAGGTTTTGATGATAAAAAAACCTGCAATAATAGCTGCACTAGAAGTTATCGAAATCTTCCCCAAGCTTAAGGTTAGCTTTGCACTGCAAGGGATAAATGTTAGCTTTTCATCCAGGGAGATCGCAACAGTGTGTTTTCTTTTTTTATCCCTTGCTTCCTTGATGTGTGTGCTATTTTGTAGGCGAGACATGTATATCCTCACATATAATGCAGGGCTATTGACCCTGCATTGCTGGAATTGTCATCATTAACTGTGACAGCAGCCTTGAGCACTCGATGAAAGAGACTGCAAGCACCAATTGGAAAGAGGAGAGAACTGTAGGGGAGTTGGGGAAAGCACGAACACTTCTGTGAAAAGGAACATGGAAGTTTAACTCGTACCTACCACCAGCAGTACATCTTTGCATGAATAGCACTAGAAGTGCCGATAATAGGGAAGAAATCGTAAGAAAAACTTACCTGTAATAAGTAATTTAAGAAAATCCCTTGCAGCCCTTCCTCTCTCTTTCTCTGTCTGACTGAGTACATGCAGTCGCGGCAGCACGTCATAAGGGCGCTGTGAGTGCCGGGTAATTCTGTGATCTCAGCTTTCCATTATAAGTGCACTGACGAAAATTCCCATAGAAACCCATTGTAGATGCCCCCAGTGGCCACTCACAACATTGAACCTTGAGTTCACCCTTTGAAGCCTGGCGAATAAAGATGGAACCTCCCAGGGAACAGCCGGTAAATATATGATTTCAGGATTTTGGAGCCCTATGCCACAATCATCCCAGCTTAGAGGTAATTCAAACTTTAGTTTTACATATATATGTTTTACATATTAAGTATACATCCCCTTTAACCATCACAATACTGCCATTGGCTTGTCTGCTAGCTTGTCTTCTGAAATAATTTCCATCTTTTACATTTCTAGACTTTCTAGTATTCTGTACTATTGCATGAACGGCTACATTCAGATAATCTAGAGGGAGTATTTATAAAGCGATGGATTTGACATGTAGCTAACATTTTCTGCGGGTGAATCTCCCAGTTAGTGTTCTGAATGACGAGGATTGTTTCACCTCTATAGAATGTTTGAACATTCTGCCATATAATAGACCTATAAGTGTGTAATGGCTCTGTACACACAGCTCAGATAACACAGGCAGCATTTTAGGAGTCTTGACATCTGACTTGCTTTGACATGCTTGTGTTATTCTAATGCTTAAGTCAACCTTTTGCTAAGGATTAATGATGACATGCATTATAAAGATAGATAGCGTGATCTCCTGCTGCTGGTGACCATTTGAAAATAATATTCCTGGTATGGAGATTCTGTCTTTCTAATGCACCTTACAAGTGCTGAAAATTGATTGTCTGTAGGGTGATCCCCATCAGATGTCTTCCACCTTTCCCTCTTGGAACATGGCTCGGAGGACCATTTATAATGATATCTGCCTTTTTTTTGATATCTCTTGGAATGGGGAGGTTTTTTTGGCAAGCTGGGGACAACTGCAAACAAAATCCTCTTTAAGAAGGAAGTAAACTTTTATCCTGAGGTTCTAAAAGCTTCTGCCGTAGAGCTTGTGTCCAGGATACCCCGGGTACTCTGAGCCTGCACCCGGGGTGCTGTTATGAAGCTGTGGGCTTCCACGTCTTCATAGCAGCACCGCGCAGTGCCACCGGAGACATCTCCATTGAAGATCAATGGAGGTGTCTCCAAGACATGTTAAAACAGAGCCTGATGCTGTTTTTCCGCATCTTTCTTCTGCTGCATCAATAGGACGCACTCACTTCTTTAAATCCAGGTCACATGATCTGTTTCATTATAATGCAGATAAAGCTCATTGTTTGGAGGTGGAACTAAGCAGCATGTCAAATGAAATGTTGAGGTCATTGCTGTATTTCTATGCTCCCCCGTGCTTATTGTGTGAGAAGTGATAATGTCAGTTAGTTGGCCTAACCTTAATTGCTAGCTGATAATTAAAAAAAAAAAATTATTTTGGCTTTTCTGAGTTTGTCAGTCCTAATATATATAAACAAATACATATCTGCTTTGATGCAGCAGTGTATTGGGTACACATGGCATCGTCAGAAGCTAATTTTCCTTTTCAAGTGCTTAGGGTACTCCTAAAGCCGGCCATAGACGTGTCGTTTGGCAATAGATCGACAGACATTCGATCGGGACTTCATCACACTGTGCTTCAGCATCCGTTGATCTGACTGGGAATCGATGCGCACCACTGTGCACATGGTTCCCTGTTCAATACTTTGGATGGGGACCGATTTTGCGATTGATAAGGGATCTTTTTTTTTTCTTTTCAGGCTCAATCTCTCCATGTGGGTAGCTTTGATTGTGGCAGGATTGATTGCCGTGAGCGCTCGTGCGAAAATCAACCTCTAAATCGACACGCCTATGGCCGGCTATAGACATAAGAGTGATTGTCAGAACTGTGAAAGATCTTGTTCAGAAGTGTACTTTAAATAAAGGTTGTGCTAGCTGTATGAAAGTTATAGACCTTTTAACATAAGCTGTAATTTTGGTTTAGTTTTTATCAGTGACACCGGTACTGGTAGTATGCTGTAAGAGATGCCCTTTCACACTGAATGGTGTCATCAAGCTAATGAAGAAAACGGGTGTAGGTGAGGGTGACAGACTGCACATTGAGATCACATAGAATTGAATTCAGGTCACAGAGCTTCCCTGTCTGTCTCCGGCTGTAGAAAGCTAGCAGAGAATTGTAAAGGCCACACGAGGAGATTGCGCGGCAGTCTTGGATTGATTGTCCCTGGAAATGCATTGCAATTTTTGACAAACATTTATGTCAGGCCTTCCCCTGGCAGATGGTCTTTAAGATGTTAGAGTTGCACAGGGAGATGTATTTCATTGTTGTTAAGCTGCCAGAATTCTCAGTAGGAATAGGATGGAGGTGGCAGAGTTATTGATAAGTGCACGGAGGTCACAGCTAAGGGCTTGGAGACTAGACAACCTGCAAAAAGTCATAATGCTCTAGAATAAACAAAAAGGCCCGCTCAGAATGTTTATATTACACATACAGAAAAAATGTATGATGTGTTCAAGAAATCAATAAATTCTAAAGGCCTGTCACTGTTTGCTCCTAACCTTTTCTCATGAAATAGCTTCTGTAATCTATCACAAGCTGCTGACAGTGTGTATGCATTGGTGGTGTTAAGGCAGAGTCTGATTCATGCCTGCTTTACTAGTGCCAAATGAAATCAAAGCTGTCATTGTTTTCTGGATGTCTTTCTAGTATTCCCAGTGTGCCTGGCTGTATTTTAAAGTATATGGAGACTAAAAAAAACTTCTGAGATGGTATGAATTCTCCACAGTACTCAAGAGAAAAAAACTTATCCTCATAGCCCCACATACATGCTTCAATTTGCAGCTGTTCTACCACCCTGCACTCTCGCAGTGAACGATCTACTGCGAAATCGGCCAAATTGAAAATGTCCTCCAGAAACCGAGCCAGAAATGAGCCCAGGAATCAATCGAAGACTGTAGGGACAAGTAATTTCTAGATCAAACTGCTTACCATCATCCCTATCCAAAACTCCATCACGCATGGTCAATCTGCCGGGAGATTAACAGTAATTTGCGGCGTGGATGGGGGGGGGGGGGGGTGCTCAAGCCTTGGCACTGTCCACTTGGACTTAAAAAACCCAAATCCTTTAGAGTGCCATAGACTGACAATGCTGCTTATGCATAGATGAAGCACAGAGAATGAGTGGTCACCCTCCAACAGGAAGTCATAGAACAGGAAGTGACTGACCAGCTAAGAATGCAGTTACGGTAACTACTGCATCTTCAATTTTAAGATCTGCTGCTTTTAGATTAACATACAATCAAGTACATAAATGTACATACAATTTATGTACATATAAAGTGAACATTTTAGTGATAGAATAAAGCTTTTCTAGGAAAAAATCCAGATCTCAATGATCTGCTCTGACAATATTTTTTGGTTTGAAAAATAGCTATAAAATAAAAAGTAAGCTATAATATGCAATGTGCAGTCTGTTATTTATGATTCCATTAAGGTGTGGATTACAGACCGACACCATAGTTTTGGTTCGGCTGTTCGATGACCTTCTGATGTGCAATGACAAAAATGATTTGTTCTGTACTTATTCATCAATCTTGTTGCACTGTTTGAAACGCAGAATTTAATTTCTGGTCTGAACAATTTCTGTGGCCTTGGTGACATGAGCCCCAGTTAGGTCAAATCTTTCCTCACTGATGTGTGACTGAGGTTTCAGAATTTCTGTAGTGTAGTAAGGTTAATAGACTAGGGATTTAGTTTACTCATATCCATATATGTAAACTTTGAGGTAACTGCAACCCAAGGCATACCCTCCTGAAACAACCATACCTTTACAGTAAAGTATAAGTTAGGAGTGTGTATAACCAAATATTGATTAAATCTACTAAGGACTCTTGGTGAGCAATCGTATACTTTATGTTCGGCACAATTCCCATACACTTGGATGGGAGAAGCATGTGCAGCACTCTGCAAACGGTAGGGTTTTTCGCTGGTAACAGACGCAACAGGTGTGTTCGTGTTACCACTAGTGCAATAGTTACTGGCCAGGAATTCCCTCCACAGTGTGAATGGGTCCTAACTCCAAGACTAAGGGCTCATTTACACTGGTGGCTTTAGCACGATAGGACTGCCATGGGGTCCTAATCTAGACAACCTGTGAATGCCTGCACTACTTCGCAGCCACTCGCAGGCGGTCATAATTAATGTATAAACATAGCTACACTGCCTGTTCTAGGTTTATGAACATTTTGTGCTCCAAGAATGAGGTCAGCTGAATGACCAGGCTATTTCATCCCTGATGGCACGGTCAGACTCTACCATCATCAATGCAAGAAAAATTCATGCAACACTTGATAGAAATAAATCTTGTGACATTGCAAAAACGCATCGAAACAATGCCACAGCGAATGAGTGCCGTATTCAAAACTAAAGGCAGTCCAACAAAAATATGAGTGTGTGTGAACTTTTGTTTTTGGTGGGGATATGGTGGCGGGGTATTTTACACTATTAATTAACTAATATTGGTTGGAAACTGCTCCGTTGCCAGGTTATGTCTACAGTTTTAAGTCCATTTTGATATATAAAAATTGCATGATATGAGTTATGTACTGAAAAAAAAAGAACTAAACGCAAAATCCATGGTGGTATAATTTGTTTTTCTATGGATGGAAAGACTGTTTACTTATAAGGAGAGTACTTCTGTTATACAGTTTATTTCTTCATATTGTACTTTTATATAGATCTTATCATTTTATATTCCAGTGATATTACATTGACACAGCTTTGTAACAGTGAACCTGTGTGCTTTGTGGAGAGAACCTAGTGTCTTAAGGAAAACACTTTCTATTCCATTATAAAGTATACACAATATCACTACAGCACAGTTTCTCTAATGGAGTGTTGGCACCAACGCAATCTTGATGATAGAGTGATAGATGTTCATTTGAAGTGAGTGCCATCTTGCAAGTGAGTCAATTACAGTACCATTTACAGGAGCGTAAACATGTGTAGCTCTGAATTCCTTTTTCTGTTCCTCTAGTTAGATGTGAAGGACCAGATTTAAAGGGGAACTAAATTTTAAATGGGAGACAATGTAGCTTTTCTTTTATTTTACTAGAGGATCTGTTACCATGTGAGTAACATTGCTTTCCATACTATTCTGGGTAAGCTCATCTATAGGTATTATTCAACTAAAGTTAAATGATCACCCTAACCTTTCAGTAGGTTCATCATATTAAGGTGTAAGTTCCACTGCTGCAGTTAGAAAACATATGCAAAAAAGTATGTAAGTTGGCTTTATCATTTAAAGTAAAAGAATCTTTGGATCTATTTTTGGTGCTTTTGCTAAATCTTACATTTTGTGTGTTCATTCTATTCTAAATGGAATTTGAAATGTCGAGACCTGTAACAGGTTTTGTTTAATGGCCGAGTTATTACATTATTGGCTGGAAATTAGGATGTTAAAATTATAGGGGAACAGCCATGAAGCTTACGGTGAGAAGGGATTAAAGGAATCGAAAAGCAGTTGACTCAAGCAATGCATAGCACAGACAAGACTTCTTAAAACAGAAGGTATTTACATGCCCCAATCCATCACAAATCACAAAAAGTCCTCAATTTGGGACAGTGGTTGGAACCATGCAAATCATTCCCCTATGCCCCATCAGCCAAATGCACATCCATAACCACTGGTTCTTTACACCAGCGATTCTGGATGTGCATTTGGCTGATGGGGCATAAGGGAATGATATGCATGATGATGATAAAATCAGAAATAGTTTATATTATGATTTTTTCTGTTATTTTATTGGCAACATTTCTTCAGTTAAGATCCCATCAACAGGGCTTCTGATTGTTTCTGTTATGGTTACATAAAGCATCAGATAATTATTTGCAAATGTTTGCTTTTCCTGCCAAGAACAATAAAGTAAAAGACTTGTTTTCTATTTTTTTCTTTAGGATCTTATATTTTCTTGTACACTTACATGCCTACTGTATTTATGTTCTGTCAGTAAGCGCTTAACAAAGTATAAAACAAATTTCCTGGAGCTCACAATCGGATGTTTTATACATATTCCCCACTTTACCGAAATGTCACTAATTAAACCTTACATCATATGAAATTGGAGCAAATTGTCCATCAATTTACATTTATTGTGATTCATAAACAAAATGTCTCCCAAAGGTTTTTTTTTTATTCAAAAAGTTTTTGAACTAGTACTAAATGCTTAGCAAAGGCAGGCAGTAACAATAAAAACAAACTGAAAAAGTTCATGGCTCCTTTTCATCTGTGAAGCTAAGCACATGATTGTTATCCACTTATTCTCAGCAATTCAAGGTATGCTGTGCTTGTTGCAGACCTTTTTGTTGTATACAAGGCTAGACAAGTATGGATATCCCATCAATCTCCTAAAGGTCTTCTTTAATTTTGGTGCTACCGAGTGTTTCTATAGAAGGCTTAGAAACTTAATTGGGGGGTTTTAATTGTGGTTTTTTTTTACCCACACTGGTAAATGTATTAGATTTACTTTTTGTTGTTAATTTAGATTTTTTATTACTGCAGGATTTTTCTTTCCATTCGAAATTTGGATCTATCCAGTTGCAATGTTTTCTGTTGAATATATAAGAATAGTTCTTGAGGATTTGGTACATTCAAGATTGTCTTTAACATGTAGGATAAAGTAGGACTAAAGTTGCCCTATATGATAATGCTTGAAGATAAAACCTAAAATAAACACATAGCAGTTAGAGGTATCTGTGATAATTGTGGCTGTCAATTAGGTTTAAGTGTTTGTAATGTATATGTTGTTTGAAAATAAAAATGATCCCTGGTGTTGAATTTTAGTCTCACACATTAATCACATTGGATTGTAGCAAGAACACTGTCGGTCGGCAGCAAAATCGCCCGCAGAACGTGGGTGCCCACATGGGTCCCTGTCGCCCCAAAGCTCGGTCGGCCAGAGAACGGACATGTCCGTAAATTTTGGCCGATGCTTTTAGTTTGAATGGGGATCGGCATCCCTGTTCAAACTAACGGCCAGCACACAAAGGGTGCCCGCCGATACTGTAAGCGATGGAGAGCAGCATGATGTCATCACGTTGATCTCCACAGCTAATCTGTCGTTCCCTGCTTGTTACATGTGTGGGGTCCTTTTGTCCGATAACTAATGGAAGGCAGGAACAGGTATCACATATTCCAGACTGGAAATGCCCTTGTATACCAGAGCTAACCACGCCTGTTAATTCAGATCTTATTTTGTCATAAAAACTACCTTTGGATGAATTAAAAAGTAATAACAAGACAAGCCATTCTTGTATTTCTTTAAACAAAGTTGCTTCTCTAGAGCAGGTTAAATGTCTGATAACTATGGCTTTTTATGACTTGTCCAATGCAGGAAGTATTGGGTAAACTTGAAATGCTTTCTCATTGGTGTGATCATACAATGACAACCAGCACTGGGGGAAATGGGAGTGTTATCTATTATGATATTTTTGGCTTTGTGTTGCTTTCCATTGATGAACTTATGTTGGTACTTTTATTGGCATAACCAGGTAACATTACTTTAGAAAGTAAAGAGAATCCTTTTGCTATCTAACTAAGTCTAGGTGGCTTGATAACCTGGCGGTCCATAATTAATATACTGTATTGTATTGTTTCACTGCTCACTTTCTTATTAGTTTTAGTAATAGTTTTGTTTGTGAACAAACTTTTGCCTACTTTTATGCTTCTACAAGTTGTAATACTGTGTTACAAGCAGAAATTGAAATGGCTGTTTGTATTGTCCATCGTATTGCTCAATTAAATGCCATATGCTGTTTAGGAGTTGAAAATGTAAATCTCCACCTGGATTGCTGTAATCATTTATGGTTTTGTTCCAGCACTGTAGAAATCATGAAATGAACTTAATAACCCACTCCTGCCCAGGGGTTAGGCTTCCTTTAAGTCCCATTCATTACAATGCAAAGTCCGCAGTGGCTACATAATAGCCATGCGAGAACCCAGAATTAGCTGTTACAGCTGTATGATAAATTACAATGTAAAAAAAATTAACTTGTAATGTTGTTCTGTTCACAGAGGGTGTTTGTGAGATTTGGCTGACCAGTGAAGACACAGGAGCTTACGGTAGAGACATTGGTACCGACCTCCCAACACTTCTATGGAAACTGGTTGAAGTTATTCCTGAGGGCGCACTGCTAAGACTTGGCATGACCAATCCCCCCTATATTTTAGAGCATCTAGAGGTAAGGATGTAGAGAAGATGCACTGCTTTCATGGATGTCAATAAAATTAATACTGATAACCAATGTGTAAGGATGTTGAGCACTTGATTTTACTTTTACTGCACAGCTTACTTTTTTCATTGTACGCTGAGGCACTCATACATGTTTCCCTAGTTAGCACTGATCTTAATGAGCTTGCTTGAGGATACAATGGAATATTTAATCGTGTGTGTGTGTGTGTGTGTTTTTTTAAATAGAAAATCGTAATTGCAAAGTTATGTAAATAATTACTTCTTGAATCAGTAGCCGTTAGTTCTTATGTCAGGAACAAATAAAGATTGTGCTGGAAATGTTGTTGTGTTCTGTATAACTGGTATATTTTTGGGAATGGCTGTCCATGAAGAACAAGCACTAATTGTAACATTGCATTTCTCTTTTTTTATTTTTAAGAACAGTAATTGATACAAATGCCATTTCAGCAGTTGGCACAGTTGAACTCTGCACCTAATGTTATGTTAATTTAGATATTCATTAGGGAGTTTTTGTTCCTTATTGAGGTCTCTGCACATCATACCCCATATTCCTACTTTGGAACACCGTTGGCCAATGTGTTATGTAGTGTTAAAGCCATACTCGGCTATCAATTTAATATTTCCTAATTGCAAAATGATGGAGTGATCTATTTAATTATCTTTGTGTAATATTTGATCCATGTGGATTGGCCAAGCTTTCTACAAATCCCAATAATTAGGGTTAGATATTTTACAATTAACCTATGTGGCCCCTGTATAGTCTTTCTGAGAGCTTCTTTACCTCCCCAGCTAATCTTCTTCCATGTAGTGCGAAGGAGCTGGAGAGGAGCTACATTCGGAATATAAGAAGCAGGCACCCCCCCCCCCCCTCAATTTGGGGGTGGGAGATGTGTGTCTTCTAGTCTGAAAAATATGGTACTTGAATATGTTGCAATATCAACCTGTCTGTCATTCCTTACATGAAAGCAGTCATGCTTGTACAGGGGAGACAGCACTAACCAGGCTCTATGTGTGACCAGGAGAGCAGCGTGGGTAGAGTTGATGACTTGATATGATATCATTTATATTGATGGAAATACCTAGAATACACCTCAGATGCTTGTATGCTGTTCGGAAATTTTTCAAAATAGTCGATCGCGACCACAACCATCTTATGCATAATTTTGATCAATTTTGGTCAACTTGTTTATTTAAAGAATTGATTTTTTTGTTAAGACAAATGAAACCGCATATGGCCAGCTTTAGGCATATGGGCTAATTTGTTACTTGGGCATGGCAAATTGTATATTAAAGCAAAATTGAACAGTTGTTAAGATAAGTGAACCACATGAATAGCTGTGCAATGGAAAGGTCATAGAAGCTGCTCAGTAAGTAACCTAGCAATTGGAAAGTCTCTGGAAGCTATTTTCCTACTATTGTGCTTGACCTTCTATGGGTTAATCTGTCCCGCACAGAGCTCAGTTGTGGGTTTTCCCCATAGAGACAGCCCATCCTGAAAGGTCACTATGGAAAGAAGTAAAGTAATGTGGGGACACAGTCCTGTGAATTTGTCACACCTAAACATATTTAACCAGTTTATCTTGGAACATATCCAGTTTCCATATAATCATGTACCGTCCACATACTTGTGCACCTTTCACCTTCCGTCAGTGTAGTGATTGACGTCCTGGCGGTATAGCAGAAACTGATAACATTGACGGCTAGCATCACGGTTGCCCAGATGTGGTGTAAAATAAAAAAAATACATAGTACTAATGTTTTTAATCTTCTTTTGACTTTGTATTTCTTTAAAGGAAGACACTTTAAAGAAAAATATTGATGCAGATGTTTCCGTTTGAGAAGACCTGATGGGGTTAATTGGTGTCAGAGATATCTCCCCTATTTTCAGATTTTTAGAAATGCAATATTTATATTTGCATATATATATATATATATATATAATTACACACACACAGTGGATCAGGAGCTTATCACCTTCAATTATATACAATCTGAATGCTGACAATGAGCCATCTCGTAGGATATAAAGTGTTTTGATTCATTGAGTGAAGCAACACATGAGGACCAGAAAATAGCAAAAAAGCCAATAATTATACTAAATTTAGAAATATAATCTAAATGTAGAATATATCCAAATGTTAGTACACCCCACACATTGTGATATTTCACACAATGTAACAAAGTCAGTATACAGCTTGTATAAGTTTGCTGTCCTTTCAAAATAACTCAATACAGCCATCAATGTGTAAACCTCTGGCAACAAAAGTAAGTACATCTCTGGGTGGATGAAATGTCCAAATTGTGCTCAATTTTGTTGAATTTGGTGTCATTGCTCTTTTATTTTCTTGCACTGGTCACTGGAAGTTCAGCATGGCACCTCATGGCAAATAACTGAGGATTTCAGTATTGTTGCACAATATAAAGATGGCCTAGCCTTAATGAAGATTGCCAACATGCTGAAAAGCACTATAACAGGAAAGGTTTCACTTAGAGCAGACCTCGCTATGGTAGAAGTGCTAGTACACAGTGTCCTATCCAGAGGTTGTTCTAAAAAATAGACATATGAGTGGTCCCCACATTGTTTCAGAAGTTGAAGGGGTGTAGCCTGTAAGTTCTCAGAACTAACACATGCACTGCATCAAACTGGTCTTCATGGTTGTTGTCCTAGGAGGAAGCTTCTAAACCCCCTGGGGGTGGGGTGGATCCTAACGGATACATGCTCCCTTATCCTGGCTCTTATTCATTAATATTTTTTTCTATTTTACTGTGTATAACTGTACTTAAACACATCATGAACCATTACTAAGAAATTTTATTGTTGCCATCATGCTTTGTATCGATAACAGCCTACACTGCCTTGTCATGTTATATGTTTTTTATCATGTAATAAATACAATGTTACTTTTACCACTGTATTTGTTTATAAACTTACTCCAACTAGACCAGTGGCCGGTAAAGTCCCCTTGCCCCTGACTGCTGTCAGGGGGAACTCTCGCTATGAGTGGTTTTTCCACTTTGTAGTATCTTTTTCTATTGATATTTGGGATGTGGGCCACCTACATGATTAAACGCAATTTTTTGTATATCCTATACAACTAAGCTTCTTATAGTACAAAAAATAAGATAGTCTATACATTTTCCACTGACTACTTAACATTGTGTCAACGTGTTATATTTTCAGTGTTGTCCCATGAAATGATATAGGCTATATACCACAATGTGCGGAGTGTACAGTAATTTTGTGTGTTTTTGTCCATGCGTGTGCGTGCAACGTCACTGGTGTATTCGATTAATGGGAGTAGATCACATTTTCTTTCGTCTTTATTAACAGTAAGGTACTGGGTAAATATGTATGGAAATGCATAATGTTGTACATGTTATGCAAGTTAAATTATATATATTTTTTAAATAAAGTATAGTTGGTATATTTAAAAAAGAAGAAATGTACACATAACATTTTTATTGGGAGTTCATTTTGACTTGTTCACTTTAAAAGGAGCTTACGAGGCAAAAAAGTGTGAACAACCTTACACTAATGTTTTCCCCCCAAAAAAATCAGATTTAGTCAGCATCAAAGTCCACATACACTTTCAGCCAATAACATGTCTTTCTTTAAAATACCAGGCAGTCTACATGTCTCAATAGTTGGTATTATCTTATCAATATTTACATAGATAATTATGACTTGAGGAGAAATCTTTCACACTTTTATAAGAATCTTTAATGAAAGGTGACTTCATAATTTCACACCACACCCGGGGACTAACTTTGGCTGCCATCCATCAATTACGGAATGACATTACTCTTTCTTCCAGTGATCTTGGACAAACTCCCAATTCTAACACCTTATGAATAAATCTTTTACAGAAGTCCACTGAGTTTAGGACACTAGTAATTTTGGTGATTTATAAACTGTTTTTTTCTGAAGTGGATAAACTTTTCAATTGCATGATTTCTGTGTGTGTTGGTATTCATTAATTGGAACGTGCAGAAAGTGCAGTATTTCATTTCTACTCTATGGTGTTTGGTCTTAGTGAAATGCCTTTCTACTGCTTGTGTACAATGACAACATGTTCACATGACCGTTGGTTAATATTACAGGATTTGTCATGGACACAAAGACACACACTGTATTTCTAGTGTTTCAGACTGACCATTGACAGCACACAGGAGAATAGTACAGAAAGGTGTAGAAATAAATGAAAAGTGTAGTTTAAAAGGTTCAAACTAGATTCACCTGGGATTCTCAATGTATTTTTTTTAAGACTATATGACACATTTCCCTCTCAAAATCAAGGGGAAATGTCTGTGTGTCTTACAGATCCAATGTAAAAGAGCGTCCTGTGAGTAATAGCACAGCATCCCATTTAGGCCCCCATACCCCTTCCAATCTGTACAATCCACTTTTGTTCTACGAAAACCATGTAATATGAGGACCTTTCCAACCCTTCCAATCTCTATGTATTCTATCAGGACCCGGAACTTACATAGTTGTTGGTAGATATAAAGGAATTTGTATGTAGTGATCTTAAAATGTATGGGGGGCATAAGTCTGGGATTTAAGGCCAGTGCCAGAAAGGAAGATCTTTGTTCAGCTCAGGGTGCAGGGTTGATACTTTAGTTTACTTTTCCAGCTCTTTGTCACCTTGTTGAAAAGATGCTCCCCTCCGCTTGCTCTCTGCAATGAGTTCACATAATCCAATGTCCAAATGTTGCCTTGGGGGACGATGCAGTGGCATGAGCATGACAGTGTGGGCGTATCCTCATGGCGACAAAAGGCTCTAGGAATTATCTCTGCTAATTGCAATGAAAGAGCGGGACATTTAAAAGATAACAACGTCCCTGTCACACGTTGCCAATTACACATCACCGCCAGCAATTGGCACACCTATGGGCATTACAGGCTGTTGGTCCGGCAAACTAAATCAAATGTAAGAAGTTAATGTTGCTCACTGGTCAAAAATTTTGCCCACCCCTGCTCTATACACTAGCAGCACCCATTCTCTAAACACACATGTCAACTTATGGAGAGTCAGATTTTACAATCTGGCACTAACAACTCATAAACACTAACCAATGAGCAGTTGTTATAGGAGGAGTAAGCAGTCTGTGTCACGTAATATATTTGCTTCAATGTAGAATATAAATAAACTCATGCTGACGAAACAGCCTCAACTCACCAGGCTATTACTGCTGTACTAGATGAGTGAGCGCATTATGTTGTTTTCATGTGTGACTCCTCCCATCTGTAAATAGCCATGTAATAGCTGTGTGAGTTGAGGCTATTTTGCCAGCATGAGCTGTGTTTATTTACATTCTAAATTGCAGCATCTCTCCTTGCATATGTAAATAGCTGATGAATATATATATATATATATATACATACATACATACATACATACATACATACATACATACATACATACATACATAATACATACATACATACATACATACACACACTCTGTGAAGTGCTGCATAATGTCAGCACTAAATAAATACAAGACAATTGTAGTAATAGCTGCCCAGAGGGAATACTGCATTGTCCAGCCCTGCCTACTCTGCCTGGTGCTTCTTTTTCTATTTTTCCCTCCAAAACTATGGGGTTCGCCCTATGGTCCAGTATGTCATCTAGTGCGGAAAATACAGTAATTATCAATGACATTAATGTTGATTTGTGCAGATTGAATTTGTCTAGAGTGTAGCTTTTAAACTGCACCTAAACCGACTTAAGCAGTATGTGTTCACTGGGGCAGGAATGTAATAGAATGGCTGGGCAAAGCACTGTAAAGCTTGTTTTCACTTCTTGGGGCAAAAACTTTTTTAACGTCTCCATCCCATACACCTAAAATCGCCATGCCGATGTGGATAGTGAACCCCTGGGAAGATTTAATTGGTGGGAGTGGTTTCAGGATACTTACCTCTCCCCTCTTAGTTCTAGAACCCTAAGGGTATGTTTCCATTATACGTTGGCATAATGCTTGGCTTGGATCCCGACGGAGCACATAGACTTACCTGCTCGGCGGATGCTGTGTCCTCACTGCACCGGGCCATTCTGCTGATGCAAGGCTGAACGTAGTAGAGTACCATCCATCCATCCATGTTTATATATCCATCAGGTCTATGAACCATACATCCAGCAAGTCTATGCTATGTCCGGATCCCCGCCAAGCAATACGCCTAGTGGAGGGGGTCCCGACGTATAGTGGAAACAAGCCCTTTTAGGGCTTAGGTCAGGTTTCATATGTGGCAACATAGCCTTTTACTTCCATTGTAAGCTGTTGTGTCGTTTAGTTCTTCACACTTTACACATTTTTTGATTTTGCCCTCAAATTCTCACTTGTTGTTTGACCTGCTAAGGTGTTTTGGCAGAAACTTTGCGAAAACATTTTCCTTTTAATTTTCTGTTTGGATTTTAGGTTTTTTGTACCACAACTTGTTTCAGGCCGTTCTACTTTAAAACCAGCAAACTAGGAGGCCACTTTACTGTTCAATGCCTTCACTGAAACTTTATTAAACTTTAAGCCTCTGCAAAGTCTTCCTAGGCTACTACCTCCGACACGTTTCCTCACTCAGAGCACTATGAATAAGCTCTAAGTGAGTAAAACACATCAGAGGGAGAACTTAATAAAGTTACATTTTATATTGAATGGCTGCTCTGTCTGTTAATGGAGTTATATTGGTAGTTTGTTTGTAGATGCTTTAGGCCGGATTTTTCTTCATTTGGATGAAGAGTGTATTCTATGGTACCTGGAAAATGTTCATAAATCCATTTATCCTCATATGTCTTTCCTAACCTAAATCATCTATGACATTAACATTTTAAAGAATGGAAAGGAAAAGGGAATGAATAAACATGAGTCTTGTAACAACTTATCCTTTAGCTGTAAATATTGGGGTTCTTGCTGCTTTTTAAATATTTCATCACCAGTGGTCATTAAATCATACCTACCTCCAGAAGGACATCTTTTTATTAATGGTAATAGAAGCACTGATAATGTGGAGAAAAACACAAGAAAAGTGTCTATAAAAAGTTAGTTTAAGAAGATCCCTCGCAGCCCCTCCCCTGGCTCTGCCATCATGTGGCCACCAGAAAGGGGCTGAGATCTATGATCGCTGAGATAGTCGGGTAATTCCTTAATCTCGGCTCTATATTAAAAGCAATTCCCATATGAACTATTATAAACACCCCCACTCAAGATTTTGTGCCCTGAGTTAACACCTGGAAGCCTGGCAAATGAAGATGCCAGCTCAGAATTCCAACTTTAATTTTACATATATATTTTTTACATATTAAGTATACATCCGCTTTAAACACAACTCTGCTGTTCTTCACACAAAACCACCTTGACAAAGACATGCACAAAACCTTTTAAATCGCAGTCAATCGGCCGAAACATCGGGTCACAAACGGCCGGGCACCCTTTGTGTGCCAGTGCTGGCCGTCGGGTCCCCCTAGCTGCTTGGGCCGTCAGGTCGCCGACATCTAGGGACGCCGGCTGTGAGAACAATCTGCAAGGTCACAGCTGGCAGCCTAGCGCAAAGGGAGAAAGAGGAGCTGCTAGCACCCCTTCCCCCTCACAACTTCTGTGGGAGAAAGTAGGCAGACAGGCTGTGTCCTCAGCTGAGGAGACATACCCGTATTTGTCCAGTCTAAAGTATTCAACTGATCTAATAATCACAGACATGTCCGTAATGGCTTAGATCAATTTGCCCTTTAAGCTTTAGATCGGCACCCGATTTTTCGGCTGACAAATTGAGTGGAAATCTAAGCGTGTATGGGGGGCTTTAGTAGTTTTGCTGTGCTTTTTTTTTTTTTTTGCCACAGACTGCTGTATAATTATACTTTAGGATTGTGTCGTAGTGCGTGGTCATTTTAGGTTCAGCATTATATTCAGAAAGGACATATTGGTGTTGCCAAGCTCAGCATCCTGCCTGTGTTCTTAGACCTCTGATTAGAGCTGGACAATTGTTTCAGTGTTTGGAGCTGTTCAGACAACATGTGGGTCTGGAGAATGAGGCAAGCAAGGATGGATATATGCTTACATGAGGAAACTATGAGTACCGATGATTAGTGTGATTTAATTTCAGGAAAGGTGAGGCCTGATGTGACCGCTGTGCTTAGGATTCCTGTTTACAGTTCAGCAGTGAAGTAAAAATTTCCATTAATGCTTCAGTGTCTGTGGGCTCAAAAGATTCAAGCCTATCAGATTACTGTCTGTTTTTTGAAGGAGAAATGTGTTCCAAACATCTGTTCCATGTTTGTGTGGACAGTGTCATGCAGTGTAACACTTGTGGTATCTCTGTACATAGTCCATTGAAGTTTGCACACCTGCCAGCATGCTTCCCCATGGCAGGGTTCTGTCCTTGGCTGCTAGAGAAAATTAAGGCAAAGCTGGGAAACTTTTATGTGCCAGTCCTCACCATTTATAGTGAAACTTACCCTGTTTAAACTTAAAGCGGAAGTAAACTCCAAAAAAAATCCCCCACATACATGATATGGACATATTACACACCTGTCAGCAGTATACAT
>CM070036.1:60921871-60936910 GCA_036250615.1 Ptychadena robeensis | reverse complement strand
GGTTCCAGTTTGAAAACTTACTTGTATCTGTCTGTCTGTCTCTCCTTCCCCCTTCCGGTGTCACAGACATAATGAATGACACCGGGGGGCGGAGGGATCTGCAGATGGCGCAAATTTTTAAATCGGACTGAATATCGCTTTCTCTCTAGAAAGCTGTATTCAGGTGGAGTAAAAGAGAGTAAAAACACAACTAACTAAAGGCTCTGGTGCCCCCAAGGCCCCCCCTGACATTTAACACTCTTAAGGCTGCCATACACGGGTCGGATTTGCACCGGATTCCGGCCCGATCGATTCCGGGCGCGTGCACGCGAAACGATCGGGCCAGAATCCCGTGCAGCCCATCTTGTCCGTCCGATCGGGTCTGACCGATCGGGGGCTCAGAATCGGATCCGCCAGAGAACCAACATGTTGGTCTTTCGGGTCCGATTCTGCCCAGATCAGCGGGAGTTGCATTCCGGGAGGTGATCAATCGGACACGGATCCGGCAGGACAAGGTGGTATGCAGCGATCGGATTCCTTAATTGGCCGATCGATCACACCTGAGGATCCCGGCGGAATCGCCGGAATCGATCGGATGGTGAATCGATCAGCCAGGGAATCCGTGCCGTGTATGGCTAGCTTTACCCCCAACCCCCAGTGTGATGGATCTGATGACATCACACGGGGGTGGGGATCAAATTCATGAGACTTGTATTGGATACAGTGATAGCTGTATCCAATACAATTCAAAGTTAAAATAAAACACAAAACACACTGTCCAATTAAATTAAACTTTTATTATACATAAAAAAACAAATATAAATACACTGTAACAGTTGTAAAAAAAATTCCATTAAAGTCTATGCTGCGCTTTTGGTACAGAAATCTGTACCTATGCAGTGCGCTAGGGAGGTTCATGTGCTCCGTTAATAAAAGTAAACTTTTGTCTTTCAGGAAATGGCAAAGATTTTGAACCATCCCCGTGTGTATGCGTTTCTGCACATCCCAGTACAGTCGGCTTCAGACAGTGTGCTTATGGATATGAAGAGAGAATATTGCATAGCAGACTTCAAAAGAGTTGTGGATTTCTTAAAGGAGCGGTATGTTTACTTGTGTGTGGAGTGAGATTAGCCGTGCTTTCTTCTTCATCATCTGAAGGGTTACCTATTCCACTAAATCTTTAAGGATCCTAAATTCTTGGGAACAAAGCATTCATGTGGTTTTATGAAGTTATTCTTCATAACAACTTTCATCCCTGGGAGGCATGTATTTTCCTGGAACTAAATTGTCGTTTTTATTCTGCATATTCACACAACGCAGGATAAGCGCATTTTAATAAAGATATGTTCAGGTAGACATACAATTCTATGTAACGTGCTCTAGAAGTAGAATGGTTTAATAGAGCTGTGGCAGTTTTCTGTAATGTTCCTGGAAAAGGAATTGTCCCTAGAGCTGGAGAGGTGACAGGTATAGCAATGAACACATCACCTTATGAGCCATGATATCACAGCTCTGTCTACATCTACACAACTGATGTCAGCATGCTAAGGTCTGCAGTGTATGCATGTGCATCTCAAAGTGTTAATAAAATGATCTATTGAGTTTAGATTTTCTACAATACGTTTTGGGTGTACTTTCATTGTTCAAGTCCACATTAGGTAGAGATTTTCCTCATGGGTAAATATCTGCAGTCTATGAAACACTGTTCTTTCATTATTATTTTAGAATACACAATTGTACGTTGTGTATTTATATTAATACATTATTGTCTGATTTTATACCATCTTCGCTTTTCATGGATGTAAGCTACTAATTGTTATTTGAAAGTCCAGTTGCTCATACTATTAGTCATAGAGTTGTAGACAGGCTAGTAACATACAAAGTCTGAATTCAGAATTGCAGCCAATTGCTCATTATGTTATTAATCGCATATCCTAATGTACATGCATCATTCATTACTGTTTTGGGTTTCCTCAATACCCACACTGAAGAGAAAGATGGTATAATTTTCCAATTCCAGAGATGTCAGTCCTATTCCTGATTTATATGCCTGGTTAGACTATGCTTATTTAATGAAAACCGTTTTTTTTTAACTCCTTGATGGTTTACGTTTTGTTTGTATGCCTATTAATGCACTAAGTGGGGTACTAAATAACAATTAACAACGTCTATGCATGGCTCTTGTGATCAAAATTATTATTAGGAATGGTTATATGTGGATTTTCTTAACTCCCTTGTACAGTAAGGTTTTTGGTTCCATTTATATCTAGAGTGAACATCAATTTATATTTTAGGCTAAACACACCTGCATCATAATGCTGATGTGTTACCATTCTGTGATGCAGCTCTCACTCACAAACCTTTTAGCATATTGTGATGTTCCATAATGTACTGTTGTGTGTTGGAAACAATATGTGTGAGTTTTTTATTACCTTCTCTGCGTTGACAGCCAATATGTAATAATTAAGGACCTTACCCGCCATGAAACATTGTGTATTAATTTAATATACTGTAAAATAGAAATTTGGATGGACCTTTTAAAGGAGATACCAGGTAATTGGTGTCCCGGTGGCCCCCCACAGTGGCCCCTCGTTCCTCCTGTGCAGTTCCGCGGCGGACTGGTTAAACCATTGACTTCTAATACCCGAAAAGCCACACCTCCCGATGAAGACGTTAGTCGAAACGCGCGTCGCGGTTGATGGAACTATGTTTTAAACCCAAAGATGAATTGGATGTCATTTTGTCACCGCCCTAGTCCGGAGGAACTTTTGACACTTGGTTTTATCGTATGAAGAATAAAAGACTATGCTCTTACTTTTACCTATGGATTTCAACTTCATTATTTAATCATGTTTTGATCATTCTGACCTGGTAAATTATCATCTAAATCCCCATTTGGGGTAATGTATGTGTATAGTAGGGTTGGCCTCTAGAAAGTCCCCTCGTCTTTACTTCGGTAAAGAAAAAAATCGAATGGATGGATAGACAGGGACCTTTGGTCCTTCCATCCATTAAGCTTTCGCATATTGTTTTTGGGATGTTGGCCATACACCTACATGGGTTTTGTGGTAATTTTGTTGTGTAAATAATTGGTCAAAGCACTTAAGGCTCTTTCGCACAATGTGTGTTGTAAAACTGCACCACAAAACACATCCCCTGTAGTTTGAGGTGAGCTGTGTTTGCATTTTGCAGTATGCATTTTGGCCATGCTTGGGTTTCCATCAAAGTAAATGGACGCGCAAGCTAAAGCACAGACAAAATTCTTACTGCAATGCCCTAAAAGGCCCCTCACTATGCAGTGCATTAGTGTGAATGGAAACCCAAGTACCTTCCACTACATTTTACTATACATGACACAAACCATCAACCCAGGTAATTTTTTTATGTTTTTAGTTCAGTTTTAGCAAGAAAACAACAGCGTTCTTTGTACATAAAATCAGTTACGTCCTGTGCTTGGCCTTCCATGTTCATTCCACTATGATAGAGCCGTGTGGATGTTTACTGTAACCTTGTAAGAGGCTTTGTATTGTAATAGAAAAGTGCAGAGCGTTTCTGTCTACTCTCCTGTCAACAGTGAATTTGATCATCCGAAACACTTTTCTAAGCCTTGCTATACTTTTTCTTCATCAAGGCCAACTACATCATTCAGTGCAAATATACTTTTCATGGACACATGCCAAATGTTTTACAGTTAAGAACTGAAAAGAAGCAGACAAATCAGTGCATCTTGGCTAATCAGTGACATATTGTTAAGTTATAATCTTTGAATTACTAAAAGCCAAACTAAGAATATATTGAAATGTTAAATAAAAAAGGAACTTTCACTGATCTTTCAAGAGGTCCTGCATTCAAATAAATGGAAACTAGGAGTTTTGATTTTAGAAAGGGGACGATCAGTATCAGTCTGGAGATTTTGTCCTATTTATGGGGGTGAAGAACCATTTAATAAATTTGATATATCTGATACATTAAACATTGCTACAGTGAGTAGAATTGCAATTTGACTTTGCTATTACATTTATGGTTTAAAAAGTAAAATATGTATAGTCTGCCATTAGCTTTTTTCTTCCTGTCCCTTTTAAAAAATATTCAGCAACAATGAGACCCTTTTTCTTGCGATGTTTAAGTTTTATTAATCTGGTTTAAATACCCCCCCCAATCAATAAACTGGGTATTTCTCAAGAATGTGTCTAATTAAAGCTGAAACTAGTCCCCCCTCCAAGAGATTCCTGTCCATAGGTTGGAAAAATAGCAGATTGACTGGCAAGATAAACAGGTCATGGAGCTAAACTGCACAACTCTCTAAAGGTATAATATTATTGAGCTAAAAAGGAACATTTACCATATTTTTCTCTCAATAAGATACACCCTTTCCCCTTTCCCCCCCAGTAGGAAAAGGTCTATAATTTATTATATTTATTAGATTATAAGAAAAATAAATAAAATGTTTATCCCCTGCATGAGCAGTAGGGAAAAATATTCTTCTGGTCAAGCCAAAAGGCCAGCTTCTCAGGTGACAGTGCTTGGGTCCACCAGAGTGTACAGGGCTAATACTATAGTGTATGGTGGTATACACAAGAACTAGAGGCACTTTTAGAAGGAGAGGAACATCTAACAAGCTAGCACTGGCATCTGATCCTTATTTACACCCACTATGAATCACTGTTGCATAATATATTCACTGCACCTGCAATTTTTTATGTGCATGACTGTACTGCCTCTCCTCTCGTGTGGGTCTACTTCTAGTGTATACCACTATACTTACTGTATATTCACTCTATATGTCAATGGCTTTGGCTGAGATTTACCCCCCTAATTTTCTATTAGAAAATACAGTATATTAACTTTTGCAGACTGCCCCCCACTGACTGAATATTCCATATGGGTCACAATAGAAGATTGATTTGTTTGTTTCCTGACACTGTCCTCTATCATTTAGCACTACTTCTGTGTGTAGTCCTTCATTGTTCTCACCCTACAATGTGGAGCCATAAGCACTGAATTGTCAGGTATGATGTTGCTGCTGGTAGGGGCCTTGGGAGAAGTTAGCTGGGGGTAGTTTTAAAGGAGAAGGAAAAGCTGAGACAGCACAAGATCCGCTAAGTAAATGTTCTTGTAATCTCTGTAGACATAAACATGGAATTAACACTTGGAAAACTGTGACTGGAATTCAGCTAGATGGGCTTCCAGAAAGTAGTGACATAAGTCCGTGCACTTTATCCAAGTCAGCGGTGATTACCTGGGATGTGCTCTCACAACCGACACTTAAGGGGGCTCCAGGGAAACCGTTACTTATTGATGCCTACGCAGCATTACTCTACTGACGGAAAAAGAAAATGCTGGGACACTAATAAGTAAAGCGAACATTCCAACCTGCATATAATTTGTTATGCGTCTGCTATATTTGGTGTTTGCAAGAATTGCAGAATATGTGCAGCATCTGTTTCCTTTTTTGTTTTGGCCTAAAATATACAGTAGGCTGAAATATATCATTGGTAGTTTCAGTTTCAATATAATCTTGAATATCTGTCCAAATAATAAATAGATATTTTGCATATGTCTCACAAAATTTTTTTTTTTATATTCAAATATAATGTGTTCTGTGTACTAGGTATGGTTCTGTGTAATTAACAGAGGAATGGTTTGTGATTGAAGCAATGGGGACCATATACCAGATGTTGTGTCTTCTTGTGTGTTAGATCTGTCATGTAGTGTTTATTCAGATGTTGGAAAGTTCTTTGTGCTCAGACGCTTATGCTGTCGGTTTTTCATGTTTTAATTTCTGGGCGTTGTGCACGTGGCACGTTTTTTTTATAACCGTGCCACAGGCAATCGCAGCGGAGCACGACATGCTCCGCCATGATTGCCTGCCCGGCTGGAGGTTCAGTACATAAATCCGGCGTCACTGGAGACGCTGGAGTTATGCTGGTCTATGGTGCCGCCTACCCCCACCTTCTTCGCGTCACCGGTGATGCAATTGTGGCCAGACCTGGAAGCACCGGAATCCGGCGGTAAGGTGAGTATCTCACTACTTAACTCGGGCTGAGTTTTATGATGCATGAAACTCAGCCCGAGTTAACTCGGGCAAACACCCAGGAGGTTAAAGTAAAATTCATTTCGGGCTTTTTTTTACAGCCTTTTCAGGTTTATATACAAACTTGAAATGTTAATTTTATGTTAGAATACTGTATATACTCAAGTATAAGCTGATCCGAAAATAAGCCAAGGTACCTAATTTAAAAAAAATATCTGAAAAAACTGAATGACTCGAAGCCTGGGGGGTATGCAACAGCTTAGGCTCAGAAACACACAGCAAATGTGCTTTTGTTAGGATATTTTATTATATAATTCAGGTCAATTACAAAGCCCCTGAACATATCATCACTAAATTTGCTGGAGGTGTAGAGAAAAGTTGTGGAAACACTGTAAAGAAAAATGTATTGGTCTAGCATATCAAGTTTTTCCACAAAATACGTTCAAATTTTAATTGACTATGAACCTAATTTATGCAAAAACTACATATAAGAGAGCAAAAACTAATTTCCACAACCATTCTCTACATCTCCAGCCAATTTGGTGATAGCATGTTCGGAGTTTTTGCAATCCACCTACAAAATGCAGCGATTTTTCCTTAGATCCACTGTGGGTCTAATGGACTACCACGGACCTGCATTCCTCTTTTTCTTTTTTATGTCTTTGTGCAAATTTTAGTATACAAAACTGTGGACCAATATATGCTGTAATGTGTGTATGTATATATATATATATATATATATATATATATATATATATATATATATATATATATATATATATATATATATACATACGGTGTGATATGTAAGTAACTTTTTAAGTATTTTTATGTATTGTCGGTATTAATAAAGATAGTTTTAGCTGATTATGATTTGTAGATTTTTAGTTTGCCGCTAAAGCCCCACTTTTTTGATGCCCATCTTTTTGAGTGTTGTTGGTAGATCTAAAGGAATTCAAAACCACCAAAATCTATGTAGTGCCGGGTCCCGTGGAAGGTTTAGAAAGGTCCTCATATTACATGGTTTTGGTAGAAAAAAAAAATTTGGTACATGAATTGTATGGGAAGATTGTAAAGTGTATTGGGCTTTTAGATCTGTATTACAAAACAAATTTACTTGTGTGTTATTCTATAAAACTATCTGCATTATAATAGTTGTAAATTGTATGGTTGGGTTAGCAAAAGCCTTTATTTAATATATATAATGGCAAAGCAACAAGTATGTTATTGATACTGACACCTCATTACTTACAGAGAGAGAGGGTGGGACTCTTAAACTTATTAGAGGTCTGACCTCTTGTGAGTTATTACCTTACTCCTTACTCTCACTTATCAACCATTATACAAATGATACTCTCTGTTTACTATTGCACATCATCTGTCAATGCTCCTGCTTTTCATCCATCTCTGTCTGTCTACTTATCGGTGTGTTTACTTATCATGGTGCCAGGCTGTGAGCTAATCCTAATAAAGATATCTAATCTGTTAATATATGTTGTGTACATCAACATGTACTGTGATGTAAGATGCTTTTGGACACTGATTAATTACAGTCTGTAAACACAATGCATTTCATTTAAGATCATGTATGCTTTAAAAAATTGGTGCAGCTTTAATGCCCAACTTAAATATTCTCTAAATATTGTGAGTTGATTGCCAGTCTTCTGAATGTGGGCATCTAAATTGCTCTGCCACTCTCCACTTATAAGCCATGACCAAAATGTGAAATTTTAGTTTGCGCATTCTAATCAAGCAGGAAAGAATACAATGTAATCAAATGTAACCAGTGTTTAAATAAGAGATTTCTTCATACTGAGGAAGCATTATTTGACCCGCAACAAGAAAAGGTAATTTTCTACCTTGTTTACTGTGTTAAAGCTGTGTTAATAAGTTGCCGCCTTCTGTTACTCCATTTGTTCTGTAGAATAAAGTACAGCACTGCTGTAATTGGGTGATGTGAGAGACAGATTAAGGGGGGCATCGTTTTGTCTGATACTACAGTGAAGTCTTCTTCTTTTTTTTTTTTTTTTTTTTTTTTTTTTTTTTTTGATTCCCCCCTTTTCTTGTTGTCCTGTCTTTGAGAAGAGCCCAATGGCAGAATTCTTTCATGTTTTGCATTTTTATCTAACAACTTTCAGCACAGCTATCAGGTTCTAAAGCAGATATGGCAAACCTAGGCCTGGGGGCCATATCTGGCCCGTTTGGTTTGCAGGCACAACTCCCTTCTGCTCTTTCCCTGCAATAAGTGAAGATAATGATTAGTTCCCTTCCCTGTCAGATTTTGTTATGTTGAAAGTGATACAAGAAATGTGAACATATATAATTTTTAATTGTTTTTTAATCTCCTGCCCAGTCTAGCTCCCGCCACTCATCTTTAATGACACTGGGGATGCATGGACTTCAGACGCCTATGTCTGGCTGCCATTGCAGGTTCTTGGTCCGGCCCCCGTCAAAAGTCAAAGTAAAAAAGTTTGCTCACTACTGTTTTTAAAGGAGCCTCAAAGGACTATAGAGAAGCCGAGGGAGCTGTTGATTGTCTAATCCAGGAATGTTAGTAATGCCTATGCCAATTCAGCTCAGGTAAAAATAGGCTTATGTGTTTGCCCAGTAACGATTTATGATACATTTAGTCTGTGGACAACTACCCACTGGACACTGTTGGTTGGAAGCAACAAATGGGAGGCTCCCAACCAACCATGCAAATTTATCCTAAGATATCCTTTGCATACACTTTTGCGTCCAAGTACATATATATCTGGTAAAACATTTTTATGATTTACTGTGATGTTGATAAAAACTCTGGTGATGAATGAAAGCATGAAATGATTCAAGATATCAGTTTGTGCTCATAGGCAGGACATCCATTTTCCTTTTCCTCTGTGTTCCTTTCCACAGAGCTTTTACTTTTATACAGTTTTTTTTTTAAATCTCACAAGATATTCCCAGATATGAAATGTATGTTACTCTGAGTCTAGAAGCCGTTTCCATCCAGGCACTGAAATTAAAGTTCTTAAAACATCAGAAAGTGGATAGTTTTCTGAGAATCAAATAGAAGAAGCTGAGGTTATGTCTTCTTTTAGGCTCTGCAGATGCCTGCATGACCTAACTTGAACCTGCTGTGTTAATGTGTCTGCTGTGTATTTTTTGCAGTAAGCCCTGATTTGAAATGTATTTTGTTAACAGAGAACCACTTAGCAATACAAAGTCCTTATGTTCCTGCAGAACACGTATTGTCTTTTTCCAGATCAGATATTATTTTATCATGTATTATTTTAAAAAGCAAGCATAATACATTTCTGGTGGCTGCATTAGAGTTCCTTTTTTTGCACTTTGTTGCTTTACTGTTATTTTTGCAACACTGACTCCTGTATTGGCATGTGCCTTTTTGGTATACAGGCACACATAGGAGCAATGTTACCTAATGAAACCACAAGTGCATTGTTTAAAAATACATCTATAAGTATGCTTGTTAGAGTAAAGGGACCAAGAAGAACAAATAAGAGCGTCTGTTAAAGCTCACCTGATGTATTGTGTCCCCTTCTCTTCTTCTCTCTTTGCTACAGCTGTGGTGTTTTTCTCCCTTCAGTTTATATTGTTTCCCGATACAGAAAGTGATCATGTCTGTACTCACTGGTTTCTTTGTTATAGAATACAATTCTACCTGGCCCCTCAGTGGCTGTAGATTTAAGGTAGCCATACATGTATGCATTATCCCTTCATAGATGAGGGACAGATGTCATCATGCTGCAGCCGGCCCCTCAGAGGATCGGACATGACTGATGTCCCCATCCAAAGTAATGAGATTGGATGGTAATTTACCAACATGCAGGAGATTCCTGGTCGATCTCACCAGGTGGGCATACCCGATTGGCGGGAATGTGCACAGCGGTCCATAGGCTGAAACATCGGGCAGGAATCCTCCCCATGTATGGCTACCTTTACTGAAGCCATAAACCTGGTTTCTTAGTTTAGGTGTCCTTTAACGTCGAATCACTGTGCAGGTGGTCATTCATCAGTGTATCCTTAAGCAAAACCGCAGGGAGCTTTTTGGCATGGTAAATCAAGACTAAGGTAAAGTTTATGTGGTTCTCGTTAACATCAGGATGCTCTCCCTAATGTTTATTAGTGTTTTAAAGAGCAGCCATGCCTGATCGTGGACTAATATATTGATCACACATTGACTGAGAATGTCCATATGTTGTTTAATAGGCAAATCATGTTTGTTTTTATTAAGTTAAAAACTTGACTCCACTATCGGTTAAAACCTTGCGTTGAACGCAGGTCTTTTACCGTAATGCAGAAGCCGCCCGTGGACGGCAATGGGGCTATGACAGGGCTGTCAAAACCCTAGATCCATTGGTCTGAGCCTCCGTCGCGTTAATAACGACGCAAAGCTCCGTGTCAACATCAAAGCAACATGGCACAGCACGTTAGTTATAAGTCAGCCCGTTAATTTAAAGGGGCAACATTATCAGATGTGCTATGTAGAGCGCATACTCCAAGACTAATCATGTTATTGGCTAAATGTGATATGTAATGGTTTATAGAAGGCCTGTAGCAATTTGCCAGCGCCTATGTGTTTGGTATGTATAAGTTTCTAAACAATAGTTTGCGCTTTACTTAACCATGTTTATCAAACAGGATTGCTGACTGCTCGTCTTTAGTCTGTAATGAGCTACACATTCATCATCTATGAATAACTCCAAGAAACTGCAATGAAATTCACAATTACATTTTATATTGTTTAACCTCTTTACAAATAGTCTATTGTGTAAGTATGCAGCAGTTTCAATAAGATGCAGCACCTACTTAATTTTTAGTAACATGTTTCTGACAGTAGCATGTTGAAGCGCTTGCAAGAATGGCTTATCTGCTAATTCCTTCTGCGGTATCCAACTAATGCTTTTGTGAGATTGTAAAATGAGAATACATTATGTGCATTGGACACATCCAATTCCCTGTTTCTCAAGTGTAGAAAAACAGATGTCTCTCCCCCTTGAGAGAAATTGTTGTGTTTTGGCAGGAATTATGTGACACTAAAATGAAGGTTGAAGTGAGGCCACTGTAAACGTCTAATGCTATTAGATACTTTCATAATTTGTTGCATACGGTGATTTTTGGATGCTAAAATAGTGTTTCAGCACACAGCTACCAGGATTTCTTATATACATTGTATATACAAATACTTAAAAATGCTTTAGTTACTTCTCTCTGTTAAAACTATACCGGTTATTTCTTTCCTTTTTCATAGCAAGAGAGTGGTCAGATAAGTCTGTCTTCCCCAAAACATCTGTGGCATACATATTCTCGAATATTACAAATCCCATTGTAAATCTCTCCTGGCATGTCATGTTTTCTCTGAGTATATACAGTATAGGAGAATGCTCAACTATTGTTCAAGTGGCTCTTCAATTCAGATAGCTCGCCCAGCATTACCTGCATGACTCAGGAGGTCCTTTTACACATGTATGACTCCGCAGATAGCTGCCGGTGTAGCATAATGCTGGAGAGTTTTTTATTAAAGGGAACCTGCTTGTAGAGAAAAGTTATAGTTCACACGTACTAGGAAAAATATAACGGCTGCCAAAGCTGGAGTGCCAGTTCACTGCATATACCATGGATTCAAAATTTTCTGGGCTACTAAAGTGAAACAGATATGCTAATGACAAGGTGTGGCTTTTTTGGCTCCATAGCTGTTCCAGGTCTGAGAAAAATAAGTTTTGTGAAAACGTTGAGCAGTGACAGTATCCACGTTTCCCTTCGCAAAGGCTTTTTGCTGCCTCAATTTATACTGAAGGCATAGCCTGGTGTTTCACAGCATTCCCACTTCTCCATGTTACAATCCAAAAAGAAAGACACAGAATAACGTCTTTGATACATCCACTCTAGTGGGAGCTTTACATTTCATTGGGCAAGTCAGTTGCTTTGTAAGACAGATTTATCATGTCTAATAATGACTTGTATACCTTCATAGATGAACAACTTTCTCCTACTGAACTGACAATATGGTTATGGTGTTCTACTATAGATTTGAAACTACAAACATTTTTTTCGGTTTGCTAAAAGTTAGGGATGCACCAACTTTAAAGAACCTAATGTGTGTGTAAAGGCACCATTTTTTTGGATTGAAGAAAGAATTACAACCCCAAACAATCATGTCTCCGTTTCTTCTGGATATCTATGTTATCAGGTCAAAAAAGAAAACCAATGTAAAATGTTGTATGTACAGTCGAGCCCATAATTATTCATACCCCTGGCACATTTTGACTTAGTTACTTTTACTTAACCAGAAAGTTATTTTTTGACATTGGTATCTCCCAAAAGCTAATAAGACGATGTACAAGAGGCATTTTTGTGGAAAAAAAAAATTCTCAGCTTTTTTTTACATTTGAGCAAAAAGTGTCATGTCCCAAATTATTCATACCCTTCCCAAACTGTCACAGTCTCTGGGAAACTCCAAAGTTCTATACCATTAGAAATAGTCCAAGCTGTTCTAAAGCATTTAATTACCCTGATTAATTGGGAACAGCTGTTTTAATCAACTCAACAGGTGAAACAGCAGCTCACTGCAGTTGGTTTGTGGACAGTCATGGCTAAGACAAAGAAGTTCAGTGAGGATCTGTGGCTGCACATTGTGGTTGCTCACAAATTAGAAAAGGGCTACAAAGCCATATCTAAATGTTTTCAAGTTCCAGAAGCTACAGTGCAAAGTATTATTAAAATACAAGATATTCCGCACTGTGGAAAATTTCAGAGGACATGGTCGGAAGCCAAAAGTGACACCTGTGCTGGCCAGGAGGATAGTGAGAGAGGTGAAAAAGAATCCAAAGGATGCCCACCAAAGGCCATCCTGGTCAATCTGGATTCTGCTGGTGGCAATGTCTCAAGGCAGAAAATGCAACGGACACTGCACACTGCTGGGTTCCATGGATGCAGACCAAGGAGGACGCCACTTCTCCAGATAAGGCACACAGAAGCTCACGTGGCCTTTACAAATGCTCATCAGGACAAAGAAGAAGACTTCTGGTGTTCTGTGTTATGGTCAGATGAAACAAAAATGTAATTGTTTGGTCAAAATGATGTTTCCTTCATTTGGCATAAAAAAGGAGAAGGCTTAAACCCAAAGAACACCATCCTCACTGTCAAACATCGTGGTGGGAACCTTATGCTTTGGGGATGTTTTTCAGCCTATCACAGTAAACGGCACCATGAAAAAAGAGCAATACACATGAGGCACCAGTGGACATTTCAACATGACAGTGACCCACAACATAAGTGGTGAAGAAATGGTTAGCAGACAACATTTATGTTTTGGAGTGGCTCAGCCAGAGTCCTGACTAGAATCCAATTGAGAATCTGTGGAGGGAGCTAAAGATCAGGGTGGTGACAAAAAGACCCTCCAACCTGAAAGATTTGCAGCTCATTGCTAAATATCAATGGGCAAAAATACCTGTGGAGACATGCGAGGAGCTGGTCTGCAATCATAGGAAGCATGTGATTGCTGTAATAGCCAATACATGATTTTCTATTTATTATTGAGAAGTGTATTAATAATTTTGGACATGACACGTTTTGCTTAAATGTAAATAAAAGCAGAAATGTTTTTTTTCCCACAATAATGCCTCTTGTACATGGTCTTATTATTTTTTGACAGACACCTATGTCATTTCATCCATCAAAAAATGACTTGCTGGTTGAATAAAAGTAAGTAAAAATTTGCCAGGGGTATGAATAATTATGGGCTCTGACTGTATGTCTCCTAACAGGAGGTAATGGGTAATCTTTCAAATAGGACACTTATTGGCAACACTACAAACAATCATATATAAATCTGCTTAGGTTTTAACTGTCGGGAAGCTGTTATATTGTCATCTGAGTTCACCAGGAAAGATTATCAACATAATCAACAGTTATCTAGCAAATGCTAGCAAAAAAATTTTCCTTCACCTGGAATGGGAAGCCAAAAGTAAATGGACAGTAGTGGTTCTGCCCTACCATTTCATCAGAGATGGGCTTTCAAAGTATTCCCTTTTCATTGACATGTAACCTACATGTTTCTTGTTTTGAAGGTGGAGGCGGAATATGGCACACATTTTACAAAACATTGCTTTTGCCATTCTATTTTCTTTTTTTTCGGCCAAAAAATAGTCGCCACCAAACAAAAGGTCACACTTTCTAATAATTTGTTTGACTGCCTTTAGCTTTGATTGCAACACACATTTGCTGTGGCATTGTTTAGAAAAGCCTCTGCAATGTCACAAGATTTATTTCCATTTAATATCTTGCATTGGTGATGGTAGAGTCTAAACGCTGCACAAAGCCTTATCCAGCACATCCCACAGATTCTCAATGGGGTTAAGGTCTGGACTCAGTGGTGGCCAATGCATGTGGGGAAAATGATGTCTCATGCTCCATGAACCACTCTTTCAAAATTTAAGCCCGATCAATCCTGATATTGTCATCCTGGCATATGGCTGTGCCATCAGGGAGGAAAGAAAAATAACCTGGTCATTCAGTATATTCAAGTAGTCATCTGACCTCATTCTTGGAGCACATACTGTTGCTGAATGTGTAGTTATTATCCAATAGGAGGCTCGTACCTATTTGATTAGCTTAATCCAGGTAGTGTATTTGCCATTATTTCTTTATTCCATGATGTGTGAGCTGTGCACAACAGGGTTTTTAGGATTTAACAGACTCCTGTCTTATTTTGAAATTCAGGAGTGTCAGCTATAACGAAGAACGTTGCAGCTTTCTTGGCTTAAGTCCTCAGAATACAGGGAGGCTGAAGCAGCACATTCTAGGTTTTTTAACCTGAACATCTACTTAATGCTGCAGTTATGCTTGATGGTAGATCCTGTCAACATGATTTTCTCTATGTAATATTACCCTTCAGGAGTCAAACTGTATGTCAAGATTGATCTTTCATTGCCTTTAGCTTCGCTCTGGTAGTCTTTATAAATCGGTCACTTCTTTCTACAGGGTTATTTTTTTTTAGAAAGCCCTAATTTTCTTTTCTTTTTTTT
>CM070036.1:60911617-60921689 GCA_036250615.1 Ptychadena robeensis | reverse complement strand
TGTTGGTAGATCTAAAGGATTTCTGACAGAGAGATCTAAAGGTGTATGGCCAGCTTTACATAGAATTATTAGTACTTTGTTAGTGGAAGAACACAGATTAGCAGGCGTGTTTTTATAAAGTAGGTGTGATGGGTATTGTGAACAGTCAGAGAAGAAAGTGCTAATTTAACACATTGTCAGACCTGTGAACAGAATAGGTTAGCGTGTGTTGACTTGCTCTCAGTTCCTCTGATCTAGAACATATCTTTTCACCTTACCTTGTGATACCCTGGCAACTCAGAAGATATATACAGAGTGTGAATGCACACCTATACACTGACATTACGTTTGATGTACAGAGTGTCCATATCAAGAATAGTATATTTATTACTGACTTTGTATTCGGAATGTTTTCTCTGTTTTTTTAGCCTACACAATAGTGCTCGGATTTACAGTGTCGGTGCCCCCATACACCTCATAACTTCTGTACAGTCAACTTTTGCCAAAACCATGTAGTATGAGGACCTAACCTTCCAATCACTATCAGGGAGGCCACTATACTACAAAGTTGATGGTGGATCTAAAAAAAATTTATGGCGTGATCTAAAGGTGTATTGGGTTTTATAATTAACATTTCTGTAGTTTTAATTTGAAACACTGTTTTAAGAAAAAACTTTTTCTTACACATCATTAACCAGCACTTTAGTTTCTGTTGATGACAAGTTTTACCAGTCTGAAAGGGAGGCACAAAATTGAAATGTGGTCAGTTGGCTTTCCTTCACTGTACTGTTAGGCCTTGCCTCCAGTGCATCGGAATGCATTGCAGGCATGGGTGTGTCCATTGAAAATCAATGGACATGTCAAATGATGGGTACAGTAAGCGCATGTTTTTGTGATGCCTAGCTCCACATGATGCCCAAGTGCACACAAAGAGGGCACATTATTGTTACTATACTCCTATGAACATGATGTGGCCAAACTTTTTTCAATAAATAATGGGTTTATATTGTACATCTTTGATGTGTCCATTGCTTTTCAATCTTAACAGCCAGAACATAAATAAAATGCTGAAGCAATACTGAAACAAATATTATTATTGTGGTTTAGAGATTTACTACCATAGTTACTTGTTTAAAACAGAAACTAATTTAGATTTCATTAAAATAAGGTTGATTAGAAGCTTAAGTATCCCCCACCAAGCCAAAAATACTTCCACAATAAAACTTAATCTGGATTGATGACCGGTATTTTATTTTGTCTGCGTTAAGTCTCGAGGCTAGATATTCCACATTGAAATGTACTGTGATATTTGTTGTTGTTGTTAGATTGCTACATTTCTGTTTGGCTTAATTTGCCAGTAATTTGAATTGAATTGCCTAGTTTACAAAGAATTTCTAATAGCATATTTGTATTCCCTAAAAGCAAAAATGTTTCTTGTTGGTCGTTGCAAACTAGCCTTTATAGAAACACTGCTTTGCTGTCAGTGTTTCGTAAGATCTTTATAATTGGATGGAGTTCAAGTAAAATACAGTCTATTTTTTTTATTTCAAACAATGGACTGGCGGGAACATTACACAGTGGCGGGAGTTGGGCACCCACGTTGTGGATTTAAATCATGAGGAAAACGTGACTCACGCTAAGCTTCAGTCACCACAACAGTCTAGCTGAAGTCTTGACCACATCTAGAAGACTTGAAGCACATTTATTTTGTTATGTTAACTCCCTGACAATGGACTTTAGACTGGAAAATGTGTAAGATGCATTTGTATGCCTTGCATAAAGCATGTTAACCCTCTGCTCTGTAATTCCTTTAATGGTGGTTGCACACAGTACATAAAATATCGATATCGAGGATGCTGGAGGGTACACTAATGGGTCAATTTTTTTGGGGTATTTTAACAATCAATGTATTGGTTTTTTATTTTTCCTTTACTTACAGGGGAGCATCCCAAGAATGTTTTTGACATACAAACTCTTTAAATCATCTCTTTTAATTTTGTTTAAGTCAGATGCATCAGAGGTCTATGGACAGCCTGACAAATGTTAGCCGAATTTGACTTAATTTTTTTTTTTTTTTTTTTTTTTATTATTTTACATTGAACTGTACTGTTGATGCTATGCCATAAAAAAAAACCTGTTAGACATCCGTGAGCTACTAGTCTGTGTGAAACTTTTGCTCAAACCAAGCACCACTCCAAAGCCTTCCAGATTGCCTCTACTCCTCCTGTGTCAAAACCTGTACCTATGTGTTATCTCGTGTTTTCTCACCTCTCATTTATTGTACAGTGCTGCGTAATATGTTGGCGCTTTATAAAAAAAATGATAATACTCACAGTAGAGTACAGTAGTGCTCTTGTTTTAAGCACTTTCACTGACCATAGAAATGATTGCCTGCAACTGATATTCTTTAAAATAATTGTTGCCAATGTTATTCTGTTGTAATTAGGTTTGCTCCAGTCTTCTGTGGGGGCAGCTTTTCTTCTGTTAGAGGGGAAGGATCCTACAAAAATGTAAAACTGGTGGCCTAAGGCTAAGATTTCACGGTGTTATGGGTTGCGCTGATACCCCTTGTGTTAATTGCATGCCTTGATGGGGATGTCGACGCAACCCATATATATACATGACTTCCCGCCCTGCTTGTTTCCACGGTGTTCAGTGAGTCTGCCAATGTAGTACGTTAACCTCTTAGCTGTTGGACCCAATGAATGCAGTGGAAACAGGTGGTCGGGAAGTCATACATATGTATGGAGTGGGTCGATTTGCCCATTAAGGCATGCGATGTTCCCTGCAGCAGTGTGATGATGTCATTACGCTGCTGTCCGATATTGCAGAGCCGGAGAGACAGCTCTGCTCTCTCTCAGCTGATGCTTTGCCTGGGGACCCGCGCTCTCTAGGCAAAGCAACGGACATCGGCCTATTTAACGGTCATGTCCGATTTGGCTGTTTGCGAGCGGGAATGATTGGTCCCACTAGAAAATAGCCATGGCCGCATATGATATGGGCCAGACAGATGTCCGTAAGCGCGCACAACGCTTGAAATGGCCATCTATCTAGCCCATATTTTCATGTCTGTATCCTGCTTAAGGACACCAGTTTTCAATTTATGTAGGATCCTTCCCCTTTAACAGGAACAGCTGTCCTCACAGAAGACTGGAGCAAGCACTCATTAATACATTGATTAAAGCCATGTGGATAGGATAGATTTAAAATGACATATATCATATTCTAGTCAGCCTCTGAAACCACTCCAGTCCTCAGGTTTAATATTGGTATTAAAATCACCTCCAAAGACCTCATGCTGGATGCCCATAGATAATAATAAATAATAAAATGCTCCTCAAAGTCCATGCATCAATCAATTTTATGTTAACCTGACCTCAAGTTACTGATCTGTTCTGAGGAAAACTCTGCTGTAAGACACCATAAGAACAACCCCCACCTTCACTACCTTTTTTCCTTTATTGAACTTCAGCCAAAGTATGTAGCAAGTGAAAAACAAATCTTATCATTATAATGGAGTATAAAACAAGCACTTCCAGATTCAAGGCTGGCAATATTAATCATCGTCACTATCATCAGAGTGAGTACAAATATCAAGATGATTAAAGTAGCTCTTTCTTATGCCCCCCATACATACACAGATTTTAGCGTCCGACAGACTAAAAACAATAAAAAAAATTCAATCGTACAATTGGAGATTGATTGATGGAAAATAGAATATACTTCACATGTAATAACCAATAACCATTTTTTTTTGGGTTTGTTTTTTTGATCAATTTTTTTTTTGATCGTAATTTGTACTCAATTTGTACTCAACCGATCAAAGTTTTCCGACATGTCCGATCATGTTTTGATCGATTTTTTTTTTCACAATTACGATCAAATTTAATTGATCGGACCATGTGGGCATGCACCAATTTTCAGTTGACCGGTCTAAAAATTTATCATTTTTAATCTGTCGGCCACTAATATCTGTGCATGTATGTGGGCCATTAGTCAGACCTCTGATCTACTTTTTGTGCCCCCTGCTGTTTGGGTGCTGTTTACGATGCGGTATTGATGTGCAGGCAATACGGCATCCTATTCCTATCTAGTGGCAAACCTGCCCATGGGGCGCGGTTTGTGCGCGTCACACACCGCACCCATTGTTTACCAATGGGCGCGGCACGTGTCCTCGGTGCGGCAGCGGGATGCCCCCGGATCCCCAACGCCCGGGCGGACGTTGTGAATCCCACCCACCAGTATAGACTGGCACGTCATTCCCCATAGGGGATTACAGGGGGCGGCTGCACTGCGCGGCTTTCGCCACGGTCTACACGCGGGAAAACCGCACGGTTTTCCTCAGTGTAGACTCAGCCTTACTGCTTCAAATATATATTGTGTTAATTTCTTTCTGTTTTGGTGTCCTTGGTGTGTCTGAACATTTGTTTCATAATACCATTGAACTTACAAGACCCAGAGTCAATATTTTGTTATAAATCTAATATCTAACATTTAGACACACAATGGATAGCATTATGTTTATAGAACATGGTACTGAATTTACCACAGGTAGACTCTGATTTAAGCCCCCCATTAACATTAAGATTGATCCATACAATCTCAATTAGATCTACCAACATATATGTAGTATAGTGGACTCCCCGATAGAATACATAGTGATTGGAAGGATTAGAAAGCTCCTCATATTACATGGTTTTGGTAGAACAAAATTTGATTTGTACCGAAATTGTATGGAAAGATTGTTACGTATGGAGGGCTTAAGCTACAGAAACATCACATAAGCTCAATTTTATTCTTCATGGCAAAGGCTGTGAATACTTGCGTACATTTGCCTCAAACCTTAAGTAAACTTATTTCACATTGTCATTATAGGGTGTAGTGTGTAGAATTCTGTGGGAAAAGAATAATTTAATCCATTTTGGAATACGATACATAACGTAACAAAATGTGGGAAACGTAATGCTGTAATTTTCTGAAGTTTTTTATTTCAAGAAACCATAGGTAGGTTCAGTTGCTTTGACCTAATTGGTCTGAATGAATATAAACCTTCAAAGACATACATATGGTATGCTTATGGGTATATTCTAACATTAACATAGATTAGTGTGCTATTGGTAAAAAAATATCTTTTTGCCTCAGGCATCAATAAGTTTCTACTGTAAGCACATTAGAGTAGCCACCAGTGGGTAATGACACTTGTCATCAGTCACAAGCTAGACCTGGTCACTGGCAGGTATAGGGAATGTAGGACACGCCCAGTTTTTAGGGCAGGAAAACCATGGAAAAAAGATTTACAGATTTTTCGGACTATAAGACGCACCTAGTTTTAGAGCAGGAAATCAGAAAAAAAATATTTTATTTGTTTAAATGAATGTGAAAAAATCTCATGCAGTACCCCTATTCAGCAACTAAAATGGTGTCACTAGAGAGCAGACTTCAGCTTCTTTTCTTCCTCACACAGAGCTCAGAGAGGAGAGGGAGGGGGGAGTACAGGGGAATCTGCACTCTCTCCCTGTCCCTTCTCTGCTGCGTGTGTGAGGAAGCTGCCTGCCAGTGCAGCTTGCTCCACACACTCTGCATTGGCTATATTTGCGGGGCTCTGCAAATATAGCCAATACAGTTCAGCTCCCCACAGCTCTTCGGGCAGATGGGAGATCTACACAGCTGACACAGACTCATGTGTGCTGATGGGGATCGCCTCTCCCTCTGCACACAGCTGATCTATCTGCCGGGAGAGATGTTGGGGAGCCAACATTCAGACCATAAGACGCAGGCACTTTTTACCCACAATTTTGGGGGGGAAAAAGTGCGTCTTATGGTCCGAAAAATATGGTAATAAGTTTTCACATCAATTGGGGTAATGCAATATATTCAGTGAAAGCAATATTCAATTCAGCCAGTAGATGTCACTAGCAGCAGTACACTCTTAGCAGAAAACGTCATTCTGCACACTGATCTGCATGAAGAAGGGGGGGGGGGGGCTGTCTTCTGCTCTCCTCTCAGTCTCTGTCTATGTTGTGGTGATTGCAGTTTTCACGGACAGGAGAGAGAGATATAGATGTTCATCTATATCTCTCTTTATTGCTTATGGCAGCAGAGCTCTGCTGGCATAGGCAAATACACAGTTCAGATGGGAGAGCCGGACACCGGCCGGCATCTCACATCTGACCGCTGCCCAGCTAATTTCCGTGCCGGGAAAACTGTTGGGAAGTCAAGGTGCTACCACCAGTGGCCAATTTTGGGGGTGAAAAAGTGCGTCTCATACGGCGAAAAATACGGTAGCTAGTTCTGTTGAGGACTTCTGGCCTTCTGGCTTGAAGTCTACTAAAAGTTGCTGCAAAAGTTGCAGTACTTTTTGACTTGGGCACTTCTGTGTCTCTTCTTTAATAACTACTTTTGTACTTGAATGAGGGAAATTGCAGGTGTCATTTAATACTGCAGCATAATTTAAACATGATATACTGTACCTCTGATTTGTTATGTGTCAGAAGGTGACAACAGCACAGCTTTACACCTTGATTACCTCCAAGAGATGTCAAACATCAGCCTGTTATTTAACTGAGCAGTGATCAACTCTCTCCTCACATGGTTTCATCCTGTGAAGCTGAGTGATATCTTTTATGCAGATGCTTTGTATTTGAATTTAATGTGGTCGACAGCTACTGAGTTTCTACCCAGCAAACACCCTGGATACATGCATCATTAAAGATGCCTTTATAAATGCCACCTGCTCGCCTATCAGCTTGGGTACTGTTGAAGTCTTTAGAAGCCAGGTGGATTGCATGTCTGGTCAGAGGTCAGTGCTTCATTCTGAACAGGGAAAAGAAGATGAAAGCTGACATTACTTTCCCTGGATAGATCATCTACATAATGAATTCTATTGAAGCTCTTTAATGAAATAAAACAACAATAAACTGGAATTATTCTAATGCAACAAGGTTCCTGTCCTTTGCTACCATAGGCAAATAGACAACTAATTTCTGGAAAAGTCAGATCGCATTACTGCAATACCATGCTCTAAATCATGCAAGATTTCTTTCTTTTTTTTTTACCAAAATGTTCTTTTGAATGTCTGACATGGGTTTACACTTCTTCAATCCCACTGTAATCAATGTAAACACCCCATTATAAAGGTGGTCTAAAAAAAAAGCTTACCTTACCTACTTACATTAGGGCTTGTTTCCATTTCGTTGGGACTCCTCCGCAGATAGACTTACTCGCTCGGTGGAGGATCTGTCTTCACAGCGCCGAGCCGCTCTGTCAATATAAGGCTGAACGTAGTCAAGTACGTTCAGCCTCTGCACAGGCGGATGTTTAAACAGATCATCCGCTGAGCAGGCAATGTCAATGTGCTACGGCAGGATCCCCACTAAGCGTATATGCTTAGCGGAGGGGTCCAGACGTATAATGGAAACAACCCCTTAAGGAGCAAATTTAAGGGATTGCTGCTCCTGTCAGATCAGAAAAGGCCATAGACCATTGGGAAAGTACAGGTCATTTACTTTATGATGTTCCCTCTGTTTTCACCATTGAAAACTATTGAAAAACTTTAAAGAGATATTTTGAGTACATGCATTACCTAAAGCGTTTAATAAATGGCCACCGGCAGAGTTTGAGGGCTTAGCAAGTAAGCATATTTTTTTTTAAATTGTGAAATGCTTCTTCACCATTGTGGTCCAAAACAATTTGTGATCCAGAATGCAGAAAAAGTAGGCACTTTCTGTCCCCAGATGCCCAAAAAGCTCCACCTCTCCAAGGACTCTGCTGATAGCAAAGTATTTGTTTCGCGTTAAAGTGATTCCTCAAAATACCCACTTGCCTAATACTTGTTCCCTCTGTAAATGTGTAGCTCACATATGGCCAGTACTGTGCCCAGCCAAGTAAAAGCTTACCTAGTAGAAAATGTGTTTATATGGAACCAGTTTTGAATGTCCCTTTTTTTTCCCAGAAAAAAATGATAATTTTGCATCCTACCTTTATTGCCTTATTAATCCAAAGCCCCCAGACTGCAGCAAGTGATGCACGCTATATTATCACATTTAATAGAGTAAGCCATGCGTACAGCAGTTATTTGAAACTTCTACACTTTTAAAGGCTTCTGGTGCCTAAGGAATATTTCACCCCTTTTTATCAGCTGACAGTGAGTCATGTGAACCTTTCCAGCCTCTGCTTCTCAATGTCTTTGAGTGTCTGAAAAGATACCAGAAAAGAGTAGAGCACAATTCTTCATTCTATCGGTGTGTTTTCCCAGATATATATTTTTCCTATCAATTTCAAAGTTCATTCCCAGCCAAAATTTTACACAGAGATTAGCTTTAAAGTGGACCTAAACTGAGAGTGCACGCACGCTGCCATTGCTGGCCTGGTCCTGAAAAATACTACGTGTCTGGTCTGTTTTCTCATCTTTAGCAGACCTAGAATAAATTGCTAGCTGCATGTTTGTTTCTGCCTTCCCCAAGCTTGCTCTAAAATAATTACTGAAATTAGACAAAAGATCCGTTTTCCATTACAGGTAGCATTTTTTAGAATATGTTTGGAAATGGCAGTTTTCATAATTTCTCACTTGAGATCCACTTGAAATACCCATGGGTTACCTGAATGGCTTTGCCTGACTATTCAAGTTTTTGTTTATGAAATTTTATGAGGAAAAAAGATTTCCCACAGCTTAGGTTGCGTTCTCATTAGCAGGAACATGCCCTATTAGTTTGGCATAACAAAGACACAGAAAAGCAGTGCCCGAAAAGCGTTGGGCACTACATTTCCATCTTGACCCGCACGGCGCCCCAATAAAAACGTGCAACTCAGGGTTCTAGACCAATACTTAAGATGGACACTGTTCCATGAGACAGTGGGGTCCCAACTCTCGATCTGCTGGTCGGAACACTGAAATCTGGCCACCAGAGTGGGAAAAAGCTATAAAAAAATTTTGGCCATCAGATGCTCCAATGTATAGGGTGTGTCCTACACATCGGATCGTCTTATAGCCCGAAACATATAGTAATCTTTAAGGTTTTATGCCATGTACTCTTACTACATGGTACAAAATGGCCTAACCCTTTTTTTTAAGCATCAATTACTGTGATCTGTGATCAGCAAGGCTGCGTCTACACCACTGAAAACTGCGTGCGCGCCATCCCATGGCTGCGGCCATTGGTAAACAATGGCAGCGGTGTGACACGTGCAAACTGCACCCCATGGGTGTGATTTGACAATAGATATGCCTATAACCAGGTGCCCATAACGCCCCCCACAGTTGCTGGGGTGGCATAATGTAAATTTTAAATAAAATAATGATTAGTATTTTAACTGAAGCTTTCTAAATACACATTCGGTATGGTATTCTTTATACTACTTTGGCTGCACATGAAGTACAATAATATGATAAGCTCTCCTTTTGCTTTTTCAATTTTCCTGAGTGCCAGCCCTAAGCTTTATGTTGTAAATCAAAACCTAAATATCCGCAAGAAAACATATCTTCAAAAATACCCTTTCAATTGCAGACATGTTTGAGATATTTTACAGCCCCAACTTAGGATATGCATTAGGTTACGTTGAAAGATCTCTTTTGATCCCATGTACTTATCTATAGGTTCAGAGGCATGTTATGTGTCTAAAGCAGCTGGGAAATCCTCTTGGGGAGCCTATTGTTTCTGATAACATGATGCTTAAACCTTGTAGAAATTGAAATTTGTCTGAAACTAGAAGCATTCACAGAGCTCAGATTAGTGCCGATTTGCTAGAAGGATATTGCTTGACAATATAAGGACAAATAGCAAAGCATCTGGGATTATAACGATTAAGTCTAAATTGTGTAAACTCTGAATATCCAGATTAGAAAGAGCTGTGACAATATTTCACTTCAGACATTATGTGACAGCTTATTGTTCTAGTTACAACTTTCATGTGTTATGTTGCTTTTTGTTACTAGTTCAAACTGTATTATTTGTAAATTTATTAGTTGGGTTGTGTAGTGGCATTTTTGCATCTTTACAATATTCAAAAGGTTCAGTGAACATAGACATGAACTATGACTTCCTACAACCATTAAACACTACTACTCTTTAGACTAAATATACAGTTACAGGTACAA
>CM070036.1:60886400-60902598 GCA_036250615.1 Ptychadena robeensis | reverse complement strand
TGTGAAACTAATATTTGTCTATTAATGGAGATTAATCATAAAACTCATATGCAACAATTACTACTAAGGGGCCCAAAGTGCGCCAAGAAATGTCCCCCACACCATAACACCACCAGCCTGAACCGTTGATACAAGGCAGAATGAATCCATGCTTTCATGTTGACGCCAAATTTTGACCCTACCTTCCGAATGTCGCAGCAGAAATTAAGACTCGTCAGACCAGACAACATTTTTCCAATCCTCAATTGTCCAATTTCGGTGAGCCTGTGCGAATTGTAGCCTCAGTTTCCTGTTCTTAGCTGACAGGAGTGGCACCCGGTGTGGTCTTCTGCTGCTGTAGCAAATCTGCCTCAGGGTTCAACGTGTTGTGCGTTCAGAGATGCTCTTCTGCATACCTTGGTTGTAACAAGTGGTTATTTGAGTTACTGTTGCCTTTCTATTAGGTTTAACTACTCTGGCCATTCTCTCTGACTTCAGACGGGGAATAAATAAGATGGCAGTATGGGGGCCAGTTAATTTCCCTTTCTTGCTTTGGGATTTGAAGCATGGGCATCTTTCAAGGTTAGTTACATCAGCTTAGACACTCTATTCACCATATTGAACATAGCTTATAATGTTGGTTGTTGTTCAATAAAATATGTTGAGATTACTCTTAATGACTGTATTCAATTGTGGCCTTGAAGTCACTTTGCTACATTCATGTCGGATTAATAGTTCTAGGTGCGGAAAACATATTTGGTTTGGTTTACAATGCCAGCTGTAGTTTGTCCATGAGGTGTTTTCAAGTTTATTAAACCCTAAAAAAATTTTCATTATTAAGCAAGTAATAAACCCCCAGTAAATAATACTCACATCTGCGGTTTACCCCAAAAGAAACCTAGTGCATCTCTGGAATTCCTCATGTAGCCACTGAAGCATGTGAGCTCCATTTGAAGATCATCTTTTTGCTATATATGCCTTGTTGTGAGATCCTTGAAAATGACATGCCTGGAATTTAATAACCCACATGTGTTTAGGGTATATGTACTTCCATGGACAAACTGCAGTTGTCCGTTCCAGCCAAAAATTTTACTTTAAATTAAACCAATGCCAAATTGACTGAATTTGCAAACATACATAAACTGTTTTTGGATTTGGTACAGACATACTTTAACTCTTCAGTATCCCTGGCCCTAGGGGATATATTAAAACTTTACAAATAGATTTGTTCTTGCATTTAGCCATGTAGATCAGAGTTACGTGAAAGCAAAAGTTGCAAATATATAGGTTTAATCTTATAATGCTTTAGAAGCAGATTCCATTTCCATACAGGTTTTAGTTCAAGACTATTACAATGTGTAAAAACTCTTATAATGTAGTTACCTTTTCGTCTGTGAACATTCAGTTTTCAGCAACAGCTCTGACAATAACCAGATTTCTAAAAGCAGATGGAGTGGTCTAGTCCATTGTACTCTTTACGGGTAGTGCTAATGCACTGCTTGTTGAGCAGACTACAAGTATATATTAGTGATGTGGAAGCTGTACATAATATAAAGTGTTCACTCCTGAGAGCCGAGTATATTGTCATTGTACAAAGTAATGCCAGGGGACTTGGAACTGTGGAAGGTGTTAATGAATTACGTTTTACCTCCTAGTGCCTCTTCATTTAGCTGCTTCATTGCATGTGGATTTGTTAAAACTGTTTACCAAAGAAAATGTGTGCTGTAATTACAGCTTCATGGAGTGAGCTAAACTGTGCCAGGTTTCACACTAGATGTAGACATCTCAAGTGCTATTGTTTTTACTGAATCATGCAGATAGCAGCAGCAGCTCTCTTTCAAGACCAATAGCTAGTTGTATCTTTAGGTCACACAGACAGATTGGACCAGCAAGCAGAGGGTAGATGTAAACTAGTTAATTGTATCCAACAGCTTTCGAAATATTTAAACAATAGCAGCAAGCCAATGTTTTTACTGTGCATTGCTTCCAGCCCTGCCCTGACACCCATTACAACTCCCAAAATAACACTCTTTGCAAAGACGATTGGTGTGTATTTATTTCTTTTAATGCTATTGCAGGGGAAGATTATGCTCTTATTCAAAATAAGCTCAACACTGTCATGAAATTCAGACAGTATACTACATTCCTGCCCCACCATACACATGAGCAAAAGTCAACGATCTACTCAATGACCACAATTTTTCATAGGGGAGGAAGCAGTGGGGCTCTGTCCACTCATCCTCCCTGTCTTACAAAAGATGCTTCCCTTTTAACTTTCTTGGTAATGGGGAAAAAAAGAAAAACAGCCCTGCATCTAGCTCCAGCCCCAGAACTATCTACTGACAAGGAAGTGCCATGGAGACATGCTAGTCCTTTTGGTTGAGGATGTTATTACTCAGCTTTGTGACTGTCCATCTTTCTCTTGATGTCAACCCAGAGGTTCCAATTAAGTTAGAGTCTGGAGGTTGGGTTGGTCAAGTTAGACTCTTGATTCTAATTCTCCTGGCTGTGTGGTACAGAGCATTATACTGAAGGAAGTACCAATTTCTATATTGGAGAACAAAGTCTTCCAAAGAGAAAGCAAATGCTTGCTGGGTTTACCTTGTATGTGGCTTGATTCATACATCCTTCATAAAGACATATCCGCCGAGGCATCCGCATAACCATAAAAGGACCATGTTTGGGCATAGCAAAATATTGGACTCATCAGAGACCACATTATTTCTGTGGTACACATAGTATTTTTATGTCAGTGTGCATCAAGAGGGCCCATATATTACTTACATTCCCACCATTCCCCAGTTGCTAATGAGCACTTGCTTTGCATGGTGTGGAAGACATAAACATGTGTAGAGGCCCCCCTTATTCATCAATGTAATCAACTATTTTTAAACATTTAAACAAAGTAAAATAATTAAACAGACGTCTACTATTTCTGAATAATGTCTTCATGGCCAACACTCAAGTCATGCTGCACCTTGGTCTTGGGGTCAGACCTAGCATATTCCCCAGAATCTGTGGGTTTCCTCCCACACTCCAAAGACACACTGGCAGTTCTTAAAAAAAAAAGTTATTTGTCTCAGAGAAGCTCACAATCCTTACTAAAATAGTCAATTAATAAAATTGTGTACTCAAAAGCACCTTTTATATGGGTGCTATATCAATACTTATAAATAATGTGTCTACCTAAGAAAAAAAAATGTTGTTTTATGTAATTACTGTATTTCCATTATTACTCTTCCTTATGGAGCTCTTTTAGGAAGAGGATGATTGCCTTCAATCAATATCAAAAATCAATATCAGAATCGTGAAACATTTTGCCTGTGGCACACTTTTTTCTAATCTGCCACAAATTTCTGCTCTCCCTCCCTGTTCACATTCCCAGCATCATGACTGAAAAAAGTTGGAGGTCAATGCTTCTGGCCTCTTGCGTGAACAGAAGAGAACAGCAGGTCCACCTATACAATCCATCGCCACAGGCTAACCAGGGTGAACAAACTTACCCAGAGTTACTCTAGGTGTCAACTCCTAGATTTGCCCTAGCTGCCCTAGGCTGCTGCCTATGTGTTATTTAACATCTGCATTGATGTGTGGGTTATGCAAATCTAAAAAAACTTTACTTCCAACTTCTTGTGTGACCATGTTATTGGTTGTAGGTAAGCTTGTGCCCCCCCCCCCCCCTCTAAAATTTTTGAGCCTTTGATTTATCTATTTATTATGGACTTTTTATTATTTTTTTTTACTATAAATGGTCAGATATAGCATGGAGTTATATCCCCACCCATGTCTTGGGAAAAAGTGGCAATCTATTCACTTATTTTGTAACTTAGAAATAAATGTTGTAGGCATGGTTTAGTTTAATAAAATAAAACAAATTCCATAGCTATCACCGCATTAAAAATTGCCTGATTAAAATATTAATAAAAGCAGAGCTCTCAGTTGCGTACATTTGCAGATATCTGAGCCTCATGCAGCACCATTAAGGTGCCTGTACAAATATGTCAGGGATTGCTATTGGTTTTGCCTTTTTGTTCTTGTATTTTTCCTGCCCAAGCACAGGTTAATGAATGTTACAGATCTATTTAAATGCTTTTATTTAATGTTCTTGCTACTGCAAAGCCAGTTAATTCTGGAAGTGCAGAACATAATCAATCCTGGGCAAATCTAATTACTGTTAAAAACTCAACCTTGCCTCAGAAGAGAACTATTACATATTTCTGGTTCTAAAATATGTTTTTCTTACCCAAGATTAAGTGCAACAGATACACATTTCATTGAATTTCGTAGCTTCCATAAACTTGTTGCTATGGGAACAGACACTTAATTTAAGTCTGTGCTGCCTGTGCAGTCTGTATTAAAGCCTTTTCACTGTTGCCAGTAGTATTATAAAAGTAGTTAAGATAACCAGTAAATAACAATATTGTCACACTTAATGATTTTTTTTTCCTGCTCAGTGGTGGCACATTATGCATCATGTTAATAATATCCTCAGTATCTTCTTTTTTCCCCAGAATGTTTTTCTGTATCAGTTGAATTTCTGGCAGTGGATGTCAGTAGTTCAGTACTTTTTTTCTTTTTACAATTCATATCCTGGATGCTGTGATTTTATTTATTAGCACTACAATGGAACCTGAATACATTTACAGACTAGACTAATAAATTGCATCCTTGCTCCGCTGGTTCCTCTCATCTTCTGCGCTCATCAGTTTTCTGAATATAGATTACTGTACAGAATATCATCAAAAACGATCACGTTGAGAAGTTGCAGAAATGTTAATAGGGTTTATAAAATATACCTTCTTTCTTGTGATGTGAATGCCATGTAAAAGGGCACCAGTCATATTTTTTATCTTAATATTAATGGCATGAATAAAAACATTCAGATTGTAAATGAGTGTTGTCCATAAAGGCAAATAAACAGTGACTTATCCGCCAGGCTGATTATAAGCTAATATGTGAGGTTATTGGTCAGGTCATTGTTCACTACTCCTACTAAATAATTACATTAGGTTCACTTTGGTCTGTACTAGATTATGTTGGAGTTTCCCTCAGTGTGTTAAAAAGACACAATAAAGGGATGATGTGGCTGCAAATAAATAGACAATAGAGGGGTTGGACAAAAGGAATAGCAGATACCTGCTATATGTGTATGGTAGAAATATAGCCTAACATTAAAAAGGTACACCACAACTGTATATATGAATCTGTAATAAAAGTTTCTTTTAGCTTTCCTGCTAAGTCTCATAGATAGCTTTACAGAGCATCCAGAAAGTATTCACAGCGCATCACTTTTTCCACATTATGTTATCTTACAGCCTTATTCCAAAAGGTTATTATATAAATGTAATTATTTTTTCCTCAGAATTCTACACACACCTATCATTGGCTATTTTCGCCCATCCCTCTTAATAACAAACTCTCAAACTCTCTGGATGGTTGGTCGGTGCACAGCCATTTTAAGATTTCTCCATCAGATTCCGGTTTGGGCTCTTGCTAGGCTACTCAAGGACATTCACAAAGTTGTCCTGGAGCCACTTCTTTGATATCTTGGCTGTGTGCTGAGGGTCGTTTACCTGCTGAAAGATGAACCGACACTCCAATTTAGAGCAGGCTTTCATCCAGAATGACTGTACATTTCTGCAGTCATATTTTCTTTATTCTGAATAGTCTCCCAGTTCCTGCTGCTGAAAAGCATCCCAACAGAATGATGCTGCCACCACCATGCTTTACTGTAGGAATTGTATTGGCCTGGTGGTGCCTGGCATTTACATCAAGTTCAGTCTTTCTCATCTCATGGTCTGAGAATCCTTCAGGTGTCTCGTAGCAAACACTAGATGGGCTGCCATGTGCCTTTTACTAAGGAGTGGCTTCTGTCCAGCCACTCTGCCATGCTTGCCTAATTGGGGGATTGCACCAGAAATAATTGTCCTTCAGGATGGTTCTCCTTTCTCCACAGAGGACCTCTGGAGCTCTGACAGAGTGACCATCATGTTCTCTCTGACTAAGGTCCGTCTCCCCTGATTGCTCAGTTTAGATGGCGGGCCAGCTCTAGGAAGAGTCTTGGTTGTTTTGAACTTATGGATGATGGAGGCCACTGTTCTCCTTTGGACCTCTTCCCCCGATTTGTGCCTGGAGACCATCCTTTTTTCATGTTGTTGGTATGTGGTGCTGATGAATTTGATCCACGGCCGATTGACCGTGTGCGATGATGTCATCACGCGAGGTCAATTGGCCAGAAAAATTGTGTCACAATCGGCGGGGCACTGTCCGTCGGGTCCCCCTAGCTGCTTGGGCTGCTGTCAGAGCCCGAACAGCTAAGGGGACATGGCGGACAGCATCTAGGGCCCCGGCCATGAAAAGAGGCTGTGAGGTCACTGTCTCTGTCGGCTCTCAGCCAGTGTGAGAGGAGAAGCAGAACTTTTGCTTTGGATGGAGACCCCGCGGGCAACAGACATCGACCGTGGTTTATGGTCATGTCAGATATCAAGATTTTGAAAACAGGGATGGCCACATTAGATATGGGCCAGATAGATTGCCGTGAGTGCGCACGGCGCTCAAAGCGCCCATCGATCTAGCCCATATCTTTGCGTGTATGGGCACCTTAAGGCTGTAACATAGCATGGAAATGTGAAAGAGTCATGCGCTGTGTATGCTTTCCGGATACACTGTAGATGCAGATATTGAATCACTTGTGGTTGTCGCTTTTTTTAAACATAAAGAAAATTATATAAGTTGTAAAATCTTTAAAAAAAAAAACTAATACAGCTTAATCATTTCTCTTTCAGTATAAAAACTGATTTATCAAAGGAAATTGAAAGGAAATTATGTAAGTTATGTGTGAAAAGTGCTTCTAAAGCATATTGATTCATCTTGATAAAAACATCAGAAAGCACATTGCATCCTAAAATCAATGAAGATTGCTGCTATAAATCAGCAAATTTCAGTTGTGTCAAGACAACAGCCTCTATCCTTACAGAGAATTAAAATTTTTATAACCAGATTGTTTCCACTTCTTTTATGATCACCTGTTTTTGGAACGATATATACGGTTTGTTTTGATCTACGATCACTGCTCAGTGCTTGGATTCTACCTTGTCTGCCCTACTCATTATGAAACGTGTAGGATCAAGACCTTTTGTATTCTCAAATGTTTATAGGGGCAACAACCATGTTCCAAGGATCAGCCACTAACAAATATCAGCGAAGCCGCTGATTGCCACGTGTAATTACAATATTTTATTGCTACCATTTCATAAAATGCCTTGTACATGATTGTCCTCTGCCTCTTCCAAAGCATGATTGCTTCCATATTCTGAGTTTCAAAAAAAAGTTTTAGCATTTGTATATCACATTATTGAAAGGATTACCTTTGATCCATCTGATATATTCAGGGCAAGCTTCTTTGGCATTTTTCATTTCTTTTTAATTTGGTGGAACCATTACAGCTGTATAGAGATCATATGAAAAAAGGATTCCTATAACACAAACCATTGCACGTTGAGACAATAGAGAGAGAAAAAAATGAAACCTCAGATTATAGCAGCAATTCATCTTTTGGCGCCATGAAATGTAAGACAAGACAGCGCTGTTAATTACAAGCACACGTGAAAGAGCAAAGATATAAAATCATTATAAGCTGAAGACAGCACCTGCACTTCCTATGCACAGTGCCTGCTCTGGACCCCGACTAAGTACCGATGAGAATATATTATGAGCATAATTGTGTTATGATCTGATGACATGCTGTCGATTCTTGGGGCAAATGTACATTCCCGTAGTTTTCAGCTAGTCTTATGCTTGCCAATCTTGCTCCCAGTCTAAGTGTCCAATCATCTTTAAATCTAAGAATATATGTGCAGGCCTGCCTGATGGGATTACAATGTATTGTAAGTTAGAATTTATTGTATCATAAAATTTGGAGTTCTACATAATTGGTAAATCTAAAAAGATTTTACTATATATGTGGTATGTATGTATGTATATATAGCCATATTACAACATGTATGGTGAGTTTGCTATAAGATACTTAGTTTAACGCTGTTTTCTTAGTCCTGCTAAAAGCAACACTGGAACATTATTCCTGACATTGAGGAAGGGCACCATTGCTGATGGTAATGATGGGACTAATGATGGTCACTTTTTCTACCGCCTCTCTATCGGCATTTGTTTTTTTGATATTTGTAATGCAAAGCAATCCTTTATTACTTCCACTAGGACAGATAATGGGTCTTTTTCTGATCTCCTACTTGCCAAGTTCAGCCAGGAAACTAGACGTGTCAGGTCTACTGGCTGCGAGGTAAACGCAGGGGAGTACGCCAACCTCCTCTGTCAGCACAGCTGGTGGACCCCCTGAAAGATGTGTGAACAGGCCAGGAATCCATGTACTTCCTCATCAAGGCATGCGCTTCACGCAGGGGCCACATCCCTAAACACTGTAAAAACCTAGCCTTAGACATTGGAGAGCCTTGAATGGTTGCTATTTGTTCCATTGTTCATATAATTATGCAGGCCAGAAATCACTTTCACTATAAAAATGAATTTGTGTTAAAAATGGATTCCTAAAAGTATAGTTTTAGCCAAATCTAATCAAGTTAGTCTGAAAACAAAAAAAAATACAGTGTGAAATGATTGTAAACTTTGATGCAAATTATCTGCTTCCTATAACGTTGGATATCCCATGTTTCCCCAGTTTTATATGTTTGTCAAACTATAAAATATTTTCATATAAAATGAATGTTGTTCCAGGTGTTCTCTTGAAGTTTCTGTTGGTAAAGTTTAAAGAAATGATTCGTTCCCCTCTCCCTGGTGGTGAGGTGGTTAATGTAACAATAATCGAAGACCTCTGGGAAATTTGTTGTAGAATACTTGGTAGAATGTGAAGTCCCTAGGCTACAGTTTAACATGTTTTTTTCCATCTGTCTTGTAGAGTGCCCGGAATTACAATCGCTACGGACATCATCTGTGGCTTTCCAGGAGAGACAGACGACGATTTTAAGGAGACATTAAAGCTAGTTGAAGAATACCAATTCCCCAGCCTCTTCATTAATCAGTTTTACCCGCGCCCTGGGACTCCAGCTGCAAAAATGGTGCAGGTTCCAGCTCATGTGGTAAGACTATTTTATCCCAGTTTAAAGGACTGTAGCTTTTAAGGCATTTCCTGGATAGTTGACATTGCCTTGTTGACAGCTGTGGTGTTAAAAGGTTACAAGATATACACATGTATTGCCTTACCTTTAGGGTGCTGTTTTCGTTTGAAGATACTTTTTCTTACCATACTTTGAATACAAAAGCTCTGCTTACTTTGTTTGGTAAACTAAAACTTTAGCTATAATATACTTGTGTGCTAGAGATGGATGGAAAGGCTGACTAGTTTGGGAGTTAAGTGCAAAGTTCCAAAGCATCATCATCACCCCAAATTTTTTTTTATTGTTCTAGCACAGTCTTGGGTAAACTCTGGTCCCTTGGCCATATCTGGCCCGCTTAGCTTTATAAACCAACTCGTGGTGTGCCCATTCTCATGATCTAGATCCAAATTGCATTGGTAGTAAACCATACACTTTAATGGTAAGTGCACATTGCACACATTGGTAAATGAGCCCCGTTAGCAAACACTCAATCGATCTTCTCTGGGTCTTGCAGCTCTGTCAAATTTAAGAGCCCATTGTGGCCCATGTTTTCCCACCCCTCTTTTAGTATGATCGTTTTTTCTTAAATTAAGTTCAATGTTTAGTCTAAGGGTATGTTTCCATGGTGTTATGGGCTCCATTGACACCCCCTGCGATAAGCTCATTCGTTGACTGGGATGTCGTTGGAGCCCATCCATTTACACCCCTACCGCACTGGCTGTTTCCACGGCATTGAGCCAATCCACTGGTCGGTAGGTAAATGTAGTGCAGTAGTCAACCTCTGGATGGTGGACCAGCTCAATGTCATGGAAACAGCCAGTGCAGAAGGCGTGTATATTGATGGGCTCCGTCGACATCCCCGTCAAAGAATGCGCTTAGCGCAGGGGGTGTTGAAGGAGCCCAGAACGCTGTGAAAACATACCCTTAGTTTCACTTTAAAAATTTTTGACTCGACTTTCATCTTTATTCAACTTCATTTATAAATGTACTAGGACTGTTTCCACCAATCTTCCATTTATCGACAACAATTATGGTGAGGATACCCTGAAGACTAACTTCATTTAATTTTTAGAGTGAACTTAAGCATATTACTTAAGCCCCCCATAAACCTATAGATTGTGATCTGATGATTTGGCCGATCGACTATGCGTGAGGACGTCATCACGCGCGGTCAATTAGCCGAAACTTCACGCTTCAATCAGCCGAAGCACCCTTTGTGTGCCTGCACTGTCCGTCGGGTCCCTCTAGCTGCTTGTGACGTCAGCTAGGGAAACCCAACAGACAGCATGCCGGCTGTGAGAACATTCAGCCTAGCACGAAGAGAGAGGGAAGGGAGCTGCTAGCACCTCCCCTCCCCCTTTTCCCACTCAGAAGCAGGCAGGCTGATTCCTCAGCCCTGATGGATCTCAGATTCCTTGGATCCCCGATGGATCTCAGATTCCTTGGATCCCCGATGGATCTCAGGGGAGCTGAGGAGAAATACCCATACTTTAGACGGGACACTGTGTCCCCGTCTAAAGTATTAGATCGATCTAAGAATAGCTGACATGTCTGTAATGGCTAAGGTCGATTTGGCTGCTGATTTAGGCTCTTTAAGCTCAAGATCGGCACCTGTTTTTTTGACCGACCGTCGTGAGCACGCTCGGTCAGCCGAAAAATCTAAGCGTGTATGGGGGGCTTTATGGCATATTATTTGTTGTGCTATATAAACTGTGCCTGTGACGTGACCTCCAAATCTTACTTTTGCCTGAACTCTCTCCAGAAAATTGGCAGTTCCCTTTATACGTCTCAAGCTTTACGGTTGTATATCTGCAGTGCGAGATTATACGTTTTTTTCATCTTTGCCCAGTTAGCAGGAAAAAAACAAATGTTTCACATCTTTAAACCTTGTAGGATGACCAATCTAATTTCTCCCAGTTTACTGGAAGTAAATGTATTACATCTACAGTCAACACAAACAATTGAAATAGAAATGTTCCAGTGAACTTTCTTCATTCTTTACCTGCATGTTTCTACTTTGTTCTTTCATAATTAACTGCTTCTGTAGGATTAGATCCTTCAAAGAATGCACAGACTCTGTTCTAGGGCATATAGTGAACCATGAAAAAGGGAAACTTGTGTTAATTTCAACAAACCAAATGTCAGATCCATCTTTCCTATTCATCTGGTCATTTGTAGTCTAATTCTTTACAGCCTTTTTCTGTTTCTTAAAGCAGGTCTTGTTCATGCTAATAGTTCATTTACATTCACATCCCCTCAAGATATCAACTAAAACCAGCCCTCACCGTAACTGGAATATACAGACCACAGCATTTTTTCTTCTTCTGCATCAGACAGTTCTGTGTCTCCGAGGGCAGACCAGCAGAGCTGCTTGTGGGTTGTCTTCTTACACATACTGTCTAGCTAGTGATATCGAAGATGCTCCAAGCTACAGGCGTTGTGATATGCAATAAACCAACAGAACATCCCATTATTTACATTTTAAAACAATGTACTCTTCTTTAAGCTTTAATATGCTCATACATTAAGAAATCCTCATCCCCTTTTTTTCCTCTGGATTTTATGAGATAACAAGGTCTGGCTTCCAAACAGAGAAAATATAATCCCTCCGGGTATTTATTTCCTTTGCGGTTCTCTCTATCCTTGAACCAACAAAGGTGTGAGACTGTTCTTAATCTTTTCATTAACTTTGTGAAGGAGCAGTCTGCATATTTTTGCAGTATGATTAAAATCAAAGCCTGTTCATGGGAATAGAGTACATACAAATATGTGCTGCTTATTTGTTAATTGATATTTGTAGGTTCTGCGGAGAGCTTGCTCAGCTCATTCATGCTGTTGTCAAGGGACAAGAGATGAATGTTGGAGCATCCAAAATGTGGTGCTTTCTCAGGTGTCATACCTCATACATATTTAAATCTATACCAATGTGTTAACTTGTTTGTGGAGTCTGTATTTAACCACTGCACTAACAGTAGTTCAAAAGGAATTACAGTGTGCGATCATTACTTCTCAGAAGGCTATACATGTCACCGATGGAGGTGATCTACAGAATTTTCAGTGTTCTAAAGCTAGGCATACACTGTTCAATTTTCTGTTCGATGATCCACAGTACCATGGAATACAAATTGATCAAAATACAGAAAAAACACGTCAGACACTTACCGATCTACTGAAATTTACCAACATGTCTGATCACTTTTTGATCGGATCACTTTGGGTCAATCGATTAAGCTAAAAAGGAATCAATTTTAAAACGATCGCTTTTTAAGCCGATCGACCGAAAAAATCTTACTGTGTATGGCCACGTTGATGCTTAGGACTGATGGTTTACATTTGTAAATCGTACACCTTCTACCATTGACCAAAAATGATCTAATATAAAATCGATTGGACATGTTGGTAAATTTAAGTCTATCTCACTAGTATATGACAGATTTTTCTAGGTATTTTGATCAATTAATATGCGATCGTACAATGAAGGACGCTCGCCATAGTATGATCGTGAATCGATTGTGTTTAAATCGATCACACTATGTGCGACCGATGTAAGATTTCTGATTTATTGTAACATCGTACAAGACTATCGAATCTAGGATCAATCGTAAAGAAATTGATCCATGTATGGCCTACTTTAGGGAGTCATGGGAATTATAAACTGCAGAGACTTTTGTTTTGCTAATTGCCCTCCAAGTGTTTAGTGACAGACAGACAGATACCATATTTTCCGGCGTATAAGACCACCCCCAACTTTTCCAGTTAAAATATAGTGTTTGGTATATTCTAGCCGTATAAGACCCCTCTTCCAACACACACCATATAAACATTTTTATGTCTACTCTGACTTTTCAACCCACAGATCTCCAACACCCGAAGTCCAATCTTATTTTTGGATTAGTCATTTACATTCCGTACAAGGGTCTAATAGACATCCAGACTATAATAATGTTTGAAACACACAATTATTATAAAAAAAAGTACATAAAAAATTATGAAATGTATCATTTGAATGCTTAAATCTCTTGAATACTTATTTGGTGAAAGATTTCAAAACAGTATTTATTGATTTCAAAACAGTATTTATGTTTGTTTATAATAACATTTTTATTTTGTTTTTGTTTTGAATTGTATTGGATACAGTTATCACTGTATCCAATACAATGGCATTCTCTGAACAGGTTAACTTCAAAGATCACATATGTAATGACAATGGGGTGATATTCCAGATTTGCTCTTTGAAGATATCCCAATTTGCATATGCATGTCCCGCGCCCCCCCCCTGCGCCGCGGGACATTCATGTGCAAACTGGGATATTCATATGCAAATTGGGACATTCATGTGCAGATTAGGCTGGTAGAGAGGTGACACAGCCGGCTTGCATAAGATCAGAGCTGCTTCCAACAAGCAGCAGCGCTAATGCCCACAAGTGGGTGAGAAGTTAGGAAGGAGATTAATGCCCCCTCCCTTCTAACTTAGGAGGGATGGGGAGTTACACTGCCTCCTAATTACCCATCACACACAACATTTGCACAAACGGGGTGGGAAAATAAATGGGAGGGAACGTTTCACTTACCTGATTGCTTACCTGGTGCTGAAATTGACATTGCAGAGTGTGACATCTGGTATTTGGAACACTGGAGTGCAAATCTTCACCTGCACTTCCACGTTTCAAATACAGGAAGTGACGTTGTGGCGGGTCATGGATCCAAAAAGGTTGAGAACCACTGCTCTAGAGATTTGCTGTGATACAGGTTTGTCGCATCACACTTCTGTCAGATATCGGCTCGCTGGGGAGACAGCTCTGCTCTCCCCAGCTCAGCGGAAGCTTTGCCTGGAGACCAGCAGTCTCTATGCAAAGAATCGGACATCGTCCGTATTTACGGTCATGTCCGATATCCCTGTTTTCGAGTGGGATTGATTGTCTAGCGATGGGGGCATATTATATGGGCCATATAGATGGCCGTGAGTGCGCACGACGCTTGAAGCGGCCATCGATCTGGCCCATATCTGCAGGTCTGTACCTTGCTTTACTGATCACACTTTCAGCATTGATTTTGTGCTTTGAGCTTAATTCAACAATCCCAGCTGTGCTTTACCGTGTATGGCCCATTGGAAGGAGCAACTATTGATGTTGGCTCAGACTTACAGTGGTGTCTTTTGAACTTGAAGTCTCGTTTTGCTTTGGTAATGATCATAACAGCAGCCAAGGCACTAGTTTGTCTTCTACTTTCAGAATACTTGGGCTCTAATAACAAATTAGAGTTCAAAGCAAGAGCACAGCTCTATGTGAACTACTAGTTTTATTTTATTATCCTGTTTTTTTATAAAAAAAAATACATTTGAGGAAAACGGAATGTTAACCTGCAGAAGAAATTTCAAGTCTGGTATTTTAGGCCGAGAGACCGGGTGCCCAAACTGAAACCCAAAACCACATTATTTATCTCAATGTACCAGCATGACAATTTAAACTGAATTGCACACAAATCATATACACACACATGCTCTACCTTCTACTTAGACATAAAACCTGCCCTAATTATTTCTAAAGCTGGCCATAGACGTCTCGATTTTACTGTGCGATTTCTAAGAGATCGATTGGCGCTATCGACTGTTCACAACTCAATGCTTGCATAAAGTGAGCAATCGATCGAAATGGCGAAAAATTTAATAAAAAATCGATCGGACAGAGATCAGACATGTCTGAAAATTTTTTAGTTGACCGATCAAGAATCGAAGGACATTTTTAGAGGCTTGTGATCGCTTCTATTGATATACCCAGGCGGGCCTCATCCCAACTGACGATTAATCAGATCACGAAAATGATGCCCTTTTCGATCGATGTACGACTTATGATCGAAGACTCAATTGAATGCCACAATCATTTAAAAAATCGATCTCGGGGAAATCGTGACGTCTATGGCCAGCTTTAAATATATATTTAAAAAATCCTGGGTCACATGATTTGCTTCAGTGCTTTGCATATGGACCATTTTTGAAAACTAGTACTGTTTCACCTAATTTCATCCCTTGCGTACCTCTGTGCTGCTGATCTCCTCTGGTCTCTTTTCAGCCACTTTCTGATCTCATGAGCTGGCATTTCATAGAAAGGTGTGGCCTGTGTAATATGTACAGAAATGTCCATTTGCAATCTTCACTAGAGTCCTTGTGTGACACAGGAAGAGAATAACTAGGAACCAGGGACAGAGTGTGGTCACCCTATAAAAATAAGTCGCTAAGGGATTTTTTTATGGCAGAATTTAAATTTATTTTAACATTTTTTATTTTGGCAAAGGTTAATGAAACATCTAGCCATGGCATTGTGCTGCAAGAACGTAAACCACTAAGTCACTTCTGTCCTAATAAACTATAACTGCAAGCATTATCTTCTGCCAAAAGAACTTGCTAAATACTACACTACCCAGCATGCCCTGCTGCCATTTCTAGCTGTTGTAGAACTACATAGGAACCTCCTAAACCCTAGGTGCCCAAACTGCGGCCCGGGGGCCGCATGCAGCCCTTTGGCTTTTCGGTGGCCCCCCTTGGTCCTCCACATGTGGCCCCCATAGCCTAACTGTTAAAGCATAGGGCATAGGAACTCACCTGTGATGTGGTCACAAGCTGACCCAGTTTTCCTAAACAACTTTGGCCGTTCTACATCAGTAAAAATGTTGATCGGAGAAACTAGGTCTTCATATGAGCGCTGCACCCAGGGGCAGGAGGGGGGTGGTTGCTGTCGGGTTTTGACTGCCTGTCGTGATCTGGTCCACCGTCTGCTGAGATATGTCAACAGGGGGAGGGTCTGGATCGTTGTTATATGAAGCCCTTTTGTGATGCTGAGGGCTGCACTTGTGGCCCTACATATCAACTCAGTTCCCCACCACTGTCCTAAACATTTTACGAAGTGCGTAATGTATTGCAAAGTTAACCAGTTAAAGGGCAACTAAATTAAAATAAAAATTGTACTTACCTCTGAGCTTTCCGAAGTTGCTCCAAAATCCTAAAATAATATATATGTACCTGCTCTGCTTTCGTAAATAATGGTTTAGCCCGAATTAACTCGGGCTGCTGTTACCTGCATTACCTGCTTGCAGGCAGC
>CM070036.1:60872054-60886300 GCA_036250615.1 Ptychadena robeensis | reverse complement strand
TTTTCAATGATAAACAGCGTAACGCTTTTGGTACAGAAATCTGGACCTCGGCGAAACGCTGAGGAGGTTAATGAACTGCAGTAACGCATATATCCACTGAAGGCTGCCAGATATTTTGTTTTCCATAGAAAAAAATGCCGCTTAATAGACATGTTTTTTTTATAGAGAGAAAGGGTAATGAGGGACATAGAGAAGTAATCTTCCTCCCAAAAATGTCTAAGGAGTACTGGAGCTGGTATAAACTAGAAAGAGTCGGTGCAACCAAACAAAGCAAATATTGTCATAAGATAAGTCATTGCCTCATACATCCACCAAGATCCATGCATCTACGGACAGTCAAAGTAAAAGTGTTATTCACGATCTGTGTAATATTCTCTGTGGCCAATGCCCAGTTTAAGGATTGTCCTGACAGCTGCACTGTGTACTGTGGTATACAATACAGGTTTGGGCCCCTGTACGTTAAAGAGTCACTTTATAAGCTGTGCAACATTACATATGTCTGTCCAAAATGTTTAAACACGTTTACTGCAGTGTTTTATTATAAAAAATTGTAACCTGTAGCATGTAAATGATGAAATATGTAATGGGTAGTAGCAGTTGAGCATCATAGATGATTGCTTAGTACAATGTGGTATTCTTTCTGCTAGTCTGATTGGCGGTCCTGTAGTGTATAGTGTTTTAAATGTATTCTATTTATAATGTTAGGGCTTAAGCCAGCTATAGACGCTTTGTTACACAGGCGATTTTGCGGCAGATCGGTAATCAAACGGTTGAATTGGGCGCAAATTGATGTCCACCTGGTGGGACTGGCTGCAAAAATCTATCGGCCAAAGAACGGACATTTCCATATTTCTTTGGTCAATTTCATTCCAGTGTCCCCATCCAAAGTATATGCCGGCACACAACGTGCGCGTGGCCGATTCCCGGAACGGCGGCCGTGTGTGATGACATAGTCTGCGAAATCGGCCACGCATCACACTGTCTAAATAAATAAAGTTCTTATTTCCCTGATTACAAGGCTTCTGCTTGCTTCTTTATTTTTCCAATTTCTTGGTGTGATAACTTTTACTTTAATTACATACTGTTAATTACATACTCTGCCACAGCAAATACGGTACTTTGTCTTGGTACTTTTTAAACCGCTCTTAAATATGTAAGTCATGTGGCTGCTGTTGGCATCTGATGAGGAATTGTCAGGATTCCATATTGAATGGAGGCTGTTTTGGGACCCAGTGTAGTTTTTGATCATCGGCTAGAGGAGTGTAGTTTATCAAGGCATTCTGCACTGTGACAGAAAACAATCTTAACTCCCATATTTCAGAGATGGAAAATATCTCAAGGTCATTTCATTGGCTCTGATTAAATTTTAAGATTTTTTTTTCCTTTCAGTCCCAGGTCTAGGTCAAAGTAATTGCACACCTATCATTTCAGAATGTATACTATAACTGTGTAAATCTATTGAAGGGTTTCTTATGTTATCCAAAGCACATGTTTTATTGCACTCGCAGAAAGATTGAACAGTTTCCATAAAAAGTCCTTTGTCTTTGTGTAATGCATTTTTCATCTTCAGAATAGACAATGGAAGTGTGTTCTGTGTAATGCTTTGCAATTATATGCGGCTTTGATATCATGCAGCCTGTTTACCACCTATGTTGCGTTATTGTTCAGAAATATTACATGGCAATGTAATGGCAATTTTATAGACTCTAACTTTACTATAGACATTAACTTTGCAGATACATTGAATTTTATGGGCCTGTGTCTCAGTCATAGTTATTTAAATTGATACCGTTAGTCCTCCATTTAAATAGAGTTCTATAGCGCATTACTTCACTAGCACCATTCCTAATCTTCAGACAGCCAATTTACCCATGGTACACCTCCTTATTTGCAGAAGTTTGTCTTACTAATATTCCAGGAAGTGCTTTAAGTGTGTACTACACCATGTCGACATAGGCCCTAGGTTGTTAAGTACAATCTAGTCTTCTAGAAGGCAAGGCTATTATATGGTAGACAAGTAGGGTTTTACCTAATATGGTAACACAAGACTCCTTTAGAGGGTAGCTTTGAATGGCAGGCACCAGTTTGCTTTGCGGCAAGAAATCATAGGCAGGATGTGGTAGAGCTGTGTAAATACCCAGTCTGGACAAGTGCATGTGTAATTTTTGCCATACATCATGGGTGCTTGTCCTGATCCCTAATCAATCTACCAAAAGTAATTGAAATCTATCACAACAAATTGAAATTTGTGATTGGTCTGGTTGTAAAATTTCACCTGATATGCAAGAATTGGATGGGTTTCGATGTTATGTGTCTCATTCTTATTTGGAGTCTGTGCACAGGCCTTTGAATAAAAACCGAATGTAAGGAATGGGCTTTGTGTCGGTTTCATTGTGTGGTAGTTGTGTTGGTGAATTTCAAACTGACAATTGTTATGTAACATCCTTAAAGCACACCTGAACCCACCAGACAAACTTTCCCCCCTAGCTAGCCAACCCCACATTATTGGAGCAATTTCAACAAATTCTGGACATTACCTGGATTTTAAAATCTGGCCAATTTAGGCGTAAGGAAGAATTACTTTCCCTCCTAACTTCCCACCCTTCTTGTGCAGATAATGTGCGGGGTGAAAATTTTAACGGGAGAGTAATGCCATCTCCCTCCTATTTTAGCCTGCTAGTAAATAGGAAGCAGGGGCAGTACACTTGCCCATGCTGGACGTGACGTTGCAGATTGTTATTCCCGGTATTGCCACTTCTGCTATCCAAATATCGGAAGACTACATAATGTCACTTCCTTTTAAGTTTCTCTTATTAGATTAGGGAACAATTGACCAGTATGGGCTTACTTTACACAATCACTGAATCATTCCACATCAAAAGAACTCTCTACCTACCTTTTCTTCATATCTTGTTTTGGAGATGCAAGTGATAGGAAGTCAGAAGTGGCAAATAAAAAGATTTTGCTGAAGTTTCTGGCCCTTCCATTAAGCAGCCAGATATTATCGAACACTCTTTAACATATCACACTGGAGAAATAATAAATGCTACAGTTTTTTTTCAGTGTGGGAAGAATGATTTATGGAACCCCTCTGCATGATAGAAAATCAGAACTTTACATTTATACAGGATTTTTACAGTATATGTTTGGTGTGTTGCCATATTTTGACTTTGAAGTCTAACAGGTCTGTAAACATATAGCAGCACATTTAATGTGGTACACATTAATTCCATGCAATTGGTTTTCAATGGGTACACGACCATTTTCTTTAGCTTTAGAAATTACATATGTAAAAAAAAGAAATTACATATGTTATATATAAATACATCTTCAAAATGTTGCCCTCTGTATGTTTGCAGAAAGTGCAGGGCACAAACACCTTTTAATGACAGTGTGTCCTAATGTTCCAGCCTTCTGTTCATGTAATGGGCTTATAATCAGTCCCTTTCTGTATGTCTGCCAAATATTTATATGTCCATAGCAATTCATATAGGTAAGAGTCTTTCAGATTAATATTTGTGGTGTGTGAAGAACAGCAATTACTGTTTTGCTTCAGTTAAAAACCACAAGCAATTAAGGTAAATAACCCTGGTGGTTTTGTTTGTCCACCCACTTCAGACTAATTTTTTTCTGCTTTTCACTGGGCCATGGACTATTTGTACAGTGCAGCATCTATGGTAAAGACAAATCTTTAATCAAACAAAGCCAGCACACCTACCAGACCCCTATAATGAACCTTTTTTTTTTTACATGGTCAGTTCTCATTGATCTGTAGAAATTAGGCAGGATTATTATTATATGGGTAAAGCCATTAATTATGCTTGGCTTCAGACTTCAGACTTCATTTTTTTTATATAGTGGGAGCTTCTCTCTCAAAGCAGCATATGGGATATTTTCAGATACCAACGGTTAAAGTGATCTACCCGTTGCTACATCTTTATAATAAAATGGTATGCCATTCACATTACATTCTCAAACAAATCTTTAATATGTCCACATGCTAGCATATTATTTGCTTTTCAATTTGGGTAGCTGATGAAAAGAGACCTATGCTCAATGTCTAAACTGTGGATTATGGGGCTACATAGTAACAGTTATTGCTAGGCCCTAAAATACTTTAACTTGTGAGTTAATAAAAGCGGTCATTGCTGAACTTCTAAAGAATGCTGATTGCCAGTATGCAAAGCTATTGGCTTAAAGCGGACCTACCACCTCACTGGACACTTGAGGCTTTGTTTCCATTGAATGCATGCCTAAAGTTGTTGCGCGTTTCCGCACATTTTTGCGACGCAATTTTTTTTTGTATTGCAGATGCGGTTGGGGCGCGGATGCGTTTCAAAGCGCTGCAGCTAGCGTTCAGAAACGCGCCCTAAACCGCATCCGCACCCGAACTCACACAACCGCACCAGTGGAAACTATATTGAAGTTTCCAATGGATGCGGTTGTGTGCGGGGGCGGCTGTAACCGCGCGGGAACGCTTCAATGGAAACAAGCCCTTACACTATCAGCAGCAGCACTGCTGATAATTAGGCAAAGATCTGAAATCGAATATGATGTACGTTGTTTTTTGTTAATTCTGTAGCAGTTTTCACAGATGTGTACTGCTGGCAGGTGAGTATCATGTGAATGTAATGTATGCGTTTTTTTTTTTTGAATATAGAACCGCTTTAAGTAGTTATACATTTAAAACCCACATTCAGTTAACACTGAACTGAAGAAAACAAAATTGTGCAGCTCTCCCTTTCCATTCCATATGATATATCAGAAATTCACCAATGCTCACTTATTGGGACCCTTACTTGAAGACAGTAGTGACACATGCATACAGTACCACATAACTATTTTGCTCCCCAACTCAGGCTTTAGTCATAGATAACTGACGCACAAAACCCTTTTTTTTTTTTTTAAAAGGTGCCCATCAAACCCTAGTGGTAGAGGCCAGCACATCCACAACAAATATTTAAAGTGTGACAATACATAATAAAATTCTAAAACAAACCTAAAAATGTTAACAAATCACTGCTGAATTTATATTACACCTATTATGTAAACTGGCCAGCATCCCATCGTAAAAATCTAATATGTTTCTTGTGGTTGGGGTTTCTGACGTATATACTGTATATTTACACCCTTTCTATAGAATGACACTCTATCCACCCTGCACAAAGAAAAGGCTCACATATAGCCCCTGTGTACTAAAATGGTTTCACATTTTTATAACCTAATTTGGCCAGATTTTGTGCATTACTAAAATGCTCAGCAATTCTTATTCTTAGGAAGAGGTGCAACCAATTCACTAAACAGAATGCGCAAGATGCTCTGCAGTAACAGAATGACAATCAATAAAACATAAGTGCTGTGTAGAAAATAACACAAGTTATTAGCATTAACTGACTCTTCCACATAAAGCCAGGTTTTCTTAGGATCCCCCAATACCAATTAGCTAGGTGATAAATAGGATCTCAGCTGAAACCCTGCATCAAAATGTGGTCAAAAATATTATACCTTAAAATAATATTGTGGCCAATATTGCTGGGAAGGGTTTTGGGACATTTTAAAAGTATTGCTTTAGCATGTGATTTTTGCATAAATTAAAGAGGTTCTATGCGCAAAATAAAAAAAAACACATACATTGACATAATACTCACCTGTCAGCAGCATACATCTGTGAAAACTACAACAGAATAAAAAAAAAACTTACCATCCTCACTTGCTCATTCCCAAAGCCATCATGTTTAGTAATGGCAAAGAGAAGCTGCCATCAAAATCCCACGGGACTGCGGCACTTCATCCCAGGTGCCAGTATTTACAAAACACGCCACAGCGGGTACGTCAGAGTGACGTAATGACATCCCATCAGGGAGGCGGCAGGAAATTTGAAAGTAAAGGGCATGAAATTAGTTTTCTTTGTAGAAAACTGATTTCAATGTGCTGCTACGTACAAAATATCGCCAGAATAAAAAGTCACTGGTGCCCCAGATGTGCCCATTTGCAGTAACCCTCTCTTCCCTGGTGTGATTTTACTACATCCATCACACCAGGTTAGAGAGGGTTAACAACAATGGGCACATCTGGGGCACCAGAGACATTATTTGGGCGAGATTTAGTACATAGCAGCATAGCTTTGTGCCCTGATTTTTGTGTTTTCTCTGTTTATTTTATTTAAAAAACAAAAAAAATATTTCACATAATTGTTTGTTTCAAACATTATTATATTCAGGATGTCCATTAGACCCTTGTACGGACATATTTTGGAAAGTTACATGCCTACAACATAAAGAAAAATGTACCATTGAAGTCTATGGTGCACTTTTGGTACAGAAATCTGGACCTCAGCAGTGCGCTAGGGAGGTTAAGACCCCCACACCAATGACAGAGTAAACATTGAACTTAACATAATGCCAGTCATGCTAATGGTTTGCAACTTTGCCATTTCTTTTTGTGGAAATGCAAATGGTGCAGGGAATATACATTTTGCATTACATATTGTGGGTTCTTACTGGATTATTCGTGCAATGGCCGGCTTCTCTTTCTCAGTTTTTTCAGCCATATGGACATATTTGTCAATGTAAGATTTTTTAGCACAGGGGATAAGTAAATATTTTCCAAAATTTAACTTTGGCAAAAAAAACACCAAAGTCAGTTTGATGAAAATAGATATTCTTAGTCTGGTGTTAGTTAGGTCTTAGATTCTTTCCATAGTCTTCCACTCACAAAACTGACTAGGCATTGATCCTTTTTCCAAAATACCCAGAACTGAAACCCCTTAATGGAATGGTTCAATATTTCATACTTTATATTTTGATCCAAGAAACAACAAGCACATTTTATAGTTAAATTATAGTTTTTTGTCACATAACATACTGTTGGCAAAAATATTCGTAGTTTTATCAATCTATGAATTGTTGTTTATTCTGCTTGCTATAAGTCTATTTCTAACGCGATCAGGCGCAATTGACCAGGTGATTCTCACCCGCAATTTTCTTTTAAAAATTGCCCCCATTATATAAAAAGAATGAATGGGCAAGATTTTTCTATTGCGTCCATGCGCGATCAAAAATCGTGCCCATTCATGTCTATGGGCGCGATCATAAAAATAAGATTGCGCGATCACCCCCATCAGTTAAGTGGGGACAAGCCCATTTAACTGAATGAACGCGATCAACGACAATTTCCACATGCAATTTAAATGATTAAATGTCTATGTGGGAACATAGCCTAAAGCTGGCCATACACCTGCAGGATTCTCTGTCAGATTTCCTTCAGATCAGATCAGATCTACCAACAACCATGTAATATGAGGACCTTTCTACACCTTCCAATCACTATGTATTGTATCAGGGAGGTCACTATACTACATGGTTGTTGGTAGATCTGATCTGATCTGAAGGAAATCTGACAGAGAATCCTGCAGGTGTATGGCCAGCTTAAGATTGCTTTGTTAACATTAGGTAAAGGCTTCTTTTATGGGAATGTGGTATGAACTGTCTACCTTTCCATAGATCACTAAAAAAGCAATTCTATTAACAAAACAGGGTTCTATTTTAGGGTCCCCATACACCTTTAGATTTCTCTGTCAGATTTCCGTTAGATCTCCTTCTGTTTTACCAAAACCATGTAATATGAGGGACTTGCTAAACCATCAAGTCTACCTGTGTTCAATCACAGAGGACCCGGCACTACATAGTTGTTGGTAGATCTAAAGGTGTATGGCCAGCTTTAATCATGTTCCTTTCTTCTTTTTTTTGTTACTAACATCAAGCACCTTGAATCCATTATCTTTCATTTCTTTCTTTCATATCCCTTTCATTTTTATGTAGAAGAAATGCATCTTGGTTGTGGCAAGCCAAAAGTTACTGGGACAACAAAGAGCTTGAACTAAGCCCGTACGGGCAGGGTCCTCTATTCCTCCTGTGTCATTACCTGTACCTGTGTGTTATACTGTGTTGTATCTCTAATGTATTGTACAGCACTGCGTAATATGCTGGCGCTATATAAATAAATGTTAATAATAATAATAACAACTAATGGTTTTACTTTTAACTCAAACAGAAGTAACACTTTGCTTACAGTCTGAAGATTATACCTTTTTGTCTTTCAGAAAAAACAGCGGACCAAAGAGCTATCCCAACTTTTCCATTCATACAGTCCATATGACCATAAGGTAAGGCACCATTATTGCTGGCTTATCACATGATAAGTGTTTTATTAAGTTTTTACTTTAAGTTTCCTGTAATTTTTATAAAATGTTTCCCTTATGCGCACAATTTAGTTTTACAACATCAGCGCAAACTCACACATTTGCAGAGCGGCATCTTCTCCATAACCACCCCACTGTTGTCAAATTTCTGCTGGCCAACTCCCATAGACAATGCCAGGTCTGCCCAACCGTTGTAGATCCTAGGAAGAGACCTCTGGAGCTTTATCCATAAGTGCTGTAGGCTTTATGGGAAAAAATAGATTTTTCGCTGGTCAATTGCTGAGAATGATCTCTCTTAAGTTTGCCTCTCATTGTTTTGCAAAGAACCAGGTATATACAGATAGGATGCCATTGATTTTGCCTGTTAAAAGACTTAAGTAATTATTTCACACATAGCAGTAAAGAAATAAATATCCAGGCCCAGGTGACTTTTTATAGCTTTAGAACATTTAATAAGGCCAGATGGAGAAGCACAAGATGGCCTCAGCTTACCAGATTGGGATCTAAGCCGAATGAATGAATGGGTCTCTTATGTACTATATCTCATCTGTCAGTGTAGCTTTATTTAGGTAATATATTGCAGTAAGTAGGTTTAACATTTTGTTTAAAAAAAAAAAAAAATTTTATTTGAACTAGAGTTCCACTTAATTTGAGAATGGTACTAAACAAGGAATGTACTGTATTTTTCGGACTACGCACTATTGGGAGAGCAGAGGAGAGACTCTGCAGCTGTTGGCCCCCCTCCTCCCAGTCAGTGGGAAAGATGGTGAAGATGCTGTGAGTGTACTGCTGCTAGTGACATCTTCTGGCTGTATTTGACATTGCATTCATTTATTTCATTGTATTAACCCAATTGATTTGAAAATTTATTGGTCAGTTGCGTCTTATAGTCCGAAAAATGCGGTAAATGCTAGTAACTTTGTAGCATGCATGTTCCATTAAACAACTAAAGCTAGCCAATTGATTAAATTGTCTTGTGCGATTTAAACATCTTCTGTTAGTCTTACATCGACCGATGGTATTCCAGAGGAATCAATGCAAAACCAATTCATTTCAGACAGCGAAAGGTGTGTGTACATACATTGTCCAAGGTCTGATTGGATACACTGGTCTTCAGAAATTTTGATTGATTTCATTGACTTAAACAATAGTTTTTTATGTGTTTTTTTTGTTTTGTTTTTTTATATCGAACAGAAAAATTCTTCCAGGCATGAGCACCGTAAGGAAATGTAGCATCTGTTGCTTAGGCCCATAACACAGCCTGCCTTGTTATGACATTGTTATGGCAATACTTAAATATTTTCTTCAAGCAGTGTTTCATCTTCAGGTTGAAACCCCATTGTTAGAATGTTCGGTTATTAGATAGGAGCAGCATTGTGTTCACTTTATTTTCGGAATTTTCTTAAGTTTTAGAAATCTGATTTCCTAGCACAAGGAAACTATTATTTCTACATAAGAACTTTTGTAAGAACGTGGTCATTCACTTCTCTGCAGCCTCCTCCATTCATATCCTTTGTGGCATCATATCAAAGTGTCCTCAAATGATTTTGGCTTTACTTTTAAAGACTTACACACTCCTTTACAAATTAGTCATTAGGCAACGTACAATAGAATGTGACTGTTGATCTATGCCTTTTGATGTTTGTTTTAGAGCCTTTTTAATAAATTATTATAAGTTATCTGGCTTGTGAGGGTTGTTTGCCGCTGCCAAGTAGAATTTTTCTTTTTTTACATGTGCTCATTATGTTTGCCCATGAACACTTGCAGGTGAGCTCAGCAATGTGGTTAAAGGTTAATTGTAATTCCTTTTTTGTATATATGGTATCTACTTGAATATAATTTTATGGGTTGAAAGGCAGTAATTATTAAATGCTCACATTCATTCCAGCTGTCAAATAGTCAATTGTTAAATTTAGGGCATAAAATTAGAAAAATTGCATTGAGCTAATTTTACTAGAATTCAAGATATTTTTCTAAAACAAGAAATGGCTAAAGCCCCCCATACACGTTCCGATTTTTCATACAAATTTTCCCGACCGACCAATGTGGTCGGGAGATTAATCGATCGGGACATTAATCGGATACGGAATTATGTACCGTAAAGTCGGTCGGGACCGCTTCGGACCTGTCCGTAAATTTTGGTCGATCTGCTGTAAAATAGTGTCAGGCTGATCGGTGATCATTCTAATTCAGATTTTTCGTGCCAGCCGACCATAACATTTTAGGTGAAAATCGGGTGACACGATTGGATGAAAAATCGGTCGGGAGAATAATCGGAACGTGTATGGGGGGCTTCAAGTAATTTAAGTTTTTTAATTTCTTTGGAGAAAGAAGGAGAAACAAGACACTTGTTGCCATGTGTATAAAATAGAGCTCCTAGCCATGAAATAACCATTTTCAAACATTTGTAGAACAGATTGTTTTGAAGAGCTTAACCTTCCTAGTGCTTCTGACGGCACTATCTTGTCCTGCACTTGCTTATGCAGTATTGCAGCTGACGCCGGCCACTCAGCTCACAATCCCCGGCCACTCTGCTCTGCTGTCCTGTCGATCTTATCAGCGCTGTGACACAACCTCACCGCCAATCTGCAAATATGTCCAAATTTGCATATGAATATCCCATTTGCACATATGTCCCGCGGCCGGGGGGCGGTACAATCATTGCATTGGATATTATATCAATTGGGATCTTCAAGAGCCAACCTGGAATTCACCCACATTGTCATTCCAGATGGATGTTTGAAGTACCTTTCAAGATGCCATTGATTGGATACGTGATGACTGTCCAATACAATCAAACAAATAAAATGTTTTATAAAACAAAATCGTTTTGAACTCATAATACTGTTTTGAATCTTTTACCCGGCCCACCCCCCCTACACCGCCCCCTACCCACCCACCCCCCGCACCCACCCCCAACCCCGCCCCCCCACACCCCGTCCCATCCCGCCACACCCCCCCTCCCTCCCCGTTTACCTCCTCCCCCCCTTACCCGCCGCCGCCCCCCCCCCTTTCCTCCCCCGCCCTCTCCCCCCCCTCCCCCCTACACCACTGCCCCCCCCCCACCCTTTAAACCAATAAGTATTCAAGAGATTTTAAGCATCAATGTAATTCATAATTTTTTTGTAACTTTTTTTTAAAATAATTTGTTTCAACATTATTATAGTCCGGATGTTATTGACCTGTACGACAGATTTTTGAATTCAAGCCTACAAAACCCAAAATATTTCCATTAGAGTCATGGTGCCTTCTTGTACAGAATCTTGACCTCAGCAGTGCGCTAGGGAGGTTAATGAATATGAAAGTTGCCAACACTCTTTTTTTTTGTTTCCTGTGGTGTGACTAATCATTCTTCTCTGGCTGGCCATCCAATGGTTGAGCCTGGTTTTGGTGAATGCTAGGAAAATTTTACTTACCTGGCTTATTCTCTAAAGTTTGGCCTAGGGATGTGTAATCAAATAGGTCGTACTTTATGGGTCGAGCCATAAATCCCCTTGGTTCTGGTGACCTAATTGATGTGTCCATAGCGCATGGCATGGTTCATGTCCTTTGACAACGTGGTATTTACCATATCCACAATACAGCACCTTATTATTTTTCATGAGCAAAGCGCACCCGAAAACACGGGCAAGTTTTTCTCACGTCACATAATCCACCCATTATTTATCATTGTGGCTCTGGTGCGTCTGTGTGACCACAGTGCCCATAGGGGAATGCCAGGGGCATCTGCACTGGGCAGTTTTCCCCCACAGTTGCTGTGTAGACCTAGTCCAAAACAGATGAGTCTACTAGACACTAACATCGTTTTAGGGATGGTAGTCCCATGAAAACACTTTGGTCAATGGATCCCCATGGGAGAAAAAAAAAAGTTAAATAGTCATGTTAAATGTTTTTTAGTGAAAAATGTTGTTCTCCTTTTGTCCAAATTGATAAGAATTATATATATATATATATATATATATATATATATATATATATATATATATATAAATATATATATATATATATAATCTCCTTAAACAACAGCAACTTTAAGTTTCTTCTCCTGTTTTTTGATACTGTAAGTCGTCTTGTTTTCAGCCAACATTGTATATGCATCTGTTAGAACAAATGGATGAATCTGCCTGTAGTTCCTTATTCATTCAGGCATTTTCTTTGGATAACATCGATATCAATAATTATTCTCTTATGGTAATAATACTATTGATGTATTCATGTTGTCTAAAAAATGTTTTTTGAAAATATGAGCATATGCTTATTAGATTAGGAAAAAAAAAAGTAATTTGTTTTGATTGCTTAGACATACTAGGATGAATACACTGTTCTGTAGGAATTGTGAATGTAGAATGGGAGCTTTCTTTAGTTTTTGTTTTGTTTTTTTTAACATTGTAAGGCTATGTTTCCACTTATGCCATCAGCCATAGCACAGACACTATTTTAATCGGGTGGTCGATCACGCGCCATTGCTGACGCAATTATCTTTCAGTTATCCAATAATGAGTATGGCTAGGGCTCCACATGTGCTAAAATCCCTGTGTTGAATGCAGGGATTTTAGCGCAGTGCACAAGCTGACCATTTATGGCAATGGTTTGTGCTGACATGGCGGATCCCAGCACCCTAGCCTATCACTTGAACTTCAAACTTGCTATTCATCGATTTGGCTAACAATCAACCATTAGTTTTAAACACATTTTCTTAATGAAGTGGTGTTTTGCGTCGCCAAACTTTCATTTTCATATGTAAATATGATATATTGCTGTTTTATGGACATAAATCTTTGTGGTTGTTATTTCTATAATCCTCTGCATTTAGTGGATTGGCAGGGAGTAAAGGCATGGTATACAGTCCCTAGTGAGAGCAGTCTTTGAGTGAATGATATCCTGTTATAATACGAGATGAGCCATTTTACATGAAATGCTTGCGTACATTAGTTTAATTATCTGTATTTACTTTATGCCAACTGGTAAAGATTTTTCATCTTTATGCAGAATGGAAGTTTACTTTGCTGTTTAATAATGTCATAAATTAAGGCCAGCAAACAACATTAATCTAACATTTGCTGTTTGATAAAATACCTTTTATAGAATAGCGATCATATGTGATGTTTTCAGCATACAGCAGGCTGTTGTGGGGACAAAATAAATAGGCTTGTCTTCAGACAAACCTGTCCAATTGCTGGAGAACTGATTTCAATGTTTGGGAACTATATTACTCAAAATGCCTTTTCTAGGCTGTACAAAATCAAAAGGATAAACTGAACTTCCAACTATCACATTGGTATATTTATACTGCCGGCTGGAACACAAATGTAAATGGCTGTCGAGGCCAGAAAAAGGAATCATTGTTTGGCTCTCCATTAGATTGAAAGTTTTAATTGGCACAAAATATTGTGTTAAGGTGTAACCTGAGGCTCCTGTAGTGTTGCACGATTTACACATTAGTAGACATGTTCTTGGAGCAGGTATATTGGGTCTGTACTTCTCTAGTGTGAATCCTGGATATGTTAGTCCCTATGGAACCTCTATCATGGGCTTTAGAAATAAGAAGAAAAACAGATGGATAACTTCTTGGAAAATATTATTTTCAAATCTAAACTGCATTTGTTGTAGAGAAGTCCTGACTCTCTTTTCTTACCTTTCCAGATCCTGAATTGTTCACATATGCACGTGTTTACACTAACTGGCACATTGTACACACACCACATGTTACCACATGTGCTGCATTTTTACTGGTGTATATGAAATGCTCACCCTGCTATAATCAAATGCATGCAGCCCTGTATTATGTATAAGTGCACCGCATTGCACCTTAATGCATGATGCAATGCATGTGAATGGTCAAACATGTAGAAACCTGTCTACTGTGCATTAACGCATATGTGTTGTGGTAACGCACAATCCCACATTTCTCACATTCTCTTTAGCAATTTGCTTATTTTTTTTATCATCTGCTAATTTCAAATGAGAATATTTGTATTAGAATTTTGAGTTTATCATCTTCATGTGGACCTGAAGGCTAAAAATAAAGGCTAATTAAGCAAAAAAT
>CM070036.1:60848765-60872018 GCA_036250615.1 Ptychadena robeensis | reverse complement strand
CCCCCCCCCCCCCCAATATATCATACTCATTCATACCTGCCAAGTTTTCCCTTTTCTAATAACATGTACCATATACCAGAAGTGAAACTCTGTGTGACATCACTTTCTACAAAGTGAAAGTGACATCACTTTCTACATCAGGTAAATGTCATGTTCCCTCTCTCCTATTTACTGGCTGGCTCATAGGCAGAAGGTTAACTTCCTGTGTGAGTGCCAATGGTGCTTTATATAATGGATTGCAATCATAACCTACACAATCGCAGCTGGTACTGTAGCCATGAAATGAACCTAAAAATGGTATTCATGTAGAAAACAGCAAGCATTACTTTCATGTTAGTGATGCTAGTATACAATGGTTATGAAAAATTTGTAAACACCCCTATTACTACGATAATTTTGTGATCGAAGTCTCAATAAATCCTTGTTAAACTTTTTCCACCTTTAATGTGACCTATAACCTCTAAAACACACAATTTTCCCTAATATATTTTGTAATATAAAATATTTAATATTCTGGTTGACTTTTTCACAACAAGGTTTGAGTTGGACACCTCTACAAAATAGAGCAAAAAAGCAACGCAGCTGATAACATAGCAACTGAGGAGGAGAGCATTGTAGGTACAACCCATGTTAAGCTGTTGATATTGATACAAGGAAATTCATGGGGAATCTGGAAGGCTTTGAAAGATCCGGAATAAAATATTTTTTTTTTTGTCTCAATACCTACATCATTTAACAATTCCCTGTTCAGAGTGGTAAAGCATGGTTCTTGTAGTCCTGGGGGAAATTACTAGATTTGAATAGAATTACTAGCTTAGTAGGGTTATAGGAGTTACATTTCTTCCAGGAGAAAAAAAGGCTAAGAAGAGGCGCCCGTTGTTTAAAGCAGAATCTTCTGTATTTTATTTTTGGTTAGAACAGTTACAGGTTAGACGTCGACGCGCTTCGTGGCAACTCACGCCACTTCTTCAGGACAATGTATATTAGAATCTGTTAAAAAGACAACAATAAAAGCCATATATGTTGGCTTGTTTGTTTTTTGCCATTAAAATTCACAATAGATTTGATTAAAAATATAGCAGGAATGTCAAAAAATCAAACTCTGTCATAGTAATAAATAATTTAGTTAAAACTCTATATAGCCATTGGTTACACTTGTAATGAGTATATATATGAGTTAAGAAAATTAATAATTATTTAGTTATTATGAAATTAACGAGTATAAACATACATACATACATACATATATAGATATAAAAACCTGTATAAGTGCCTGGGATTACAATATATTATTATATATGTACAATATATGTTTTTTCTCTCATATATTTCAGCAGGAGAAATTGTATCTTAGGTTGATTTCTGTCACTTCTCATAGAATCATATATAGAAGCACTGTATAAATTTCTTATAAAATCCTTTTAGTCTGTACAATTAGAAAAAAATCTACAATAACAATTAACAATAAGTAAGAAAAATGAATCAAATAGTACCAATAAATAGAGGAACTCATACATTAAAGATGTAAAAAAAAATTTCAAGATATATCCATCACATTAGAAATGGTTTCCAATTATGGGTGGGGATATATACAAGTGTGGCTATGTGTATTTCTTTGTACCTGTGAGAGTTGATTCTACTCACATAGTAGTTGGGCTTAGGGTTTGTAAGGTGCTTTTTTAAATGGAGTTCGTTACCTCCTGCTACTTTCTGTGTATAGTGTTTGCCAGAGGATAGAACAGGAGTCTCCTGTTTGCCGGAGACTCCTGTTCTATCCGTGCATGTGTAATGGCGCTGTAATGTTTATACTCTAGCTGCCGTCTAGAAAGTATGGGTAAATGGGCGGTACTTCTGTGTTAAATGACTCGGTTTAGAGCTAGTCAGGGTGTGTAACACGTGCATATGAAGAGGGATATATTTTCTATGTGGTGTCTACATATAAGCATACATATATATATATACATACATACATATATATATATACGTCCATACACTGGTGTATACGGGCATACATTCATATTCAATCAAAGTCCAAAAGATGAAGAGATTGCTATTGAATAACATGAAGAGTTATTTTAATCCATGATGTGGGATGAAAATGGGACCATTTTATGAGGATGGTCCTCTGATGTCACCAACTGGAACTCCAAAGAATTGCTGGAGCAAATGCATGTAGATTGAAAGTACTTGCAAGTGATTAGCACATGATGCAGCAAATGATAAAACAAGTATATTCCTTTAAAAAGAAAATTTAAACTGTTAATTCAATAGTTTAAGTAGATGTTAGTTTGTTAGACCTCACATCTTCTAAAATATGCATCCATGGCTGGCGCAATTGCTCCGTCAAGTGTCCAACTGATTCACAATGGAGACTATTTAAGCTGTATATCCTGAAGAAGTTACTTAAACATCATGAAATACGTAGATGTTATTTTATTTGCCCAAACAATATCTTTTATATAAATATTACCAAAAGGCAGGCACCTGTTTGAGTTGTAGTCTTCCATGAATCCTACTCCAGCTACTGTAACATTTGTATACTTGACTCTGACCACTCCTAACAGATTCTTTTTCCCCCTTGTTTTCTGAACCCCCAAATATGTGGTTCAAAGAAAAGGTAGAAACTTCAGTGTGGAATATGTTTGGACCTATAGGATGTAGGCTTTATAAGCTATTGGCCTTTTGTACAGATACAACATGCAACATTTCATGTTGTCTTTCTCATTTTGTGTTCATTTGCTCCTCCAATTAAATTACCTCTGCGCTCTCATGCCTGAAAATTGAGTGCCACATTTCAGGAGAAACAACAGTCTTCTATTTGAAAAACCATTAATCTTATTGTGCTGTCACAAGTGTAAAATTAAAGGATTAGATAATATGCATATAATCATTCCTTACAAGCTGGTACAACAGAAGTGCATTATTGCAACAAGGAAACTTTAAAGTTTGTGCCCCCCTATAGATTTGAGAGCTTAATGGTATCTCCTGTAACTTCATCTTTCATGCACTAAAGACCAAATGCAGGGCCAGCAGCACGTAGGGCCTTTATCTTATAATAGAGGAGTTATAATGATGTTAGGGGGTGAGGAATAGAGCAAACGGCATCTAGAGACACCACGTACTGAAGAACAGCTGTCCCAGCATACAGCAGGGCTATCTTTCATGGGCTTTTGGGAAGACTTTCATTTACATAGGTTGTAACCTTTTCTTTGTGCTCTTGGACGGTGTGTTCATTCTGTCACCATTGTCAGACTCCTTGGTTGTTATAGATGTCAGCTTCATTGTTGGAAATTTATGTGTGGCTTATAATTGACAAATAGTGGCGTGTCCACTCCTATCCCCAGCTGCTAAAGAAGAATAAAGCCAAGGGAAATTGGGGAAGATGCAAAGAAAGAAACGCAATTAAAATAATTTGGTCAAAAAGTGGTAATTTACTTAACGAATACCACAAATAGGATGTCTATTTTATTTCCTTCCTTTTCCAAAAAAAGGCTTATTTGTGCTGATGAATTTCGTACCAGGGCAAGTTGAATTTCAGTGATATCTTATTTTGCTGTATAATAATATTTAATATGTGTAATATTGGTTCTGCTTTCTGATTTTTTGTTTCTATTTTTGCCTTAAAATCTCCAAATTCAATTTATAAACAATGAACAGTTGTTGATGGTAGAATTCCTAACAAGTTTTATAATATATACACATATCATAAATTGTCAGTATAAACTCAGTTCCACTAAGTTTTTTTTATTCTTTGAACATTTTTAATCTTTGAATATTCCGAGCGCAATGCCTACATTTTCTATGCTTTATGTGGTGTTAATACAGCGGTCTCGCAGTGTTATCTTGTAATTTGTTGTGTTTGATGACTAAGGCTGTGTGTCCACTACGGAAAACACGGTTTTCCCCCGTGTAGACCGCGGGGAAAACTGCGTGGTGCAGCCACCCCCTGTAATCTTGTATGGGGAATGATGTGCCAGTTGGGGCGGCGTGGCAGTGGGAGCAGATTCACGATGCCTGCCCAGGCATTGGGGATCCAGGGGTGTCCCGTGGCTGCACCAGCAATACCGCGCCCAGTCAGCAGGTGCTATGGATACTCACACGTCGACGTGGCCATAAGGCCCCCCATGGTGATGGGGCGATATAGAGTAGACCGAGCCTAAGTTAGTGCATGTAATGGTGGAAAGTAGGTCCTCAAAACAAAATATGTAAGCAAAGCCCCTCTACCTTACTGGTTGACTTTACAGTCTTGTTGAGCACTGTTTTACAGCTCCAGACCTTGCAGGCCAGATCCACTGACATCTATAGTAAATCTAAAACTAAATTAAATTTAGTTCATTGTAGTTTAAATATAGTTAGATAATAACTCTGTAATATGTAATATCCTCTGTGGCCCTCAAGCAGTAGAGCTGGACAATCCTCTAGTGACCAACTGGTAAATGCAGTTAAGTAACTTTTAGCTGCTGCCACATTGAGGCACTCTTATTGGACCGGTTGGCTGCCGGTTGAGGCTTAGCTAGACGTCATGGCAGTGAAACTTTAAATAAAAAGTAGCACCAGTACTAAAGAATCTCACACAAGAGGCATTTCTATCTAATAATGGTAATAGGGGGTCAGTGAGACTTTTTTGGCGGTAGTTCTCAAAATGTAGGTTCACAATGTCTGACATGTTTTTTCACGAATATAGTATGTTGATAATAAATGACCTACTTTTCTATGCTTATTGTGTTTGCCTATCAAATGTGTTTATATTTTATGTGGTTCATTACCTTTTTTTCAGTTTTATAATCATTCAGATAACATGGCATAATACATAAACATCTTTCCACATGACTTGAGAAAGAAACTTTTCCTTCACTTTGAGTTGGTGTATCCTGCAGTGCATTGCTTAGCAAGAAGTTTTAATGATCTTAAGTGAATCACTTAAACGCCACTTTATTTCCTCTTCAAGCGTTGACACATAAATTGTTACTAAGTTTTACACCCGCAGTGGCCATGCTCTTTATGGCATGTAAGTGCTTTGATCTCTCATATATACTTCTCCTGCTGTAGAGACTGCCAATAAAGCAATAAAATCATGGCAATAATTTCACTTCACGTTTCCTATATTGATCCCGAATAGAGCAGACCATATCCGTAAGGAGCCTTCCCAGACTAATGTTCTGTGTGGCTGTGTTTAAACATCAACGCAGGTTCACAAGCTGCTCCTGATTAGCTACCCCATTTTATTTATGTATATATGTGTGTGTGTGTGTGTGTGTGTGTGTGTGTGTGTGTGTGTGTGTGTGTATATATATATATATATATGTGTATATATGTGTGTATATGTATGTGTATATGTGTATATATATATATACACACACATATATATAAATAAAATGGCGTGGTCAGGAGCAGTATATATATATATATATATATATATACTTGACCATCTTTCTGACGCTGGTCCACATGATGTTTGTATACTTAAATTAGAGGTGAGCAGGTGATCACAGGAAACTGCGTCAGGATGTAGTGGTCACCCTGTGTTGTAGTGTGCCAGAAATACATCCAGTCTTTTCACACTTATGCAATTTAACTGTAGTTTATTTAGGTGTTTGGCTGGAGTTTCCTTTAGTTTCACACTACTTTTTGGAATATGGTAAGTAAAGCATGTGGATTTCGATGTGGCTGATGTAATAGTTAAACAATTTCATAGTCCATAGAAAGTAAGCAATTATTTTCCCAAATGTGTAATTTCATTTAGCACAGGGAAAAGCAATAACATCAATAAACATGTCTATCTGTTTATTAGGAAATTATTAAAAATGTTTCTAATGCATCTAGTTTGAATATGTGTTGATACCAACTCACTGTTGGTAACTTCCAGAGGTAAACTCAGACATGGAGAGGACAGATCTGATGAAGATTTGACTGTATGTGTTTACAGTGAACATTCTAATTGCAGCAAAAAAAGTGTAAAGAGAGGGATGACTTTATCAAGAGGCTTTTGAATTTGAACTGCAAATTATTGTTAACATTCAGGTTTCTGTCTATCAGTGTTCTACCAAAATTCTTTTCACTACTTACTTCCTACTTGATCCCAAAAATATTTTTGTCTGGAACTCTACCATTATGTTTAATAAGGCAGTGATTTATTGATTTGGAGTCATTACTATATAAATGTTTATTTCAGTTGTGTTTATAAAGAATATACAAGGTATAAATACCTTATGTACAAGGTGTACATTTAAATCTGCTGAAATATGCCATTTTGCATTTTCACAACAAAAACAACATATGACCTTTGGTGTCCAAGAGCTTGCATACAATAATACAACATGGAAAATGAAGCTGTAACTTATTTAAATCCCTTTTTTTATATCTTGCATGTTGTGCGTGTTTTTTTTTTTAGAAGTTATAAATAAATTGTGCATTTAAAGTAATAAAGGTGCATTTAAAGTAATAAAACCAAAAAAAGTTGCAATTTGTACATACCTCTGAACTCACAATAGAGAAGCACTCCAACATCCTTAAAATATATACTTACATGCTCTGCTCTTGTTTCGGGCAGTCACCATATTTAAACCTCTGTAGATGCAGTCTTTCTTGGGTAAATTAACTGCACTAACTTTTATGGACACTAGAGGCCAGTAGATATATTTACATTGGGGAAAACCTAGCTCCATAGAATGTGATTTCTATCTCCCTGCTTTTTGTGGGAGAAGCTTTTACAGCCATGGAAGTTTCTGAAGAGATGTGAGGACCAGCAAGGAAAATTCAGGATGATCTATTACAGGTAAGGATTTGCTATCTTTTCCTGACAGATCTATATAATGGGGTTTTTGCCATCGATGGACATAAAACTCATTAGGTGAGTTTAAATCAGGGAATACACTTATAGCATGAGCATCATGCACGCTCAGGCCACGCTCATCTATCTGGCCCATATAGCCAGGCATACGTGGCTCGATGAAGAAACAGATTAGAGCACCATCAGGCAACCTGCGCGCCCTTCTGTATTTAGACCTCCTGCACAGGGGGTGTTGGTTTTGTTTTTCACCCTTTTTTTCTGTCTCTTCGCGGTAAACAGTTCTTGTTCCTACACTACAGAGTGTAAGAGATAACCTCTTACATTATTTTACAAAAAAATCCTAAACTTTCTGCCCCATTCAATATCTGTAAACTTTACCAAACACTGTAAATCAATAAAATATCAGTTAGTGCTTTTCTCTGGTGTACTTAATTTTTGGTAGTCTAGTAGACCTATGACAATCGTTACAGTCTCCAGAATAATAGGAAATAAAACCCCCTTAGCAATGTGTATGGCTCAATAGGGTTTATTTGAGGGAGTGTGAAAAGTCGTTAGATGCCAATTTACAAAGGAAAGTGTCAGCTGCCTAGTTAATGAACGTGAATGCCCTTTATTACATCTAAAGGATGATAACTGCTTGACAGAGTCTGCCATTACTGGAAAAATACAAGGAATTATTTTGTCAGTTGAAACTTTTGTGTGTGTGTTTGTTCTAATCCCAGCTAGATTTGGTAGCTTTCCTCAAATCAAAAGTCTGCAGTTTTCTGCTTAACAAAGCGAGGGCAGAGCACTGGGTGCAGGTCCTCTGGGATGCAGCAGCTATGTTTACTTGCCTGTGTCTCTGTATTATGGGCTAGGCTGTAGGAACCAAATTTCCATCTGTGAGCACATCATTATAGATAGCACTGAGTGGTCTTTTCATTTTGATTGATGCTGCTGGTTCTGCACCATCTGGCTCCTGATAGGCTGCATTAATCATATCTTGGACTAGGAAAGTCTAGGCATGACTGTTTAATATGTATTCTTATTTAGTGTCACAACAGAGCTTACTCATAAAGCCTGCTAGATTTGATGCATATTTCTAGAAATTCAATGGTTAGTTTGGATAACTGGGTCTTTTATGAAAAAGAAAAATCATTTCCCTCTAGTAGTCTACAGGGCAGTCACATGTCTAACTGCACCATAAGACACATAGATAATGTCTAGGATAAACATTGTGAAATCAACAAAATTGTTAAAAAGATGTTGTAATTGCCCTTCAGTTAGGGTTAGTAACTTGTTGTTACTTGATCTGGGATCAGTGTGCACTGGCAAGAGTGATATTTTGTTGTTCAACAGCATTGTTTATTATTTTTTATTGTTGTATATACAGCTGGCTAGTTTTATATTTTTGGGTAAAATTTGAGGAGGTTAAGAAACATATAGTGGTCTGCGCTGTGCTTGAAGCTAAAACCTTCTTATGGAAATGATTGTTATATTTTTATAATATTATTAAAACTTTTTACGATTAAAACTTTCATTAATGTTCTGCTAAAGCCCTGGAAAGTTATTTCAAAGTACTGTTACATTGTGAAAATATGCTATTATTTAGAAAATATATTTAGTTGGTTTCCTAAATTACTATTTCCAGCAACTAATGCTTAGCGTATTTTTCGGACTATAAGACGCACCTAGTTTTTAGAGCAGGAAAACCAGAAAAAAAAGTGTTAAAATTGGATTGACGAAATGGATGAAATCAATGCAATACCAAATTCTGCCATTAGAGGTCACTAGCAGCACCACTATCACGGCACACACATCATCTTCCTCACTGATTAAGGGAGGAGGGGGGCCATGGGGGAACGGCTGCAGAGTCTCTCCTCTCTGACTGTGTCCATGGAAGCTGCAGAGTGATTGTAGCTTCCACACACAGGGAGAGAGAGAGTTCATCTGACAGCTCCTCCAGCTCCCTGGTTAATCTTTTTGCCGGAAGAGCTGGCTGCGCCAAGGCGCAACATCTACATGGTCGAGTGGCAATGGGGGGTTGCGCATTTGGACCATAAGATGCATTTCCAGTTGTCTGTCAAGTTAGGTCCATACATATGTGGACAGAGAAATATGTTTCTTAACTTGGTTCCCACATATTACCACAATAATTTATAAATAAAACGACTCGGATGCATTTGCAAACTGCAGACTTTGAGCTTTAATTCAGTGGGTTGAACAATTGCTGATTGCATGGAAACGTGAGGAACCTATAAAGCCTCAAAGAAATGGAAAAAAATTAATTTCTAATACAAAGTGATTGGCGTAGTTCATATAGACACGATCTTTGTGAACAAAATCGTTAAGGAATAATCGTTGTTTTGTTATGGGGTTTTTTTCCTTGCAAATTATTACAGACGGCGGTATTTGTGAGACAAGGTGTGTTAATAAGAACTAAGCAAACCACTCAAATCTATGGGACAGTAAAGCCCCCCATACATGCTGGGATCCTCCCTCGATTCTTGAGGGTCCAACTGCAACATGATGGCGTCATCATGCTGCAGCCGGTCAGCCAGAGGATCAGCAGGCCTCCCTTGTGTACCAGGCATTACTAGGCATGTCTGTTCGAGTGGTTACTCCATGTGACGATTGACCACAAAATCACCCTTGGATCACAGTATGTATGGATAGCTTTAGGGAGAAAATTAGATGGTTACTTAGAACGGTGACTTGATTTCGGAGGGACATGTTGATTTTTTTTCCTTCTACTGCAAGTTTTACTTTAACAATATATCAGTTCTCCTCAGTACAGGTAATTGGTTCTTATGTGTAAGAAGCCAAACTATCCTTGTGGTATCTGCAGTCTCTGGTTTGAACTTTGTACCTTCTTGTGAGGTCAATTCCAGCATGTTGTGTCACGGCATGAGTAACCAACTGTTCTGTTTTATGTTGGGTTGAGATCTAAAAAGGATTATTATTGAATGCTAATATCTCCATGAATGTAAAGGGCCTGTACTCTTGCCATGAATTCTGCTGTAAAAATCTGGCGTTCGCACTTATGCAGCGATAAAGAAGAAGTTGGAAATAGGATTCTCTTACAATAGTAAATTAACATATAAGACTTATATGTTCACTGCAATGCGCTGTGGTACAGCATAAATATTATTATCCTTTATATAGCAGCAACATATTACACAGCGCTGTACAATAAATTAGAGTTGAGATGAAACACGATATAATACTCAGATTGTGACACATAAGGAGTATATAGGAGTATATACATAAAGAATTACAATCTAATAGGTTAGGGAACAATTCCTACAACAGGTGTGGGGGGGGGGGGATTGGCATGGTGGTGGTGATAGGATGGAGAAAACGGGTAGGCCAGACTGAAGAGGTGGGTTTTCTAAACTTTTTTTAAAAATTTGAACATTAGATGTATTGGATGTGATTTTAAAAGATTTGTAACAGTGTGTGTGGTTTTTGATTTTCTCATTTGTAGTACTTACAGAAATGAAAATATGTAAAAGCATTCTACAAGTTGTCTTCTCTTTAATTATTTCTGAATTTCCTATGTTCAGACCTCAGACATTTCTTTTAGAAGATGATATGTATTGTGAACAGCCTCTTCTAAATCCCTCACCCAACTCCACATAAGCCTAAAACAGCGATGTATGGAGAGAAATGTTGTGTGCCAATAAAATAATGGAGGTTTTCCCATGTGTTGTTACTCTTCATACATCAGTAACAGGTTTCACACAAAACTTTACCAATAATTAGGTGTTCACAGGGGGAAATATACTCATACACCAGTGGTTCCCAAACTGAGGGGGGGGGGGGCGCAAAGGTATGCCAGGGGGGCGCGGGCCCTCATTCCTAACCTGTGTTTGAATAGAGAGGGGGGGCTCAATAATGTTACTAAATAGAAAAGGGGGGCCCTGCAGGGAAGGTTTGGGAACCACTGCTCATACACAGATGTTTACTTTAAAAGGTTCCTCTCAGCATAACCATGGATGACAATATATCTTGCTTGTGACAAGTTCTCTTTAAATTCAGCATTTGCTAGAGTATATTTTACCTGAGACCAAAACCACCGCTGGGCAACTAATGATTGCTGACTTTGCTTAACCATGCTTTAGTCCAATGCATGAAGTTTAATTGGAAAAAATAAGCCTTTTGAATTATATACTTTTTTAATAGATCAGTTATGACCAACTGTTGTGCATAAAATACAATTTGTATATCTGCTTTTCAAACGTATAGCTTTCAGAAACGTGGCTGTGAATTCTTAGAGCAATGTAAAACTTTCTTCCATGCTATAGGTGTTTGTTCCTGACTTTCACTTCAAACAGGAGCTCCTAGGTCCTAGACACCAGTGTATGTGCCCAGGAAGTATTCTGAGTCATGTCCTGATATTATCTCACCATTGCAACTGCTGCAGTCACATTTGTTAGGAGTGCCCTGGCAGAATATAAAAAGCCATCTGCTCCAGCCAGATCATTCTCCAACAAAGTGCAGGATATACACTTGTGCCAACAACTTCCACAAGCCTGGCTGCGGATCAGATAAATAAAGTCCTAACTTAGTAGAAAATGTGCTTAAATGGTACGTCTCTGAACCACAACTGAGTGCATCATCTTTAATATTTAAACATTTATGTTTTGACACCTATCCCTTGATGTGTACCTAACAAGTACAAAACGCAGGTCCCAGAGATGAAAAAAATGGTGTCAAAATGTTACAGCTGGAAACATGTTGAAATGGGATGACAAAATTGTGCCGATGTGTTTTTCTTTCTGGTACTACTGTTTTACCTGCTGTCAGTTCGGGTATGGATTTAAAGCCATTTGAATGTAAGACGGAGATTAGATTGGTTTTAAAACCTTGCATCAGCCATCTTTAGTCTAGACTTAGACATGCCTTGATGATGAATTGGAAAGAAAAAATGTGGAGTGTGTTTTGTCAGCCTCTCAGATTTTGTATAGCTCATTCTTTAACAGAGTCTGACAAGCAGCTCATGATAGCATTTAGTGATGATCATCTGTGCTGATCTGTATGGAATAGCAGAAACCACGTTTACCAATCCTTTAGTCTAGCTCACCACTGTTTACATCAGAGCAGAGAGTTCTCAGCCTGTGAATCACCCTGGATTGCATTCTTCTCACAGTCCAGCTTTTCCCAGTGTGCTGGTAATGGTGTTCTTAACCAGACATCCTAAATGTTTACACTATAAAGTGCTTTTCCATGATATTTTAAAGTGAACTCCTGGTAGACATACAACAGCAAAAGGATACCTTCCTACTATATTCTGCTTTTATCAAGGCTGGCAGTCTTGCATTTCAAAGGTTGTTGCAAGTCATAAATTCAGATAAAAAATGTTTAAAATGTAAATGATGTGTATCGCTATTCATGCAGCAGAGAGAGGTATCTTGTCTTAAATGCCCTATCCCCCCTAACTTAGAAGGGGAGAGTAATGCCCTATCTCTAACTTCCCAGCCCGCACATCATTTGCACAAGCGGGGTGAGAAAATAGGAAGGTGGGGACATTATACTTACCTGATCATGCCCGAAGTTACATCACAGAGGGTCACTTCCAGTATTTGAAATATTGAAGTCAAACTCCACACCGGCACTTCCACGTTCCAAAAACAAGAAATGCCAGTTCGCTGCTTCACTTCTGGGGTTACGGATCTCAAAAGATTGAGAACCACTGGATTACTTGGAATAATACATAAATAAAAAATGGAATGTTTGAATCAGGTTGCATGGAGAGTAAGTAGTCTTTCCTGTTTCAGAAGATCAAACATACAACTTTCTTTCCTCTAAGCACTTAAGGTGGGTTTACAGGTGTAGATTTTTTCGTTCAATCAACGAAAAACAAACAATTTTTTGGTCGATTGAACAAAAATCTAGAATGGCCAATTTGTTCGATAAATAAATTTTGTTCGACCTCGAACATAAAATCTAATGTTACATTCAATAAATGATCGAACCATGTTCAACAACTTCATCGAACAAATAAATCTATTGGTAGATTGAAGAAGAAATCTACATGTGTAAACCCACCTTGTTTAGATTGTAGGGCTGCTTTCAGGCAGAGAACCACCATGCCAACCAACCCCCTGTATATTGGACTGTCCAGAAATTTAGAAAAATAGAAAGTGTTGTATGTGGGTATTTGTTCAGACCATGTTAGCTTTCTGCTTGTATTCTATGCACAAAGGAGCACAGAAGTACAGCAGGGTATATAAATGTGGTGTAAGCATAACCAGTGTTCTCCCCAGAATTTTTTTTCAGCCGGGCGGCGCGATGACGTCATCGCGCCGCCTGCACCGGTCCGGCGGCCTCTCTGATAGGGGCCGCCTGGCCAATCTGCTCTGGGGAGAACACTGATAACAATAGACAACTGCATGACTGACTGAGCCATTATAGCAAACTAACTTCCTATAAAAGTAATTTGTAATTATTGCAGCACATTTTACCAACACATTGTGTCCCCATTTTACATTTATAACAGGGTAGTGGGCAAAATGGGACGGGTGTTAGTGTTCTGTTTTTTTTTTTCGCTCTGGGATTTAAATATGGCATTAATTATACTAACCTGTTTAGGCCGGACTGGAAGTTTTTTGCTTTTTTTATAATTCTGTAAATTTGTGTCAAAGTTGTGTTTGAATATTTGTGTTTCAGCTAACATGGAGCTATAAAATGGCTATACAGTAATGATTAAAGGAGATTTCGTAATGAGTTTTATCATTCCTAATATACACACCGTTGCATGTTTAATGTTCCATCATCTGTGTGTCCCTATGTAATCTGTATGCATTATTACCGCCGATAAATGTAGGCTGTGGCAAAACACAGAAGGGATAATGGAGGCTTATAGATTATGTATAACTTATCATAACTTGTCATCAATGTCTTCCTTTCAGTTCCATTGGTAAGAAGAGTAACAACCCATAAAGACAATCCTAATGGTGCTTTAGTTAGAAAAGACATTATTTTTGATATATAGCTTGCAGATGAGTATTAGGGATTATTTTATTCCATTCTGAGGCCGTGCATGTATTTTATTTGTGTGTTTGTATATTTATTTATGAAAAAAGGAAACCATGATGGTTTCAAGTCCCAACAAGAAAACGCAGCAGTATGTGTCAAGGTCAAGCTAAAGCTTTTGGTGTCTGGAAACTGACCTTTTTTAAACTTGCTACTAAAATCTTAAAGCAGAAAGCAAGACAATATTAATCATATTCACTGTTTCCATCCAGAACTACTAAAGTCCCCCATACACGCATAGATCTGCAGATGATTTTGTGGGTGATCGATTGGTGTGTGCGCTCACGGCTGGCCACTGGAGCAGCCAATCCATGTGGCCTAAATCGCGATCAGCCAGAGAACTTTTTTCTCTGGCCAATCGCATTACTTTGAATGGGCACCAAGGTCTGTGCTATGGCCTCTTGCTCACAGCAAGTTACTGTTCCACAGTTGTCTTGCAAGGCGCCATAGGTCACTCACTGGCACCGCACAAGCACAGCAGCGAAGGGGGCAGATCATGGAGTGTCAGTGTTGTTGGATTTAGGCAGACAACATGGAAAAATTCAGGTAACTTTGCCACAATGAACCGTTCTACATATACTGTACAAGACCACAATCTAGATTTTAGAGTAGAAATCTATTTTAATTTAAATAGATTCCATAATAGTACAAGATTTAATAGTTACTTAACTGGACTTATTTGTATTGCCATGCCACTGTAAGGTCTACAACTGTATATTCTTATAATATGGTGTATATGTATTGGGTTTTGTTTCATTTAAAATAGTAATTATTTTCCATTCACAAACAAGAAAGGGCTGTAAATACTAAACATTATGCGTTTGGTAAATACGCAGATTTGTCTTATACACTCCTTCAATAATCGCCTAATTGGCAGGGCAATTAGCCATACACTTCTTTTGTCTGACAAAATGAACCATTCAGAGCTGAAGAAGAATGCTTACTCCTCATATAACAATAAAAAGCTACATATAGAAAAAAAGATGCATTTTGTCTTCCGTGTCAGGCACATCCTCTCTCAGCAGTATGCTCTGTGTACGGATATACGCAAATGCATGTAAATACCTAATGGGACCAAAACTTCATTACTGGATGCTTATAATTATTCCTCACTTCATAGTTTGAGCAATGTAATTATTCAATTTTGAAAACAGGATATTGTTGTTGCTGAGAGAGCCATTTGTCTTTAATAGCAGTTGACACACCAGTGTATTACAGCGCTCATGAGTTATTTCTGCAGAGAGCAGTCTGCTCCATTGACTTGGTGCCTCAGGCAGAATTATCTGTAGAAAGGAGCTGGATTTGTTGTGGACCCTAATTTGTTTTTCTTTCTCTATAATCATCTCTGCAAAGGTAGTTTTGACTCTAAAGGGAAAACATTAAAAGCAAAACTCTGTCTAATTTTGATTTTCAAAGAAATGTTTTTCAGAAAACTAAAATGTTATTTGGCATTTAAGAAAGTAGTCCTGCTATGTTGCAGTTTTATTGGTAACCAGAAAGTTGTTTATAAACATCCATTTTCTGGAACATTTTAAAACTGCTTGTGGGTATTTTTTTCTTCATTTATTAACGTACCGTGTTTCCCCACAATTTTTTTGCTCCCAAAGATGCACTTTTGGGGGATGTCTTATTTTTCCATGAAGAAGAAAATGGCTCTGGGGTATCAGGGTGGGGGATCACTTAAAATGACACAGAGGATCAGAGGGGGCAATCAAAATGGCACAGGAGACTCAAAGGGGGGGGGGGGGGGGGGGGATTTCCATTTTAGCAACCCCTTCTGAGCCTCCATTTTTATTGCCCCCTCTATTCCCCCTGTCCAGAGTTACAGTATTGTATCTTCGGGGGTGCCTTATTTTTGGGGGGATGCCTTATATTTCAGCGTGTGGGAAAAAATGTAAGGGTGCCTTATTTTTGGGGAAACAGAGTGATGTGGTTATGTTATCTTTTTACATATTAAGATCCTCCAACTTCATTGAATGGAAGGATAATGTATAGTGTCCATGTAATGTCATTCCTACCACTCTCAGGCCACCCACAGCTAAGTGGTAAAAGCATTAATCTGTACTCAACACTAATTGTGTCATATTACTCCAATAAGAATAAACTAAAAAAGATTTTATACATTTTTTACTTACCTCTAAACTGTCCCAATAGCTCAAAGTTGCTAAATATATATATATTTAGTTATCCTGCTGACGTCTGTGGGAGCCGCCATTTTAGATTCAGTGTTTGCTTTCAGGCTTGCATTAGTTAAGGCTGCAACATTGCCGGCGGCCACCTTGGGCCGCCAGATACAATGTGTGTCAATGGACACAAAGTGAAAGCAAGAAGCAATGGACACAAAGTGAATAGCTGCTGAAGCAATGTCGGAAGCTCTCCTCGGCGATGAGATCATCGATCCACAGTGGGGGAGGGGAGAACTATACACAATGATTTTTTATTGACATATTGCTCCATTAATGTGGGGTTGGGTAGCTAGGGTGAAAAGTTTGTCTGGTGGGTTTAGGTGTGCTTTAAGTTCTGTAGTTAACTTTAGCTACTTTAGCTGTGAAAAAAAAAATCTGTACTGCAAAACCGCTGTCAAAAGTATAAAAAAAAACCCTCCACATTCTGATTAATTTACAAAATGCAAAGTGAGATAACGAAAAAAAAAGTCAAATGAAATGAATGTTTATTGAAACTACCCTTTGCCTTTAAAACAGCAGCATTTGTAGTAGGGACACTTACACAACGTCTGTGAATTTAAAGGATAAGCACCCTAGTGTAAAATAACAATTATACCAAAACAGATGCTAATGATTATTATTTTCATACAGTATGTACGTTGAAACAATCATTAACCTCAACACAAATATCAGAGGATTTTAAACTGGGTGAGGAACAGCTAAACTCTGCAGCTAAGTTGACGGTGCAGAAGACAGCTTCATGTGTGCTCCTCTAAATCAGTGGTTCTCAACCTTTTTAGACCCGCGACCCTGGAAGTGATGTTGCCAAGTGTCATTTCCTGTATTTGGCACTTGGAAGTGCCGCTGCGCAGTGTTGCTTCCACGTTCTAAATGCTGGATGTGAAATAGTCTTTAGACCCCCAAGGGGGTCCCGACCCACAGGTTGAGAACCACTGCTCTAAATGATGGAGAAAGCCCCCAAAAAACTGTGTGGAGCATGTAAATTATTTATGTAAATTGAAGATAAATAATGACAAGTTTTGTCTTTTAACCTTCCTTGCAGTACAGGTGATAGCAGCAGAGTACACTGTACTCTGCCGTAATTCCCCGCCCTCCCCTCTACACATTGCCGGCGTCATCGATGACGCTGGTGATGTATACTGGGAAAGCAACTCCTCTTCATTAACATAGAGGTCTATGGCGTCTCCCCCTGCCTCATCGTCGAACTGGATTCGGGCAAAAGGAGGTTACGCAGGCCATTGACCTTCTTCTGAACCCACTTGTAAAAAAAGCCCTAAAATATCCAACCCCTCATCCTGGATACTTGTCATTACCAGACAGGTTTTTTTTTTTTGTTTATTTTGTAAAGCTACCAGAAATGACTACCACATACAAATTAAATACATATGCAACACATACTCTCACCTTTTGCCAATGTATATTTTTTATTTGCTTATATGCTTTAGCGTGTCCCCTTAGTGATGTTTGTGCTGACCACTCAAATGATTGGTACCAGTTTTGGTGTTATTTTTATCATCCTTTATTTATATACTAGCATATTACACAGCGCTGCACATTAAATGGTGGGACTGTCATGGTGGTGATGTTAGGATAAAAAGATGGGTAGGCCAGATGTGGGTTTTCAGGGCTTTTTAGAAAGTGTTCAATGTAGGAGAAAGGCTGATGGGGCGAGAGTTACAGAGAGTAGTTACAGCCCTGGAGAAGTCTTGAAGCCACATGTGTGTGATGATGTTATGATGAAAAAGAGATTTCACTTAACTCAAAAAACTGACAACTGGCTAATAAAAGTAAAATGCTTAAAATTTACTTGAAAGTCACAGTTTAGGCCCTTGTTGCATTGGGGTGAACTTCATCTGTCCCCCAAGGTTATTTGTTTTCCTGGAGGTGAGAGTGTATGCTCCCAGGTCTGCCTCTCTGGCGTCATCAATGACACTAAAGAGGTGGGGGGGGGGCATTGACCTCCATTTAAAGGAGATAGCAAGTCAAGAGGGGAGCGGGATGGTAGAAAACAATGCCATCTGCTGTGATTGCCTGTAGCACACACAAAAAATTAGCTACAGAGATAATGCCCAGAGGGTTAAGCTGAGCAACCCTAGCAATTCTCTGCCCCATAATAAATGACCACTGACAATTTGCCACAGACTTCCAAAAGCAAAGCCACATAAATAGGACCTCTAGCAACTGTTGCCATATCAGATGGTTCTTAGCTTGTCTAATTAACTGAATTGTAGATAATGATAAAATCCTGAATACATCCACTGAAAACATAAAAATCACAGTTTTGCTGTATTAGTTTTTACCTGAAAATCAGCTCTATTGATCTTCCATGCAAACCATTTTATACAATGGCATACATTCTATTTGAACACAACAACCTGTGTAAATCCACCATACGTTGTGTCTCCGTAAAGAAACAAACAATGAATCATGTACAACTAAAACTCGGAATGAGTAGGGTTAATTTTGCCATTATTGTCCGTTGATTTTTAGCTGTAATTTGGGTAAGGCTCTGTAAAGTGAAATGTATATTCTGTGTGTAGTGTTGATTAGTTTCTGAATAATTGTGTGTTGTTACTCTCATAAGCTTAGTGTATTCAATCACACATGTATGTGACGGGTTTGTATGTATTGAGCAATAAAACAGGTGCATGATGAATGTGCTTGTCAAATTTAATCATTAATAAAGGCCCATTATAATCAAATGCATATATTTGTCATCTCCGCGTACCACAGATATTAAAATGTAATGATTGTTTTTTGTGTACGCCTTCTGCTCCCTCAGATATAGTCATGGCCAAAAAATTGACATCCTTGCCTTGCTTTACTATACTTTACAAGCATGTAAGGCTCCTTTAATTTGTTATTTAACTCATTTGTAGCAATTAAGAGGTGCTGGCAATGAGGAACCAATTGAAATGAAGAAATGTTAGTCTTATCATGTTTTTGGTTTTACAATGAGCAACGGGAAAAGGCTTGTTACAGAAAGTAATTAACATCGATTCCGTCTTCCTAAGGGTGTGAAGTTTTAAGTTGAGGGTGCCAATCATTTCTATATTCCATGTTTTTTATGAAATATCTTAGATGTGTTCTTCCAGTGTTAACAAATAAATGAATGTGACTGTGGTTTATTTGCTGACATAAATGCTGGTGTGCCAATATTTTTGGCCATGACTGTTTACTGTTTATAGGACTCTTTCAAGTTGGTGTCTGCATATGTATCTGCAAACTTAACATAAACTAAGAATTAAAATAAAACATCTTTATCAAATTGATCTAAAGACAGTTGAGGGATAAATGTAGGGTAGCGGTTCTCAACCAGTGGGTAAGGACCCCCCTTGGGAGTCAAACAACCATTTCACAGGGGGTTTGCCACATTCACTGAAAGCATCAGAGCTGCTGCTAACAAACAGCAGCGCCGATGGCCACAAGCTGGGTGGGAAGCTAGGAGGAAGAGTAAGGACCCCTCCCTCCTGATTAGGCAAGATGAAGCATTACTCTTCCTAATGTCCCACGCCACACATTAGGCAGGACTGTGGAGTCGGTTGATAAATTAATAAATTCCCTGACTCCGACTCCTCAGTTTCTGATTCTTCCGACTCCTCGACTCCGACTCCTCTGTATTTAATATGCTAATGTATTTTGTCCATCCATTGAAGGAAAGGAAGGGCAACATACATTAACCACAGAACTACTGGCTAGAAAACCAACACTGCAATGTAATGGCCAATTAAAGCAGAGATAGGAAGTTAGGCAGAAGATGCTGCTGCTTTTTCCTTAAGCCAGGCACCACGCTGTGATTGGGGATCAATTGAACGGAAATCAATGTGTACCACATGGGCACATAGATTCCTGTTCAATGGGGACCCGTTATCCCCAGCTTGCAGCGTGTGATTTACAACACACCACATGCTGGGGAGAAGCAGCCTGTCTCATACAGCTGCCTCCCTCACACAGCTTCTGAGTGAGGAGTGCTGGCTCCGCCCCCTTCACACTGACGGCCGACGGCTGTGGAGGAGGCAGGAGCCGCAGCGGTTTCAATACTTTCCGAAGAGGCAGGGCGAAGGGGCACTTTACACATGGCTCTGGGATTCAAGGGAAATCATGAATCATGTTTGAAGTTGAAGCTACAATCTTAGTATTTTTCGCCTCAGCTGAATGACAGCGGTTTTCCAAATGCTTTATATTGGCGATCCATTCCCTTCATTTATACAAGCGTCTCTAGTCCGGCAAAACACATTTACTTCATTATCAGCGAGAGTTAATGCTGCCATACACGCACCGAGCAGTGGCCAATTTGCCGCCGACTGATGGGCATGCACGCTCGCCGATCGGGGTGCCCACATGGGGTGACAGATGGCTGATGCCCCACATCTCGGCCGGCCAGAGAACAGACATGTCTTCATTTAAGCTAACGGCCAGCACACAAAGGGTGCCTGCTGATGCTGTCAGCTCTGAAGAGCAGCGTGATGATGTCATCACGCTGCAGTCTAGAGCTCATCTGAGCTGATCTGTCAGCCCCTACTCGGTACATGTGTGGGGGCCTTTAGGCGAGGGTCACAGTGGGCGCTCTAATGTTATACACGGCATGCATTTATTCTTATAGCAGAGGAGTCGTTCAAATGTCCCAATTAACAAACAGTCATAATGAAGTAATTTTTTTTAAATAAAATAAAAAAAAAATTAATTTCCATTAAAATTTAGTAGGAGTCGGTTCATTTTTTGCAGACTCCAGGTACCCAAAAATGTCTCCGACTCTCCGACTCCACAGCCCTGACCTCAGGTGCACAAGTATGGTTTAAAAATAGGAAGGTGAGTTTACATACTTATGTAATAATGGTGTAAGTGATGTTGGGAGTGTCTCTTCTGGTAGAACACTTCACACCAGCACTTCTGCTTTCGGAATACTGGAAATGACAAGTTGTAACATCACTTCCGGGGTTGCCGATCAAAAGGTTGAGAACCACTTCAGCCTCGTTTTAGCCCACTAATGTAATATGTGCTTGTTTGACATGCATTACCATGGCTTGCCTAACATGCATTAAATTGGAGAATTGTGAGCAAGACCCTACACAGTTGTTACTGAAACAAGTGTCTCCATTGGAAATCTCACCCTATTCTGTTTTTAATATGAAAAAAGTTGAGATTAGTTATACTTAATACTTGATGTTTGCAATTATGAAAACGTTGCTCAAATGAATGTCTCACTTTATTCCATTTTAAAGGATGTTTAATTGATCAACATAATTTTATATGTTCCTGAAGTCAGTTTGGCTATTGGCTTTTTAGTACAGTGCAGTATACATTTGTGTGGTGGAAATTTGCATTAATGGTCATATTTTTTGTATGAATCTGTTTTGGAAGAGTAGCAAACAAAGTCAATGCTTAAATCTCTCTGCAGATGTGTTATGTTGGCATGCTGTCACTGCTGGATGAAATTGTGCTGTGTTGGATGTCTAGCCGTGCCTACAACAGATATAGAGAAGATCTGGCTGTTGTATAGCCTTCCATTACCACAACAGGCTGAACATTTTTGTGGAAATTAGGTTTTCTGTTGTAGTACATATAAACCAAAAAGAGGAAAACTAGTTTCTATGCTATTATTTGGTCATTTTAAATGGGAATAAAGCAGACTTGGCGTAAAAAATGGAAGATTCACTTAATGTGACCACACTTTTCCCTTTCCCTAGTTGATCTATTAATTATTAGTTCTACTAAACAAGGCTGACATTAAAGCAATGACTGAGTTAAAATGTGATTCCACTTGGTCAAATGCTATTCTATTGTGTTTAACTATATGGCAAAGCCCAAACTATATACAAGCAATGTCCTGCAGTAAGGACATGGTATCAGTGTTGTCAGATATTGTACATGGCTCTCTGCTTTATGACGCACCATGAATCACCGCTTCTCTGCACATGGCATATTGATTTGAAAGAAGTCACTTTAGGAGTGCTCGGATCCTTAATACTTTGCATTGTGCTCCTAATACCCGATGACTCAGTGCTTTCCCTGTAGTCACATGGCCGTTTCGGGAATGAATACACAAAGTTCAGCTAAGTCGAAGGTTTGCAGATTTTCTTCTGAGTGCAGACAATGTTTGTTCCATAACACAGAGATCAAACAAGGACAAGAATGTTTTCTGAACATGAAGAGAAATCTTTAGCTATCAAACGCTTATTTTTCTACTCCTAACTGTATTGTATTCAGTTGCGATGTCAGAAAGCGTGCTGTAAATGTCTGGAAAAGAAAGCAGCCTCGATTATCTTTTTATTTATAGGGATCATCAGAACTTGCAGTTGAATTTGTTCTTGTCTTAATAAAGATGTGGTGTCCAATTCCACTTCAACTGCAGAGATCTTATAACCAAGAATGTAATGCCTTCGTTCTTGCCAGGAAGTGGCTTGACTTTCTCCATACATTTTTTCCTTTATTGATGTGTTTTTGCCTCATCAGCAAGAAATACATTTAATAGTTGTGTACTGATCTGTATGAAAATATATTGTTCCCTAGTTATTATTATTATTATAATAATAATAATACTACACAAAACTGAAAATAGACACAGTGTATAATCAGCCATCTAATTAGTGTGCATAGACTGTTCTAATCATTATGTCTTTGGGTTTATGCTGTACTGCTGCTGATTATTACATATGCAGTCTATTTAAAAACATTACTTTATATGTACTCGTAGAATTTGTAACTATTTAAGCGATCACAGTAGCCACCCCAGTAATGTTGTTACATGGGTGTCATGCAGGGTCAGAATCCTCTTCTTAGAATAAAACTGATCCATTAAACCAGCCTTTCTGACAACAGGGCCCAGAAACTTAGAATAAAAATGTGGGACGGCAGTGAGGAGGGGAAGGGCTTACCGTATATATTCGAGTATAAGCCGAATTTTTCAGCCCCTGAAATGTGTTATAATCGGGTCAAAAAATTAAATTGCGGCATTTTGTAGGTAGCAAAGCCCCCAAACATGCTATCATCAAATTTGCTTGAGATGTAGAAAAGGGTTGTGGGAACATTTGTAAAATAAAATTATTGCTCTAGCATATGTAGTTTTTGCATAAATTAGGTTCAAAGTCAAGTCAAATTTGAACATTTTGTGCAAAAACTTGATATGCTAGAACAATACTTTTTCCTTTACTTTTATGTCCCCACATCTCTTCTCTACATCTCCTGCACTTCTAGTGATGATAGATTCAAAAAAGGGGGAGGGGGACCAATTGGTAGCCAATTACACCACATCCAATCAAA
>CM070036.1:60838532-60848665 GCA_036250615.1 Ptychadena robeensis | reverse complement strand
AGTCCGTTGGGACTGGCCACCCCTGAGGGTTAGTTCCCCCTCTCTTCCCCTTGCAAAATTCTAGTGATGATATCATGTTCAGGGGCTTTGTAGAAAAAACTTCTCACCTCAAAACAAAAGCACATTGGCTGTATGGATTTTATGCCTTAGTTGCTGCATTTCCCTACCTCGGCTTATGCTCGTCATTCAGTTTTTCCAGATTTTTTTTCTAAAATTGGTTACCTTGGCTTATATTCAGGTCGGCATATACTCGAGTATATACGGTACGTTGGAAATGCCCTTTATGCCTCCTATAGCATTGCAACACTTTAAACCCAGATCTCTTATATAACTAGTTTCAGGGTTAGTAACTAACCACTCAGACTTAGATCTATTTCACACTATATGCGTTGCGTTGTTTTACTGCATGCATTTTTACATAGACAACCACTGTTACCATTCACACTGCATGCATTTCCGCATGTGGTTTTAAAAACTCACTGCTGTATGCATTTTTTATATATTTGTCCTGCATTTTTTATTGATTTGTTCAAAAACGCAAACACACCTGTAATGTAAAAAACATATGAGTTTTTGCATATATGCGGAAATGCATGCCCCCCCCCCCCCCCATCTACCTGCAAACTGCAACCCTTCAGTCATATTTCACATGTCAGATAGTGCTTCCCACTTGTTATATTTTGCTACAATTTTGCTTCTCTCACTTTAAACCCGCAAGTAGTATAACCCTTTTTTGTAGGGTTAGTAATTTACCCCTGAAAATACTTAACCCTAGAAGCAACTCTTCATAGTTCTATTTCAGCTCTTAGGTAATGCTTCCCTCCTGGTATTTACTGCATATTTGCTGCACATAAACTACATAGAGCTTAAAAAAACACATTTACTTCTGCTTGTCCTTACATGTTTAATGAGTAGCATATAAATTATAAGGCTATATTCCCACTTAAGCGATTAGTCGACTGGCGGAATTGCTGCTGGGCTGCTGGGCGATCATCCATTCATGTCAGGAAAAAAAGAGCATGTGATCTTATCAATGGGGACAAGCCCATTTAAAATAGTGTAGGCAATTGACAGCGATTCCACAGGTGATTGAAAATTGGGAGCGCCAGGCGATTAATCGCCTAAGTGGGAGCATATCCTTAATTTTATTATTCAACTACGATTTTCAATTAAGTCAACTAAGATTTTCAACTAAGATTTTAAGCTTTAAGGCTGATTATCAGTCTTAGTCTTAATTTCTATAGGTGTTTTACATATTTTACAGCTTTCTGTTTGACATGTCTGGCTTCTTATAGTTCTTCCTGTGGACCAGCAAATTGTTTGCCATGAACCGCCAGTGCTCTGCAGATGTTGGGAGGGAGGTTGGGGAACTGCCATATTTAACACTATGATGTCAATATACAGTATCTACACAAATTATTTTATGCTCACGTCAGGGTACACCTGTCTCCCACAAATCAACCTCTGATGCTGCCTCCAAATTTAAATATTTGTAAATCCATTTTGAAAGACCGAGAACAAATTTATTAAATAACATCCACTAGAATGCTTTAGAAAACTTTTGAAACTAAAGAAAACATGTGCTTGGCATGTGTCCAAAACAAACACAGCAGCTTAGCTACAGAACAGCATAAAGAAATTTAAACTCTGTGTGCATTGTAGGGGCCAGGTCTATAATATTAGACTGCCTATTACATAGCAACCCTACAGGTATTAACAGAAACTTGTTGTTGGGCACTACAAGTACACGGAACGTTTGATAAAGAAACTGTTTATAAAGTAAGCAGATGCTTGGATAAGAATGTAGTATTACCCTTTATCATAAATACCATGTGTCCATTTCAAGCATAGTTTATAACTTGTAAAGAAATAAAAGCATATGTTTAGATTGTAACATCTGCAATTATATAGTCACTGTTGGAAGTGTTAAAATCACTTTTATATGGTTAATTACCGTATTTTTAGGACTATAAGACACGCTTTTTAACCCCCAAACCCCAATGGGCCCTCCCGCAGGCAATTGGCGTCTTGGCTTCCCGGCAAGAAGATTAGCCGGGGAGTTGTCACATGAGAGATGCAGCCACGACTGAATCTCCTGTCTGAACTGAATTATTGCTTATGCCAGCAGAGCCCTGCTGATATGAACAATGAAGAGAGAGATAGATTAACTGTCCGATGCATCTTCTAGTCTGACAAATACGGTATTTATTAAGCTGACATTAAAGAATATTTAAACAGCAGTGTATAAACAAATTGTCTTGATAATATCCTTTTTAAAACCCCTTAAAGGTGGGTCTCTCTGTAAGTTGGTCAGTGTGTTCAGATAATGGGTACTGCTGGTATATAGACACATGCTAAAGTTTCAGCTCTGCTGCTGTTGCCTGGCACTGGCCTTTTGGCTCGGCCGGAGTGTAGAAGAAAGCCTTGCCTTTTTGACTTGGCTGGGAAGAATATAGGGGTGAATACTGCATGGTCCAGCCCTGCACTTTTGCTGGAATATGCTGAATCTTCATTTTATATGTGAATGGCTGTACTTCTGACCCTTTGTTTTTGTTTCAAATTTTCTCTCCAAAACTTTGCGATGCGTCTTATGGTCCAGTGCACCCACCTAGTGCGAAAAATATTCTTTTGATCTACCACATCGATATATTTTGTATATACTTTTAACCTCTGTATCATGCCTGTAACCTGCTGTAGAGTTCATATAGATCAGAATTTGAAGTTCCCCTAAACACTAAAGACAGTCCTGAGAGCATTCTCAGAGTGCTTTTTTTAGAAACCATGAGTGGGTTTCTGCTACATATATAGTGAAAAAAGCACATGGAGTTAGAAAGGACTTATCCTTTCCATATGAACCGTGATAATGGACTACTGAAGTCAATCTGCTATACATTGTCACTAGTTCCAGAAAATTCTCAATCTGTCGATTACTGAGAATGTAAAATATGGAAAATCATTTTCTGTGCTAATTCTTATGTTGGCAGGAAATTCATAACAAACCTATACATCTTCACTCTTATTAAATTAGAAATCTGATACTGTTGCAGTGAACTATGTTCTAGATAAAGTTGTCTTATTCCACCTTTTATAATTACCCAAGGCCGAATTCAGACCCTATTAAGCATTCTAATGGAAGGCCAAACCCAGGCCCTTTCAGCAACTGATTAAAAAGAGAAAACTCAGACTTGCAATGCAAATTGCTTTTACACATCAGTGCTATTAACCCACATAGTCCTGCAAGGCTAAATTAGCTATTACTTTTTAGTTTTAATAGAAAAACAAGTGAAAAATATCTTGTATTGCTGTAATCTGGAATGAATCTACACCTAGAAAAGTATATTTAAAATTTTTATGGTGGTTTATATTTCTGTGTGTATGCCAGATTAAGAATGGTTTACTAGAAGGATACTTGGTAAATAATTTGTTTATAGAGATGTTCCTCAGCAACTACAACAGAGGTGAGGAAGGCCACCATGTTCTCAGTCTGCTAATCACGTTTCAGTTTTTACACCATCTGTACCTCTAAGATAACTGTAATTTCTGTCACAGTTGGAAGCTTCAGTTAATTTTTTCCTGTACACAAAAAAAGCAAGAAAATAGACCTTCTGTAAGTAATTGCATATTATACAAAAGTGCGAGACATTGCAATCAAATCTACATTATTGTCGCTAACAAGCATTGAAGTCTTTGGGGAATGTTTAAAGCATCATGATTCTGGGATTTTGTTAATTTCCACTTTATGAATGCAAGTGAAAGATGTGATTAACCCGTTCTGTATAAGAACGACATGGTAACTTTTTTCACTGAAATATAAACATCAATTGAAGCATTTCCGAAACAACTTTTCGAGCAAGCAAACCATTAAATGTCCAACTGAAAGCTCACTGTAATTTGTTGTTTTTTTACCTCATCATGTGTACTCATTTGTGACTTTTGTTCCATGAAAACACCCTAAAATGCTGCTTTCTACTCTAAAGCCCCCCATACACCTTTAGATTCCTCCATACAATTTCCATCAGATCTACCAACAACTATGTAGTATAGTGGCCTCCCTGATAGAATACATAGTGATTGGAAAGTGTAGAAAGGTCCTCATATTACATGGTTTTGGTAGAAGAAAAGTTGATTGTACAGAAATTGCATGGTAATTGTATGTGGTGTATGGGGGGCTTTACTCTCCAGTTTTCTATTCTGGCAAAGTGAAATGACAGCCATACTCCTAAGCACATGTCCTCATGCAATGTTGAATTGAGATTAATAAGTATATTAGGTAAAACACTGGTTCATGTGCAGTGCAATTGCACAACTGCCATAGTAGGAAAGCACAAGGTAAGACTATGTTAAAAGGTTTTACAGTACATTGTGTACCCAATTCAATATCTATTTCTTCAACTTATGTACACATACGTTGCAATATTAATGATATTGGCTTCACACATTCACTCTAGCTGATGCAATGGATTGCTTGGCCCCATTAGAAGTAAAAAAAAATAGTTGTATCTACTTCAGTAGGTATTGTCAGATTCTGGCAAGGCATTTGCATCCTGTCCAAGAGTGAAAACCCAATCCAAATAATCCTCCCCCCCCCCTCCCCACCCTGCAACAGTGGTCATAAAGAGGGGTTGTCTGCTGTACCCGTTATCTGTATCCTTTATTAGAACTGCTGCACTCCTGTTGAAGAACATGTGGAAATAAAAATATCCTGGCTTGTTTCTTTTTTTGTAACTGCAGCTGAACAGCTACTATAGTTCCTATGTCTGTCGGTACTCGTACTGCACCCTGGGACAAATAAAATGACTGATTACCTCTTAGTTGTCTCGCAAAGCTGGTGGGAGTTGATGAGTTTCAATGATGATACAAAGAAACATATGATATCCTTGTAGTTTAGAGAGTATTATAGATTATGGAATATTTTGAAGATTTCATCTTGTAATAGGATTGACAAAAGAAGGTACAAGAGAGAGCGGAGGAACAGACTATTACAATTCACAAGAGTAATAGAGTTTTCTTCCCTCATTATCCCTTAAAGAAAGTTTCCAGGTGCAGTGATAGTGGCTGTAATTTACGGATTCAGCTGTCACTAGTAGGAAAAGACGGTGAAATTGTCCATGTGAATTACTTTCGACAGCTAACAACTTGGAGCCAGCAACACAGGCCACAACTTTCATTTACTGCGTAATTCTCATGGCTAAGGATATTAGGAGATAATCAACAAGGTAAGCCTTACAGAATTCTAGCCGTGCAGAAATAATAAACACATGTAAGCTTCGAATGTTCAAGTAGGGAAATGATATCTAGGCCTTCGTGACTATATATCGAGCAGCCAGCATGGCATGTGATACTGCTAAAACAAGAACAGAAAATTATTGGCAGGTTATAGCCATGGCATAAATACCAATATATTCGGGAACTTGTGGCATTTTAGTTACTGCAGTAGGCTCATTGGTTTTTTAGCAGCCTGGTGATACAAACATATTAAGGGCTCATTCACATGGTCAACTGGAAATTACATGCTTTCAGTTATCGGATGCCCAACAACGGCAGCAGACCAGGGAACGTGACATTAGGATTTCTACGGAGGAGATCAGAAGTTGTACTAAAAAGAAGTTTATGCAAAACTTACAAGTGGGTTGAATGTCCAAAGTGCTATTTTTGGCAGGGGCTTTAGGGTTCTGCAATGGTGGTCTCGGCTCCCCTTATGAGACATTCAGTCTGATCATATTGTGTTAAGCGAGGGCACAACTCTCACCTTTCAAAATGGAAGGTTAATTTTGTCTTTCAATTAATGTTGTTGAACTTCAAATAGGTTGGTGGGCTAGGTGAGCTGTTCGCTGTAGTTTTAAACAGGCTTCTTACCCTGACTCTTGATCAAATAGAAAAGTAAAGTAGTTGTTAAGTGATAACACATAGAGAAGTGCTATTCTTCAGTGCAATCCATTTTTTATAGGATGCTCTTCAATAAAGGTATATTAGGGATACCATTGCTGATGAGGCTTGGCAGTAATACTGACCTGACCTCTTTTGTACTTTGCTGACAAAATATGAAGTATGCAGATCAGTGAATAAATTGTATACCGAGAGCCAAGGTTTCAGTGACCATTGTCCCAATCAAAATATTAAAGAACACAAGGTTGGAACAAAACCAGCCTCAAATGGTGGCACCTGTCTGTCAGTATAAACTGGCAAACAACCTAGAGACTGTTGAGTGGTCAATGTATAATCACCTTAGTGAAAACATGTCAATAATCCGAAAGGAAAAAATTTGAATATAATGAAAGTTTTTAATTACATAACACAAGATGAGAGGAGATCCAGTACTTTCATGTATATGATGGATCTTTTCTCAGTATTCTTATACAAAATCAAACATATATCCTGTATAGTAGCCTCTATATGAGGCTACTATAAAGAATATATGTTTGACTTTGTATAAGCCTCTATATGAGGCTACTATACAGGATATATGTTTGATTTTGTATAAGAATACTGAGAAAAGATCCATCATATACATGAGTGTACTGGATCTCCTCTTGGATCTTGTGTTATGCAATTAAAAACTTTCATTATATTCAAATTTTTTCCTTTCTGATTATTGACATGTTTTCACTAAAGTGATTATACATTGACCACTCAACAGTCTCTAGGTTGTTTGCCAGTTCTTACTGACAGATAGGTGCCACCATTTGAGGCTGGTTTTGTTCCAACCTCGTGTTCTTTAATATGCAGATCAGTGAAATAACGATAAAGGCTAAGGATTACCTACAAACTGTCAACACGACCTATTTTGTTAAATAAAATAATAACAGTATCCTGTCATTTTTATTTATAACAGACCTGATTCTTAGACATGGTTTGCTATGGAGGAGAGTCCACATTTGGTCCTCCCCTCTACATATAACAGAATAAGTTTCTGTGGGGTGATCATAAAATATTGTTTCTGGCTATGAATATGTGTATGTAGCTTTATACCATTATCAGCATGCTTTTGCCAGGTCATTTATGTCAGCCAGACCGCTAGCATTTCCAGCAGAGTAATCAGATTTGCTGGTTTAATTACTTATTTAAGTTTTCAAGGGCTCATTGGTAAGGATTTGTGTATTTTGTTGCACAATTTTTTTTCAACACATGTGTTATGTTGACGTAACATACCATACTTTGCTGTAGTAGAAAAATTTGAAAAATGCTTGTTAAGATGTAATGTGATTCCCTGAAGTATATCTAAATGCTGCAAATAAACTGTATTATATAACACATGATTCCAAAATATATTGGAAAATAGGCCTATGCCAAAATACCTAATTGGGAACTATTCTACTTCCTCCTGCCACTATATTTGCCAACATGCTGACCGATTTTTGTGGTCTTTTCAAAGCTATACAGAATGTTGTTTGACATTATATTCCAATTCACCTTTGTCCTCCACTCCATTAACAGACATACGCCAAGTGCCTTCATTTGCTAGAATCATGATGCATTTAAGGCTTTTAGTGATTTTGAGGGAAGAATGAGGACAACCGTTTGGTGATGAAATGTATTAAAAAAGTCAAATAACACAGAAAGGCCAAATATAAAGCCAAAACAGTTGTCTGACACCAAATATTTGTTTGGTGATGAATTCGGCACAGCTGGAAAATTTACCTGGAGAGTGTGCTTCATATACTAGACCAGTGTTTCCCAAACTTTCCCTACAGGGCCCCCCTTTTCTATTTAGGAACATTATTGAGGGCCCCCCCCCCTCCCCATTCAAACACAGGTTAAGAATAAGGGCCTGCGCCCCCCAGTTTGGGAACCACTGTACTAGACCAAGGAGTGGGGGAACAAAGGTTACACAGCCCCCCTATGATTTTTCCAGAACAGATCAGAAGTTCCAAATGATATTTAGCTTTCCAACTTTATTTCATAACACAAATGGGTAAAAATCTTAAATCCCAAAGGGGACCTGTGTAGCCTTGGTTGATGGGACATGTTCCTCACTCCTTGGTCTAGTATATGATGTAATAGGGATGTGGCACCACCATGACACCAATAAATAGCTTTTTTTTGTTTTTGTGCTTTGTGAATATCATTTACTTACTTATAAATAGAGCTTTTGGTAGAATATGAAGAGAAAATTCAGTTGGTAGTTTTAGGGTAGCTCATCGCGGTTCAGTATAGATGTATTTTTTATGACAGTTGGCATATATCTTTCTCTGTACATACAGCTTTTTAGTGTTTCCTATCAATGACTTTAAGTTAAGCACATACATGAATGTACAGAAAAACAGGTACAAGTAAGCAGCTTGAAACAACAGTTTGTTGTATATGCTCTCCACCTTTGCCCATCAACGTATTCATGCCGTCGTCTGGAGCCAAGCACTTGACAGCATGCGTTTATATCTGAAGATATGCGGTGACATTTCCCTGTAAATGTCACATCTTTGCTCTGTTTATGAATGTTTATTTTAAGGATGTTATTTTTTTTTCCTCCATCAGATTCCCCGTTTCTATCAAAAATAATTGTAGTATACGGTGCATATTCACACCTGAGATTTCTCATTAATTACTTTGGAGCAGAACTCATATATAGAACATGGGCCCCTCTTATCATGCCGTACCCTTCTACCCTTTATTTCCCATGCTTATGAATAATTTATCATACAGCACCATGTGGTGCTATTCCACACAACAAGACTAAAGGGACAGATCAGTAAATTGTAATGCTGAAGCAGTTGGTGACAGTAGGCATTTTTCGTTACCGCCACCTCTAACCTTTACGTGGCCACATTGTAACCATTGGCAAACGGCTACGCAGTGCATCTACACTCTGTTCCTGCATTATAGCAGCTTATTCATGTCTTCTATTTTCATGTGTCGCCAGAGCCGTGAACCCCTGACTGACAGAGCAACTGGAGTAGAAATGATATGCACACCACTCTCTAGAAGCAATATGACATTTTCCAAGAGCTCTGTTTTCATTACTTAGATTTATACATTGATTTCTGCATATTAGAACAAGTGATATAAAGGGAAAAATGAAACTCAAGGGGGCTTGACACCTGGGAAGGAGAAGGATTGGAAGAGAACAGCTTGTCAGAGTTACGGCCTTAAAGTCACTTGTCTCTGGTAGGACACAAGAGTAATTACTGCTATGGGGAAAAGGGTCTTGATACAAAGCGCTAATAGATGTTTTGTTTATGATTTGGCAGCGTATAGAGACTGCAGCAGGCACCCATTGTAATGCTTCAGAAAGCCAAGGAGAAGCATAGGAAACTTTGAAGAGCCTTGTAATTAAGTTACATAGTAACGTCTGATGCCGTGCTGCCTAATTAGTGTCATTTTATATAGAGCCGCAGTGGGAGCTGGCATTCAGTCGCTCTCATGCTAAGTTTGCTTTGTGACAGGCGAAGATGTCACAAAATCCTCCGGTTTTGTTCAGGAATCATTCTGAATAAATGAATGAGCACTCCTCTTTATTTGTGTCCCTACACTGTGCTTTATTATATTTTTGTCCTTGCCACTTTTATGAGCATGCTGCCCAAGTTGAATGCAGGTAATTAATGACAACTGAAAAAACTAAAGCGCAAGTAGAATGTTCTAGTTAACATTCTGAGGCTGAAGCATTTAAACTGAAACACTAAGTAAGGCACATGAATGGCATGGTGAATCTTGTCTGGAAGATCTGCAGATTTGAAAGAGAATGAAACCCTGACCTATCCTGTCCTCATAGGCTTCAGGCTGAAAACTGTAAATTATGATACTGTCTAGTTAGCATTTTATGTACATGTAGGAAATAATATATGCACATTGTTTTGTCTTAAAACATATAATGAAGGCTTTCCAAATTTTACTCATGGGTTCCTTAAATATTATGTTACATGGTGATTTATGTGCCATGGAAGTTTAATTTTGGGGACTGTATGCATAAGATGTAAGGTTTGTGGTGAAGCGGCTGGCCCTTGTCGGAAGAGAATGCCTCTAAAACTAATGCCAGTTCTAAATCTTGAAATTGCAAAACAATGAAACTGTATGAATTATGAAATCGAATTAAGCAGTAAATTTGATCCCTGAAAAATACCTGTTGAACTGGTTGCTCTGCTGGTAGAAGCTCCATGCTCCCACCAGCAGAGCAGGAGTTAAAGGAGGGGGGGGGGGGG
>CM070036.1:60810123-60838432 GCA_036250615.1 Ptychadena robeensis | reverse complement strand
CCCAAACTATGATTGCCATTATTTAACAGCTCTGTCAGTTTTAGATTCTTAAGTCTGCTCTACAGGTTATCTTGTGTTAATGGGGGAGGTTCAAGGAAAACCAAAATCTACTTTGTTGATGTCAGTGACAGACTTTTATCCTGTCTCTGATCACTTGAAAATTCATGCTTGTTGAATTACATTAGGTGTCCTTATCCTCATATAAACCCCAGGAAAAAGTGTCTTGTTGCAGGTGGTCAGAAGTGTACAAAACAAGACAGGAAATAATTTCTGATATTTGCATGTGGAATTTCTTTAGGCCTTGGACTTAAGTGATCTTGCTATATTCAGCGAGGAAAATAACTTTTTCATGTTAATGCTGGATACCAGGCACTTTCCAACATCTGGGAAAGTTTAACATCCTCCGTGCATCAAATTACCCTGGTGAAACTTTCCCCCATTTATTATTGCAGGGCATGGCGTCCTGTCATACTCCCTTTCTGTAAAACCAGATTTGAAAAAAACAGATTTCAACTTCAGTATATTCTAATACAGAATTGCATCAGTGCAGCTATCCATTTGTTTTAATTGTGGGAGCATTTTGGTGGAATAAAATGGTAACCTTTATTTCTAAACACAGGCTTAGGTTGGAGCACTTTACAGCATTACAGCACAATTTTGTTCTTTGCTCAATTTGATTTGCCACATAGCGGGTCACAAGCTACAGAACAAGAACTGGGTACTTTGAAACATCAAATTGACCCTTTATAAGAGACTCATAGTAAATGCAGTTGCTGACCATTTCTTTTGAAAGTGCTAGTTGCCCGGTTGTCATTTTGATTCAGTGACTTAAATGCTTCCTGCCCTTATACACTTAACATGAATGTATACTCAAAAAATAAATTTTATGTTTATACACATTTAATTGTCACTGAGCTGACATAACTGCTGGTCCCTGGAATCATATTAGAGATTCCATTTTAATTTGCCCTGATTCTGCGCATAATTGAGTGCAATATCACAAGGGCATCATAAAATAATTTTCGAAGATCAAGCATCTCTCTGTATTTTTGTACCCAGTGATGATGTATTTGCCTGGCTGTCATTGCTCTTGGATGTCCAATTGTGGGTCAGAGAAGGAGATAGGAGGGACAATTCAGAGTATACTCATTACAAAAGTTATTTGTAGTTTTGCCCAGAGCAAGTGTAAAATGAGATCTGCTTTAAGGGTTTTGCTTTTAAAAAAATAAGTAAAACAAAACAATTAGCAAGGATACATTTCTTCCTACTACTCCTTCTACTACTTTCCCAGTTATTACCATCAGTTATTAGACATTAGAAGTGCTTTATACCATACAACACTTTTCTTGTGCAAAATGACAATTGAAAAAAGTCTGCAAGTGTCAATGAGTAACTCGGAGTATCAATTTGTATTAGTATTTACTATTTCATGTGTACTGTAGCCATAGAACATAAAGCAAATGACCTTGTTCTTGTTTGATTAGCAATGCTGCTGTACTAAACAAGCCATCCAATCTAAATGGTAACTTTTGTTTTAGTTATTGCCCTGCATATCTACACTGATATGCAGGGCAATAACTAAAACAGAAGTTACCATTTCCTTTATAACCATCATAGGCAGTAAAACAATTACTGTGTATGGTTCCTTAATGTTTAGGATCTGTTTTGCAGCAAAATAGTAATAGATGTACAGACGTGTGCCTGTCATATAATCTTCTGAAACTCCCTTATTTTTGTTGCTTCTATGATTGTGGCAAGTATATTTTTCAACTTCATAATAAGTGCATGTCTGAACTAGCACTTTGTTACTAGTAATAGTAGTAACAAAGTAATTTTTGTCCCTATTGAACAGTATTGTAGAGAAATGGCGGCCCACTCTTCTATTTAATATTGCTTCACCACAGCATCTAAATCATGTTAACATCTAGATTGACTAGGCCATTGCAGTCTTCCTTGTTATCTAGTCATTCAGAAGAGTTTCTGGTCAGAAGAGTTTGTGGTTGGCTTGTTAAATGCATGTTGCATGTTGCCCAGATCCTGTGACTGTGAAAGAAGCCCAAATCATCAACCCGTCGCTGTGCTTGAGATGTTTGATGATGGGTGGTGTTTGTACTCCTGAACATTTTGGCTTGACCACTCCACTTTTGTCTTATCTGTCCTGAAGAGATTGAAATATTGTGGATTTGTTATCATGTAACTTTTCAAAACCATCCCATGTTAGTTCAAGAGCGCTCTGGAACATGTTTTCATCCAGGATGTATCTGTACATTACTGTTCCTGCCACCACCATGCTTCACTGTAGGGATGGCACTGGCCTGGTGATGAGAGGTGCCTGGTTTCTTCCAAATGTAATGCCTGACATTCACACCAAAGAGTTCAAAATTTGTCTCATCAGACTAAAGAATTTTGTCCTGCAAACTTCAGTTGGGCTTCCATGTGCATTTTACTAAAGAGTGAAGATATTGAAGTTTTGGCTTCAGGACAGCTCTGTAAATATCCTTGAGTGGCCCAGCCAGAGCCCAGACTTGAATCTGGTTTAACATCTCTGGAGCCAAGTATAGGTGTGCCCAGCTTGTGGCATCCTATCCAAAAAGACTTGAGGCTGCAATTGCTGCCAAAGGTGCATTTACAAAGTATTGAGCAAAGGATGTGAGTACTTCTGTACATGTGATTTCTCAGTTTAGTTTTTTTAAATAAATAAGCAGAAACCTCCAGTCAACTTTTTTTTGCATTGTCATTATGGGGTTTTGTGTGTAGAATTTTGAGGAAAAAAAAATTTAATTTAATGCATATGGAATAAGGCCGTAACATAACAAAATGTGGTGAGGTGTGAATACTTTCTAGATATATGGATGTATACAAACACGCAATATATATATAGCATGCATTTTGTAAGATGTGTAGTATGTTTGCCCTTGTGCTTCTTTCCCCCTTCTCTGACTTATCTTTGCTGCAGTAATAAATAATATGATCCTTTTACTAGCCATGCTACTTCGACCTTTTTCAGTAGTAAATTCACAACAATTACACTGATTGATTGAAGATGTAGGCAGGACCTCAAGTGACACGACAAGATGAGCTGTAAAATCCTATATATACCCTTACAATACCTCTTGTGTTATTTGCTCACTAGCACTTCTAGGATGTAAATGGTTCTGGTGGTCTAAATCTTGATAACTGAATGACATTGGCTGAGTGCAGTGCCATCTATATGGTTCAATGATAGCTGTCTCCCAGTCTTTATCCACCTCTTGCAGCTTGTCCAGGCTAGATGTCACTGCTTCACTGTCATGTGTGACACACTCATCTGCGGCAGACCAGTCTACAGCCAGCAGATAGAAAGAAAAGTGGAATTCATTAGTAACACAATAGTAGATAATGACTTTACCAAGGTCACAGGTAAATATCGGTCCAGCATGGCCTGATTTCTCTGTGCACTCTCTCTGAGCTTATCTTGTACTTTAGCTGGTGAATTAATGTCTTTGTGTAGTACACTCAGACACCAGACTGCTCCAGCTGCCGCTGACATCATAAGAGATAGTATGTTCACTGTGTAGAGTTTCAAAACGCCGCATCCGCATTCGAACGTGCAAAAACGCACCAGTGGAAACTATATTGAAGTTTCCAATGGATGCGGTTGATTGCGCTTGCGGCCGCGCGGTTACAAACGCGCAAAAACGCAAAAGTGGAAACAAGCCCAAACTTGGAGTAAAAGTAAAAAACACAACTAAATAAAGGCTCCGGTGCCCCCAAGGCCCGCCCCCCCAGCCATTTAACTCTCTCACCCCCAGTGTGATGGACCTTATGACATCACACTGGGGGTGGGGGTCAAATTCAAGAGACTTGTATTGGATACAGTGATAGCTGTATCCAATACAATTCAAAGTTAAAATAAAACACAAACACACTGTCCAATTAAATTAAACTTTTATTATAAATAAAAAACAAATATAAATACACTGTAACAGTTGTAAAAAAAAATTCCATTAAAGTCTATGGTGCGCTTTTGGTACAGAAATCTGTACCTATGCAGTGCGCTAGGGAGGTTAAACTCAGCCATTCTAGATTTCACTGTTTTATATATATTTTAGAAAAAGTAAAGCCCCCCATACACGTTCCGATTTTTCGTACGAATTTTGCCCGACCGACCGATAGGGTCGGGAGATTAATCAATCGGGAGATTAATCGGATTCGGAATTATGTACCCGACCGATCCCGATTTCTCAAAATCGGCCGAAAAATCGATTGGGACCGCTTCGGACCTGTCCGTAAATTTTTGGTCGATCTGCTGTTAATAAATAGGGTCGGGCTGATGGATCGGTGATAATTCGAATTCCGATTTTACGTGCCAGCTGACCGACCATAACATTTTAGGTGAAAATCGGGTGACAGGATCGGACGAAAAATCGGTCGGGAGAATAATCGGAACGTGTATGGGGGGCTTAAGAAGTAGTTAAAACCCTGTCAGGATTTTTGCCATGTACACTATTTTAGGGGAATATATCAAAGGGAGGAAGATCCTCTATTAGGGCTTGTTCACACTCTCCCTCCTGGGAGTGCATTATGATCCCCATACACTGAAATGAATGGAGAGGGAAAAGAACGCTCTGCAGGATGCAGTTCTTGCAGAACTTTCAAGGTGTTATACTGGCACTATTGAAGTGAAACTCCATATGTGAAGTAGTTTGAGTATGCTAGAACTAGTGACAGAGAAAGTGGCTTATCATTGTGCTACTTCTCCATGCACTGAGTAGTTCAGAGGAAGTGGCAGAAAAAAAAATGCTGAGGACATGTTTTAATTAGCATTAAATACTAGATCAAAAGTGGTTATGTTTTACCTTTAAATGTTTTAGTTCGCCTTGCTTTAAGTTTGTCATCCCATTTTTCCCTAGTTTTAACCCGCTGTAATTTAACCTTATTTCTGAAATGTGCTGGAAAGCAAGAACGAATTGTGTTTTACATTATTACAATTTGTGGTGCACAGCTTGGGTGCTGAGGATATAAATATTTAAGAAATGTTTCATTTATATTCATAAGAAGTACATAAAAAAAACAGCGCAGCAGTTAACTTGGGACATCTGTGTTTTTGTGCCTCGTATATGGGACCTTTCGTTGTTTGCATTCATGTAAAATTGAGGATTTCTCGTTCAATTACATCCTTAAAGAGTCGATGTGAAAGTGGTCATTAATGGTTTAAAGCTTTAGTCTAGATTTATGTCTCACAAGTATACTCTCTAATACAAGAGACTTTCTCTTTGCATAAATTAATTTCAAATCACAGACTTTTATGAGTGCTCTTCAGAGACTGAATAGGATCCTGATTAATTTTTGTTCTACAATTGCAAGATTTTATAGAGAGCTAAATTTAGATTATGGTCATGAATATTGTCATGTTAACTTGTGGATATATGCATGTGCTATTCCTTTTCAATAGATATGCAGAGAACAAAATAATACGTTCCAACCAGTTGATTTACAGTATTATAACCAAACTCTATAGTCTTCTGCCCTGCACTAAAATGGATTTATTCCCAAGGTATAATGGAATTCATTTGTTTAATAAAGGTCTTTGTTATGATGTATATTGTTTATTGTAACGTTGTGGTGAAGGGGCTGACTACTTGGCGCCTGTCTGGGCGGGGACCCTAGGGAATGTGTGACCTAGGTCACCAGGTGCAGCGAGGTCTCTTACTCTTTGGCGCACAATTCTCCTCTTCTTCCTAGTGGGCAGCCATCTTGGCCTTGCTATGGGAAGAAATGCTGGCGCGGCTTACCGTGGGGAGACCAGCACCCTGGTCCAGACAGGTAGTCAGCGGGGTCTGCTTCACACAGCTCCGTTTGTAGAAAGTATATCTACGACACAGTTCTTTCATATAACCAATAAAGAATGCACACACTGGTTGCAAGTTAACTGGGGGCTACTTTACTTAAGGGCAAAAGGAAATGTACAAGCTTTCACCACCTCTGGTCCCAGAGGTGGGGTTGCATCTTAGGAAAGTACAGTTGCAAACAGGGTACACAATGCTGCCTGTCCCTGGGAAGGTGTCTCTGTGCCTGAGGAGTTTCAGGGGAAATGATCAGGGCTTAAGTTGTAGAGGGGCCCAGCAAGGCACTACCCTACCCTGAGGGGGAAATCAGCCATTCATTCAGATGAGGAGCTCCTGTTGCCCCAGGCCGAAGGCCTTTCCTATGAGGGCCTCTGGAAGATGGAGGACACTGCAGAAAGGTCAAGTCAGCACAGCATCCAGAGCCAGGAGAGAGAGGGTGTGGCTAGGAACATTACAATTTATATGTTTCCCTAGGCCAGAGACACATCCCCTAGGCAGGACCAGCTAAACAACAAACAGATATTTTATTAACTAGTGGTTTTCTCACTACACTACATTATTTTAACCAAGTGTTGACTTAAAACTCAGATAGATGAAGGGATGTGAGAGGCATTGTGTACTATCACAATATTTGTGTGGGTAGGTGTCTTTAGATAATCATTGGTCGACTCAGATGATGAGTCCTTGACTGAGATTATACATGTATATATGTGGAAGGTGGACATGTCTCCACTACTATTCCCTGCGAAAACACATCTTCAGTAGTTTTATATTGCTAGTTGCAGGGAGGTGTTCTGAGGATTTAACCCAGTGGTTCTCAACCTGTGGGACCCATTTTACATGGGTCTGTGCATTCACTTTAAGCATCAGAACTGCCACAATCAGGGTGGGAAGTTAGGAGGGAGAGTAGTGCCCCATCCATCCAAACGTAGGAGAGAGGGGACGTTACTCTCCCTCCTAACGTTTCTCCCTGCACATCATTTTCACAAGCGTGTCACTTCTGGTATTTGGAATGTGGAAGTGTCACAGTGCATTGGCACTATCGCGTTCCAAATACAGGAAGTGACACTTGGCAACGTCGCTTCCGGGGTTGCAAAAAGGTTGAAAACCACTGATTTAACCAGAAAAGCCAGACATAGTCAAGTTAAATACATCAAACAAAAACTTGACTTTTTAAAAAAACATTACATGTCTTCAAAATATATCTGCAAATTAATGTATTATGCTTTTTTTTACCTTTTTCGGAATTTGTTAAAATAGACAAATCAATAGATAAAATGTAATAGTATGGAAAAGTAAGTACACACGATAGGAGCTAGTATGGCCACCCTTAACAGAATTTACCTATTGCATACCTGCCTCAACATATTTGACTTTAACTCAATAAACAGCTTCCTTTTTTTCTGTTGCTTGCTGAAATGTGCGTTTGAAGCCTGAAAATTACTAACCAGTCCTCACATTATAGATATTTTAAAAGAAGTAGAAAAGACAGTTGTACATTTGTGGTGTTCAATATTTGTAAACCAGTTTTTCAGATAATTTTTTTTACTATTTTGCTAAATATATAAATGCAATAAACTTGCGTGTATTATTAACACTGTATTGAGAATATTGATATTGAATCAAAAAAGAAGATTTATACTGGGGTGATGCTTTAAAAAAATACCTTTTTGGCCCATCAGTAAGTACATTTTTTAAAAGCCCTAAAAATATATCGTTAGAAAGTGTGCTTAGGCATGTTACCTAACCCCATTTACAAGTTTATCACAAAATTTTTTTAGTTGCTACTATTGAGGGGCTGACAGGTTCTCAATATTTGATATCTCTGCCCTGTAGATGTTCTCTGCTTGCTCTTACCAAGCAGGTTCAGGAAATGTGGTTTTCCTAAATCACGGTTTATACACATTATTCTTGAGGAGGTGTTACATTTTTTTAACACCCCTCCTTCCTAAATAGGTGTGGGTTTCCCTGTATGAATTGCCCATGTTATATGTCCACAAAACCAGAATCAGACCTTTGACTAGAGCTGTCCGTTACCCTCTACTTGTTTAGACAATCCTCTATGTATTTGCTTTGTTCACAGATCCATTTCTGGTTTAACTTCAGTATAATGAAGTGACTCAGTGGCTACCAGGGTCAGTTCCAAACAATTTGATCCCATATTTTCCCTAATATGCTTGGTTGTTACGAGGTTGCAAAAATGCAGTCTTTACCCCAAACATGTCTATTTTACTGTGGACAGACGTGTTTTATTCATCAGTCCACAACGCTTTGCTCTAGAATTTCTCTGTATTTTCCTACGCAGGTTATATTGGGAAGCATGCAAGCACTTTGACACCAACTTTTCAAAAAGTTACTGGGAGATGACATAGAGAAATATTGGTGTTTCTTGAAGACTTTTAGCATCTTTAGGAATTACATTTTTGTCCTATGCAGATTTGATCCAGTTCATAGACGTGGTAGTGGTACTGCTAGCACATCTCTTACCTGGAAAAGACAACACTACTGCAGCAGCACATACAGTGTGAAAGGGCCCTCAGGATTTTTTCTGTACAACACATGTAGGCAGAGGAAGGTCTTGTGTCCACTGTGGCGCATGTCCTTTACGGCCCACTTGTGGGCAGTCCTATTCATTGGTCAATAAAAAAAGTGCAACGTGGGGTGTTAGTAAGTGGATACCATCCTATTCAATTGAATGAGAGGTTTTGTGTCCCTGCCGCAGTAGACACAAGCCCTGATAGTTTTTATTACAAGGTAAGGGACAAAGTCAAAGTCACTTGAACGGACATGCCTCCTTACATGCCCCTCCTCTCTTGTAGTTGTTTATAAAAATGGATAATGTTTCCATTTTCGAGTGAGAGACCTCAAGTGCTTGGGATGCTTGCAAAATAAATTTAACAGCAATGTTCTTGTACTCTGTAATTGCTGTAGTAAATACCTGTCCTTTTAATTTACATATCTATTAGTAAGCAGACTGTTGTCATTAGTGTAAGCTATAAAGGCCACAGTTTTTTAAGGGATACTTATTACAGTTGAGCCCTATTTTGTAGGGGCTTTTAGTTAGTAATTGGCACAATCCCATTTCAGGGCCGGCTAAGCATTGCATGGATCCACTGATACCGTGAAGGATGGGCAGATATCTCTGTAACCCATGTTCTCAGAGCAACATCTCTGTGGCCACCTAGCTTGTGGGGTCTTAGCAGCTACACCTACAATTGATGTAACATGCATTTTTTTTTGTTTCTCAGGATATTTTTCTGCACTGAAATATTTCTACGAAGAGATCTAACACACAGATTATAATACTAGCCATTGTGTCATGCAGACTAGAATTTATTCTTTTAGTGGAGATCCAATTTTTATTTAACTGATACATAGCATACAGCATTTAGTGATCTATTTAAACTCATAACCTGGTTAACTATAATATGGTATAACTATAATAAGAACTATTGGTTATAATTCAGATGTAAGAAACTGGGCCCACTGCCATTATCCAAGCACATGCACACCATTTGCTTGTTTTTCAGATGTGTATTAAAGGAGACATCTCAGTGGCTTCATTGCATTTAAAAAAATTTACCTATAGCCAGCTTCTAACTTGCCCTGAATAATAAAAATCCATTATACTGTATTTCAAGATGACCAGTAGGAGTTTGATTGTTACAAGATCATCACAATGTAATGCAGTCAGTCTATTTTTTTCCATGGTTAGGTTTACTGCATAGAGCAGGCAAAATTGCATTCTGCAAGACACACAAATGTGTTTGTGTGTGTGTATATATGTATGTATATATATGATCATTTTTTTTTACTTGGTAGGTGCCATTAACTATATTTATTTTTGGGTTGGTCATAAATATTAGATAACTGAATTAGAGCTTTTTAGTTGCTACTGGGTACTTATCAAATGTCACAGGAAAGCCAGTGAATGCAAATGAGGTCCTAGACTAATCCTGTGCTCCTTTCCTCCCGCATGGTCATAATCGAAGCAGTTAGAGGCAGATTAAAGGAAAAGTCATGCTTTACAGCCATGGACATTGTTTCTGAATAATATGTTGCTGAGTAGGAGTCATTACAGCTTCCTCTGACAAGCTGACAGACATATCTGTCAGAACGTGAGAGCCATCTATGATATTAGCCTAGCTAGAAAGAGAAAATGAGGAGGCAGAGGAAGAATTGAGTGCCTACTATTTTCTGCTTCAATTTTAGTCAGCAGTCCCTTTCTGTTCATTATTGGGAATATGTTTGGGTTCTCCTACTTCAATCAGTTTTAGAATCAGAATAGCTATGCTTCTATTTAACTGTATGTTTTGCTCTGAAATGAACTACAGTGGACACAAGCCATGGTTTGTCAATTCCTAATCTCATCTGACTGCATGCCATCATTTTCAATAATGTTTCAGGTCTACCTGTAAACTCCATTCTTTATAAATAAATAATGCAGGCTTAATTTCCTGCGTGTCCATTATAGATCGTTACTTACAGCGAGAGTTCTAATTACATCGGCCTTTTCAGGAAAAACAATGATCAGATCCTCATTCTTTCATTTAGAATTTAGTTGCCTGACGTAGTGACAAGAGCTGACAGCACTTCCACTACGATTAATTGAATTAATTAAAACCAGGATTTACATTGCTTTGTTAACTCATGTGTGACACATGGCCACAAAAGGCTCAGTGAGGTTGTGTTAGTCCAGGAGGAGATAGTGGTACCTAGACTAATGGCTTATGCACTCCAGATTACTCTTCAGCTTCATCATAAGGATAAGTTTTTTTTCCCATTGCACCTTTGTAGAAGTGCAATAATGAGTTCTCAGGTTCTCCAAGGAAATTACAGGTATGAGGTTTTTGCATTTCCTCTATAAGCTCAGTAACAGTGTGGCAAGTTGCAGTATACACGAAAAGCATGATAAGTGCAGAGTTTTAGGCAAGTCCACCTGGTGATAACACTGTGAAAGGCCTTATTCCTCTTGCTTTCTTGTTCTCAGCGGCCAGCTTGACGGATAATTGATACTGTTCTAGCCATCTTATAGGCGGATTCCAGTCCTGCCGTGTTTTTTAATATTTTTCAGCAGGCAGCAGAATTTCCACCCCTAGCTTCTCTAATTATGTGAGGATTGTGAGATTAATTTAATGAGTTTAGATGCTTGTCTTGCCGTTGCCAGTGTAATCTCCTTACATGGGACTCAGCATCTGACTTAGGAATTAGAGGGAGAATGATTATTGTGCCATGAAGTGCTGTAGTTTTTTTTTTTCTGCTGCCCTTTTACAATGGTTTTTACAAAGCTCACGATTCTCCCTGGAATTATTTGCACAGAGAAGTGGGTGGCACTGAGGGAAGTGTGACATCCTGGCTACTGAACAGTTTTGGCAGCTATTTTCTGCCCAAAAAGTCTGTATTTTATCGAATGTATCTTTCCTTATCTGTTTTGGTGCTCTGTATTCTTTCATCTCTCTTATTTGCTTGTTTGTGGCTTGTTTAACATGAAGTTGGATGAGCAGTGAAGCAGGAGATTTAATATGATTGGGTCAGCTAATATCTGGGACAGAGCTGTCACAATTCCTTAAACTGACTTTACAGATAAGAGCTGGCCTCACACTGGGGGGGCATAACAATTTCGGCATTTTTTCTATATTTTCTACATCTCTGGATACATGTTCATTCAGGGGATAAAACTGTGACTGTTCAAAGGCTCCACTGCATAATGGCTCCCCAAGCCACAGTACGGACACTGGAGAAATAGGTTTTGGCTGCTATACCTTCCAGCAGGCTTGCAACCAGTAAATGAGTGTGACAACAACAGGCTTAGAGGTCACCTTAAGATTGCAGCACAGCCTCAAAGTTAAACAGCTCGAGTACAGAAACTAGCTCTTCGATGCTCAGTAAACACGATCTGTTTCAACTTCTTTTTCCTTCATTCTCTTGAAGAGGAAAAAAACAGAAAAAGGCACCTTACGCAAAAAGAGATGATTGTTGTAATTTAATCTAGTTCCTGAGATATGTGTCTTCCACAGAGTTTGGCAAGTCCTTTTCTCATTCCCAGACCTCCGAATTGATCCTGTTATGGGATAGGGTAACCATGTGAACCAATAGGAGGGGTTTGAGAATTGCACGGGTGGCTGCCATTTGTTAGGCCTTGCTTATAACTTTGGCTTGGCTTGGCCTGGCCAGGTACCTCACTGAAAATATGTTTGACATGTTGTTATTTACAGTCAGGTAACCAACCAGGGCTAAACGCTTCTGCACCTGTAAAACATCAGTTCTAGAGACTTCAAGGGACTTAAGTGCTGAATGGATTACAGTGGGGGATATTGTTTTTAAGTATGTTCCTTTTATTTTATTTCATTTATTTTAAGCGGTTTAATTTTTCTATTTCATCTATTTTATAACCCTTTAGGAATGGATTAGAGGTCCAGGAGACCTCTATATCGGTTTTGTTAAACTATGTAATATGTTTAATTATTACAAAAGGTTTGCTGTTGAAATTATTTTTTCAGAAGGAACTAATTTATGGGGATTCAACCATCTCTAAAGGTGAACAAAAATACAAAATGCAATTATTTTTTTCACAGTAACATCTGATCTTAGTTTATTCTCTTTTCCCAGTTTTCATTATCTGGAAGTCGGAAGTACAGTGGGGAAAAAAAGTATTTAGTCGAGCACCAATTGTGCAAGTTCTCCCACTTAAAAACGTGAGAGAGGCGTCTAATTTTTATCATAGGTATGCCTCAACTATGAGAGACAGAATGGTGGAAAATAAGTTATGGGTCAATAGGAAAAGTTCATCTCAATACTTTGTTATATCCCCTTTGTTGGCATTGACAGAGGTCAAATGTTTTCTGTAAGGCTTCACAAGGTTTTCACACACTGTTGCTGGTATTTTGACCCATTCCTTCATGCAGATCTCCTCTAGAGCAACTCCCTCCAAAGGTTTTCTATGGGGTTGAGATCTGGAGACTGGCTTGGCCATTCCAGGACCTTGGTGGATTTTGGTCATGCTAAAAGAGCCAGCCATGTTTCCTCTTCAATGGCCTTGCTAATGGAAGGTGGTTTTCATTCACGATACATGGCCCCATTCATTCTTTACTTTACATGGATCATTCGTCCTGGTCCCTTTGCAGAAAGCATGATGTTTCCAGCCCCATTCTTCACAGTAGGTATGCTGTTCTTTGGATACAACTTTTTACCAAAACTTTGTACTTTACGTTTGGATCATGCTCAGATGGGCCTGGACATGTACTGGCTTAAGCAGGGTAACATGTCTGGCACTGCAGGATTTAAGTCCCTGGCGGTTTCTTTGCCCCCATTCTCTCTCATAGTTGAGGTGTACTAATAAAATTATTCGCCACTCTTATCTTTTTAAGTTAAGCTGCCCATACACCTTTAGATCTCTCTGTCAGATATCCTTTAGATCTACCAACAACTATGTAGTATAGGGTCCACTGAACACAGATAAACTTGATTGTTTAGAAAGTCCCTCATATTACATGGTTTTGGTAAAACAAAAGGAGATCTAATGGAAATCTGACAGAGAAATCTAAAGGTATGTGGAGGCCCTTAGAGATCTTGCATAATTGGTGGCTGACTTAATACTTTTTTTTGCCCCACTGAATGTTCTGCTGGACACCGTTGAAAGAAAAGCTGTGATTAAGTATTTAACAAAATTTGAAAACCAACTGCTAGGATATTGTGCATTGCCACCATCACCCCTGAGTCATCTAAGGTTGATCATTTTTTAACATTGCAATATTGTTTCTTTTGTTAACAAAATGGGGTGCACACAGTTTTGTGGATAGGACCACATGCTTCCTTTTTCTGCATTTGGGTTAAGCACACTCTGCACAAACTCTCAAGTAGCTTTGTAATTTATTAATATATATTTATTGATAAATGTTATATGTACTTACTGTTTTAGGGGACAAGCACCCTACTTTTTCACGAGTCAAAAAATTTACTTATTTGCTCTACTCCTGCTGTTGTCCATCCCAGCTCTGAGCTTTGGTTTGTGCCCTCAAAGTTCCTCTCTTCGATGCAAAACCGTAAGGTTGGAGAGGCAAAATAAGCCCTTTCCGCAAGATGCCATTGATCCAACAAGGGTCAGGTTAATAAATATCTTTTTCTTCACTTCCTTTTCCCAGGGTATCAAACCCAAGCACAGAATAGACCAAAATTAAAAACTGGACAACCTCAAAGGCAAACCTTGATATTTAAGGTGGGTTTACACGTCAAGATTTTTCTTTCGTTCAACTTCAGATTCGATTTTTTGATAGATTTTTTTTTATCGGATATCGTTCATCCATTTCTCAAAGGTAATTAGATTTTTTTTTTTTTTTGTACAACCGACGCAAATATCGAATGAAAAAAAAATCGTTGGATCCACAAATGAAAAATCTTTCAGATTTTTTTTTTTTTAGGAAGTGATGTATTCTGTGGGCGTTGCTAGGCTCCAAAATATATTTTGTAAACACCTTATACCACAGCTATAGACACCACTTTGTTACGTTCGTCCACAATGCAATTGTTTCGTTCATCCACAATGCAATTGTTTCGTTCGGAAAGTTCTACTTGTAAATAAAATATAAACAACATCAGAGACGAATCAAAATCATACATTGTAAAAATCCCAACATTCATTGCGCAGGAAATACGTCATGCTACTGGTTAAAAATCTGGGCAAAATACATCGAGTGAAATAAGGAGCGTTCGTTTTTTACTCGAAAAATAAACGACAGATGAAAATTTACCAACGTGTTCGATAACCTTGTGAACGATTTTTGGTCCGGTATCGAACAAAAAGAATCCATCGGAGCAAATTGCCGTTCTAGATTTTTGTACAACGAACCCAAAAATCCTGACGTGTAAACCCACCTTTATTCAAAAAAATTTCTACAATTGAGGATGTCTTCTTCTCTCATATAACGGTGAACCTTTTCATATGGAAATAAATCTAAGTTTTCTTTAAACTTTGGCTCTGGAACAAACAAAGCGTAATACTAGAACACATGTAAAATAAGACACATCTGTGGCATTCATTTCTTAAATAAAAAATCTTGTGGGCCAGATATAATTACACAGCAAGCCAGAATTTAGTACCCTTGCCCTAGACATAAAAAGAGCATTTACTTACTAGTTACTAGTAACTAAGCAGATCTGAGTAGTAGTTGTAGTACTGGTGAACAGAAGACTCTAACTACAGTGAGACATATTCCGTGCCATTAATGGATCACAGACCAAATACAAATGATTCTTAATAGCTGTTCACATAGACATTTATTGCAGAACTTTGTCTTAAGCTTTCTCATTAAATATCCCAAGTAAATGGACTGTATAATGTAAATATTACAGATGATTATAGTCACCTGGAATTTCAGATTGTGTGCTGGCAGAGTGTATATGACTTATGACATGCAATAACAATGTGGTTTCTGTGTATCATGTACGCATGTAAAACATTTAATAACCCGATTTGCCCTTCCAAAATGAAATGCTAAAAAATATATATTCTGCTGTAATTTTGTTCTTCTATTGCTTGTAGAAGTAGGAGTACTTCGAGGGCTACAGGTAATAGGAGGACCATGTGAAGCATATTAAAATGTCATTGAAAGGAGAAGGGAAAGATATGATGTTGCTGCCAGAAAGGCCCCGAGTCATGTGCAATTTAATGAATTACAGGCACAGCTCGCAGATTATATGTTATAACAAAAAAAAGTGGATCAGTGTTTGTGGAGATGTTGGTTATGTAATGTGTTATGTAGCTGGTGTGCTTTTCCATGCTCAGCAGATAGTGAGACCAGTAAGTATTCTGATGTCTGGAGATCCTTCAGTGGATTCTCAGTGCTCTTAGACTGCCCATGATATCTTGCCATGAATTATAATGGGCCCATTTACCTGTGGTAGCCCGTTCTGCTGTAGTCGGTTATTAGCAGTGTGTGGCTTGGTGGTGGGGGGAAAATCTGTTTTTTGTTTTTTTTTATTTAATTTTTTTTATAACTGTCCTGCAGGGGGAGAGCGGATTATTCTTTGCTTGATTTATACAGCGACGTCCTACCAACACATCTGGTGGAGCCCCCCTCCCAATTTATTTATTAGGGGAAAATCTAAAACAATGAAATTGAAGGCACATCTCAACTGCTATAAGCACTTCTCTTTATGGCAAAATAATTTATTTAGAGATCTCAAGCTGCTTTTGTAAAGGAAGAGACAGACTTCAGTGCAGAAATTACAATGTGCTCCTCAGAAGCCTAGGCAAGTACAATAAAATGGGTAATTTGAATTCACGGCATGTAGGTGACAGAGCAGGGTACATAGATCCATGAATCAGTTGACTCTTTCCCTTTATGTTCAGAATTTGCTGCTGTGTCCGAGTCCTCTGTTCTTGGTTGGTGCTTGACAATATGCACATTCAAGTGTATAGGGGAAGAATAAGGGACTACAGAAGGTCTAATGTCGAATGTCAAATTAGGATTGTTTTATACGCATGAGAAGCCTAAACCAATTCTTGGAGCACACTGTTTCGAAGCGTTGATTTATATAACTTTTACATTAAATTTATTGCATTTTTCATTTGCATGGGATTTGTTTGGGCTATGTAACAGGCGTGTATTTGTCAATTATTTAAGTACTCAATTTATGTAATTGTACTTTTGTAATATTTTACAGTTTTATAATTGACAGGTGTTTGTGCAACAAATTTTTTTCAAAAGAAAACAAAAAATGGCATCTGTGAGCGCTGTTATACTATACAGATAGCTGTAGGCATTAAATGACAATTTTCCAATGTATGTTTTTTTTAGATTGGGCAGAGTGAATGATTATGCCAGTAAAAGTTTGACCATTTACTAGAAAAAAAGAATGTGCATTCATATGTGTATTTCAGATGCTAAATAAAAGCAATTTATCTTAATTTTATATTCATACTCAATTCATACAGCCATCCTATAGATGGAACAGCACCACTAAAGATTTGGTGTTTAGTCTTGATCTCTAGGTTGTCATCCTTTCTCTAGATTTCCTCCATTATATATATATATATATATGCAGATGTGCTTATAGCTAGGTCTGCTAATTTTAAATCACCAATTTAGCTAAATTATTATATATTGATCTTATACTTAACACCAACCGATGTTTGATGTAACATGGACCTGTATGCTTCATTAACATTGATCTTATTGATATTTTCTTTTTTTAATTTCATTTTAAAAAATTATTATTAGTTTGGACGTGATAGACCAGTAAAAATCTTTCTGGTGCATGGACAGCTTTTGAAGGGGAAAAAATCCTTTCCAGGAGGAATATGCTGGTTAATAGGTACCACTAGATGGCCTAGGGGAGTTTCCTTGGACGGCTAAAGGGGCTTTAAAAGGAATATCACAAAAACAAATATACCATGAATCAATAATATATTCTAGTACAGTTCTATCAGACACGCTGCCTTACACATGCTAATCATAAGGCTTGGGCCCTACTTCTACATACAATACAATATATGTTTACAATAAACATCATAGCCAGGTAAAAAAAATACATTATTGCCTTTTATACCCTACTTAAATGGAAATAAATAAATAGACAGGCATTAAACAAGGCAACTGCTGCAAAATCCAGCATATTTTTGTGTATACCTTTAGGCCCGCTCACTGTGAACTGTTTTTTGCATGTTTATACATGCAGAAAAAACACATTTGTTTTATTTTTGTAAACCCAACAAAATCAATTAGATGCGTGTCAAAATATAAGACTTAACTTGAACATGTGTAAACTTAACTTAGGTTTTTATGTAGAGGAGAATATTTATTTCTCAAGTAACAACTTTGCTCATCTTTTCTCCAATCTTTTTTTAATTAGAATTCTGTGCCACTCCACAAGTAAGGCTGAGTTTACACTACAGCGCCACTGCAACCGCGGAGGGGTGTTATGGGAACGGCGGCGTGTACGTGCCCATAGCCCCCGCCCGCTGTTTGGGTGCTGTTTAGGATGCTGTACTGCCTTGCCGGCAATGCCGCATCCTATGCCTGTGTATTGGCAAGCCGCACCTATGGGACGTGGTTTGCGCGTGTCCCCGGGCGGGCGTGGTGAATCCGCTCCTGCGCTGCCCCCACCCACGGGCATGACACGCCAATATAGACTGGCATATCATTCCCCATAGGGGATCACAGGGGGCGGCTGCACTGTGCGGTTTTCCCCGCGGTCTACGCATGGGACAACCTGGCAGTTTTCTGCAGTGTAGATGAGCCCTAAAGTTGTACTTTACTGAAGCTTAAAGCTTCTGTTTTGGAACAGCTACAGCAACTATTTCAAAGAAAAGCTCTTCATACCATAGTATCATTAGAATTGACCAGTACATCTTCTTTCCCTAAAAATAAACCCCCTTATAGGTAGCCATAGAGCCCTTACCTTAATGGTAGATGGAGAGCCCCCAGTTATTTGTAGCCACAAATCCCCCCATATGGGTAGCCAGAGGTGTGGGGGTTTTGCTGTGGGGGGGAGGGGAGGATCTACATGAATGTAAAAAATAGAGAACAGGCCAGACTGAAGGGGCTAAAGAGCCACATATGACTCCCAGGATAGACTATTGTAGTCTCTCCCAATCTTCTATTTATACCACTGCTTCAATACTATGGAGACCTACCTAGAACCCAGAGAACCAGGACCTGCTCTGGCAATCTAAATTAACCTGGTAAAGCAGGACCCGGGATCTCAGTAAGTATAGATATGTAGAAATATAAGGTGGGTAAGAGTAGGTTAGCTTAGAAATTGGAAAAGGATAAGTGACCTTTATTTTATAGTTATGGAATGGCATGTTTCTTCAGAGAGATTCCATTTACCCCTAGTGCTTGGTGGACTGGATTCTGGTTGTGGTTTCCTAAGGAATAAGAATTCAAGTCAGGTGGATCAGGTTTAATGGACTTAGTACACAAATCACTTTATGCCCTCAGAGGGTTCCAGGGTAATAAGCCATTAGGGCAAATTAAAGCACCCACACTTCATGTGGTTTATTGTGTACACTTGTGTGTAAGGACGTGGTAGTGTGTGCTTAGTTGCTCTCTGAGGACTTAAAAAAGAAAAAAAGACTAATTTACATGGCTCCACTGCTTAGGTTAAAAAAAACAAACACATTTTGATCCAGACAACAAGGCTGTGCTGAGGTCAGCATATCCAGTGAGGGCAATTGCCCCCGTTAGAGCCATTTAGAGTTGCGTTATTGGCCGAGCTGGTAATGCAGCCCCTTTTAATTCAATGGGCTGGCATGTGCCCAGGCATGTTAGTTATATGTCAGTCTGATTGTCATATGCCAAGCCTCCATTGCGTTTATGGCGGTGCGGGGCCTCGCAGCTTATGCATGACGGAGGCTTCAAGTGACAGGTCAGGGGCTATGACGGGCTGTGGAAACAGCTGTGTCATAGCCCATTGTCTTCCATGGGGGACTTGTGCACTGCGCAAAAATTCCTGCATTTAGCAGGGGTTTACCACAGTGGAGCCAAGCCCTAAAATTGTCTCTACTATGTTTATCTAAACTATTTATCATGTTTGTTTGTTTTTTTGCTGTGCTCTGCAAATGTAGTGCCTGGTTGCATTAGTGTATGCAGTAACTATATTGGGTGTTATATGGTAATAAAACATCCAGAATGTCAGTGTGAGTGCATTGCTGTCCCTAGTAGTCACTCTTTATTGACTGTGAGCCAAAGCCCAGGGAGACCTGATGTGTGATGAGCACAGATGTCCTCCAGGCAGCTTCATGTCATTAAGGACATTCTCAGTAGACGCATATAACAAACCTTCCTGGACACATGTGCAATACCGTTACTTGTAACTTCTCAACACACTGCTTGTCTCGCTGCATTTACGTCATGTCACAAATTCTGTGCTCACATGACTTTAGAAAGCAAATGTGTCCTTCTTGCTTATGCTTGAATGTGTGAAAGCTGATGAATTCTCAAGTTAGCTGCCTCCATAAATAGGACAAGTGGGCTCCCCTATTGATCAAATTATGCGGTCATTAAAAATATCTCTTGTATATTCCTTGCAAGATGACAGCACAGTGCTGCCAGTCTGTTCTAAATTGTACACAGGCCTATGTATCTCATGAAAGCGGTTTAATTGTTGGAGAATATCAAGCTGTCCTCATCAGTGACATGCTGCTCCCTTAATGTCAGGTTCCAGCCTTGGCCAAGTTATATTGCTTAAGCTAGACAATCGGTTGGTGGTTGGTTGGCAGAAAATCGGGTGCGTCCACCTGGTCAGATTGACCAGGAATCTGCTGCATGTTGGATCGAACGGTGATCGGACATGACGGTAAATTCCCGGCCGATCCCATTAATTCAGATGGGGACGACAGTCCCCATACGAAGTAATGGCCAGAACACAAACTGTGCCCAGTAATAGTTGTTTCATGGTTGGTTCTATGCATTCGCCCTTTTAAGATGGCCATTCCTCTTAGCTTTGACCAATTGTTCATCTAAATTATGTATACTATGAAATTCTGTATAATATGGCATACTAGGAGTACGGTACCTATTCCAACTTGTGCAATGTGAGGGCCTTTCTATCCCATCAGGAAGGTCTATGCTAAGGAGATGTTGTAGATCTGATGCAGTTTGTACAAAAACATTGCATGGTGTGTGGTGAGCTTTACACTCTTAGAATACTCCAGCACTTAAAGATGTAAAAAAAAATGATTTATAGTTTTGCAAGTTTCAGGGATTGTCTAGTTTTTGATCTGGCTGCCAGAAAGAAATGAAAGGTTATTTTGGTATTGTCAGATTAGGAGCACTTTCTGATTCCACCCACATATTTGTATTGGCAATTCGAAAATTGTACTCCGAAATTACTCAGAAAATTATGCCTGTAGTTTCTGTGAAGGTTTATAGGAAGCAGTTTCATCAAGGTGTTACAAAGTATACCACAGACTATATCTTATCATTTGGACTGCAAATCCAAAGAATAAAATGACGAGTCTAAGAGTTCCATTGTTTTCTACTACAAAGAATTGATCATTTATGAATTTGTTTTATAACCGTAACATAGCAGGAGATAAGAGTCTACTTAAAGTAAATCTGTCAGAGACCTAGGTAATATGAAGTGAACATGTCATGAAAATAGGCATTTGCAGAGATTATTAGATCCAGAGAAGCTGAATTTGTTTGTATGCTAACTTTGATTTTTCCATTCTTTTGCTAAACCTTCACCTTTTTCGTTGGCCAGGGAAGCATCCTATTAAGGCATTTCACATTTTACTGGTGCTGCATGCTGTGTAGCATTTTATTTTACCATTTACAATACTTTACTTTGTTGCAGTAGCTTGTGCGCCTTGTGTCATTGTTTCTATTTGTCTGTTACAGAGGACCACACTCCTCCTTCATTTTGAGAGCTGCACACCTACATGCAACTTAAACACCCACCGCTCATATTGACCCATATTTACTCTGTGATCTCTACCCAGGCCCCATACGCCGACTGAGGGCCCTTCTGGCCACTGATATTACTGTAACTGTGTAATTACTGCTGATGGTTGTGCGCAACTATTACCCTTCTTAGCTTAATCCACCTATTGATCTGTTCACTGTTTTGTCTACCAGGTCACCATGCTCTGTATGGTTATCATCCCATGAATTGTGCCACCAATTTGGGCATTCCACAATACCACAAAATGTAATTTTTTGTACTCTTGTACTTTTCTGAGCACAAAATGTAGGTTATTGATATTTGCTTGGCTGTGAATGTTATTGTGTATCTCCATTAATGTTCCCAATTTGGACCTTATGTCTAGATTGTGACCATGCCACTCAGATTAATGGTATCTACAAAAAGAAAAACAAATTATGTGTGTGTATATATTAGGTTTTATAGCAATACATCTTATTCAAAGATTAATTAACAGCTACCTGGTTTTTGGTTGCAATCAAGCAATGACCTGCCTCTGTGCGAAGTGCTGCTTGAGTCTGCTGAAGATGAACTCTCGTGCTCACTTTGGCCACACAGCTGTTCTACTCTAAGCTTTCTGTTTGGTGTTTTTAATAGAATGAAAAAAGCACATCAACTGACTATAATAAGTGGATAAGGCAAGAAGCTAAGGGTACATGTATCTATACCTCGTTCGGTTTGTGAAATGTGCACAGTATTCTAACATTTTAGGTATTTACCTGGAGTTCCACTTTAAAGTTGGTAATTTAGTGTTTTACGTTTGGCAACGTGCAGTATCTTGATGAAATGCTTGCATGACCTTGTCCATTATTGTTGGATTTAGGCTTTGCTCCGTGCTGCTTCCTTGGACAGTGAATCAGTCTCTGTAGAATACAGCTGGCCTAGAATGGATGTCATTTTAATTAGGAGAATAATTGTTATGAGGAAAGTTCATTTGCTGTGTTCGTAGGCCTAAAGGTAGCATAGCAATGCTGCTCTACAGAGCTTATCCCACTGGGGACCTATGATTGCTGTACTCTAACGAAAATAATAGGGTTGGTGGGGAAACGGTAGAATTGGATTCCATCAATCCTGGCTGATGTTTACAGCCACAACTATTCATTGTTGACTGCAGACATGATTTGCGGGGTCTTGTAAGACAGGTGTCTTCATCATTAAAGAAAAGGAACCTCACCATTGTCATCCTAGTTGTTGCTTGTTTTACAAAGGTTACTGATTTGATTGGCACAAATGCTAAATTTCCCTATTGGCCCTAAAGTATTGATGTGATGTAGGCAACATGGGGTCGACATTTTCAGCTGAAATCCCCTTACTCTGTCTGCTTGCTGTATTTATAGACTTTTCTCTGGTGTGACAGTATCTTTCACCAACAGATAACATTATGTTCTTCAGATATTGAATTTTTGTCTGGTACAGATTTAAAATTACTTATATTTTAGCTGCATATCCCTTTGCAAAGTCATATTTAACCACAGTACAGAAGTCAAAAATCATAAATAAGTCATACTAGAGTTTAATAAGCTAAACAATGAATAGAAAACGTATTAAACTCCAATAGAAAATGTATTTTATTGATAAGCTTCTCAGGTTTTTGTGCTCATTGAGCATACAATTTATGACACTGGGGGTTATTAGAACACGGGTGAAGATTGTTTGAATGTGTCCTTTCAGTAAGTAAACCGTATATTTTTTTATAATATAGCCCAAATCAGACTACGGAAAGGCAAGCCATTCTGTCTGCAAGAGATCTGCCCTAAAGAAGTTTACCTGTCACCCTCTCTATATTTCTCTAGTTTGGCACACAACTTTTCCATCCCACTATGCAGTGAGAAGAATGTAATGCAGCATCTATGGCATTCAAGAACACTGCCAAAGTCATTTTCATACTAAACACTCTCCAATAAAAAAATTTATATCAAGGAAGATAACATTTGATTTGGAGATATGTTATACTTTAATTGGTTGAGATGCAGAATTTCAACATTAATAAGCGAATGGCATGCAGACTGAAGCTGAGCCAATCAAGCACCGCAGATGCACAGGTTGATCACAGGTTGAAATCTTATTAAGCATCTCTAATAGTGACAACAGTGGCACACAGTGCAACCAGTAAATATCCATGTTCAGTTCTACACATGTTGCATGTTATTATCATATAAAAGTCTTGTCCAATCCCTCTAAACCTCTCCGAGAGATCCAGCACGCTATCCATCAAGTTATTTGTACCATTAATAAGAGGTAAATTACATTATTCTATAATTTTTGCCTTTTCAGATGTACTTTTTTCCTAAAAAACTGGGGTAACAATTAGGTGCGTCTTATAGCAAGAATGTGCGACTGCCCACAGTTGGTCCTGCATTCTATGTGCCCTCTGGCTCCCTAGCCAAGCACTGAGCTTTACTGCCAGAGGCAGAGGGGGAAAGCTCTCAGAGTAGAAGGAGAATAAGAGGGAAGAGCCACCTACTCTCCACTGATGGCTTGTAGCTCTGTGATACTAGCCACCCACAGGACAAAAAGCTGCTCAACAGAGACCGGGTTGACGAGCAGTATATGTGTGTCAGCTGGAGCCAATATACACAGCTCTGCCTCTACATACTGTACATGTATCAGCTTGATAGAACAATATTTGAGACTTCAGATTGATTTAAATATGGAACATCTATTTCTACTGACAAGCTGCTTTTTAGACTATCCACTACAATGGCTGCAACAAAACAGGTGCTGCCATGTTTATATTCTAAATATCTTTTTCCAATGAAAAATAGTTTGTTGTTTTGTTTCCCACTCTTTTGAATCTGTGTTATTAGGTGCTTATACTTTGTACTCAAGTAAAATCCATTTGGACTCAGAAACACTGCATATAGCTTTGTATTATATTCTGTTCATCATTTCCTAAATAATACAGCCCCTTTTTGCCAGAACTTTGAGGCCTACTAGCAGCCCTGTTTAGTAAACGTGATATGTGGCAAGAAAGGGGTCTTAATAGGATTCCATTGAAGTGTCAGGAGTTATCCAGTCAGTAGCTTTATCTGCGCTAGATAGGATTCAAGCGGTTAAACACATAAGCTTAACTCCAGTTTGCATTGAGGTCAGCGAGCTTTATATCGGCACAGGGTGCTGGAATTAAATAACATTTTAACAATGTAAGTCGTTACCTCAGAAACAAATGCTCGGCTTGGGCTAGTGATACCCTCTGAGGAATGTCAGATTATGTAGCAAATGAGTTCGACCTTCCAATCAAAATTCAAAGATTTGCATGTTGCGTCTTGTTATCTGAGCAACCGAGATCTGTTTTAATGCAAATCATGTGGAACTCGTTCACTACTTATGTAAATGAGTGTCTGTTCAGCCCGATAACATCAATTTATGGAGCATGGAGAGATTTCACTTCTTTATTTATTGTTTTCATTTCATAATATCATAGTGCGGCCCTATGAGATTTGGGGAGTAACTGCATTTATTTATTTTTTAGTTTTGTAACACAAAGGTGTTTAGTAATTGGAAATCATTTCAATATGTTTAAAGAGATATTTTTCTATAAAATATTAAGAATGTACTTTAATTTTTCAGAACTTTTTTTCTTATTTTAATTCAACAGTTAATAGATTTTAAAACCTAATGTAGACATATTTTTGATCCCTCATACCATGGATATAATGCCATGTTTTGCTTTAGCCTAAAGCTACATACATACTTTTTGTTCCAGAATGTAATCTTATATGATCATTTCCAGCAAAAGAAGAATGAGCATGCACTGTATATACAGCACCAATTCCATTATTAAAGCTGGCCATACACGGTACCATTTTAGCACAGCACATCTTCGATTCGATTTTAGACCTCCATTGTAATCGAATCCAAAGTAGTACCACATGGAGGGTTTGATCGTAATATGTTATGGGCATATTGGATGTAATATAATGGATCGTAAAAATCGCATGATTTTAGTTTCAATCAAAAAACACAGGAAAAAGTCACGTGTTCATCAAATACAAACGATCCCACCAACAAACCAAATGCTAAAATTTTGGTTCAATTGTTGTACAATTGACGAAAGTTTTCCAACATGTCCGGTCACTTTTTGATCGATGTTTTGATATCAAAAATATTCGTCAATCGAATCATGTTTGCAGTAAACAATTTAAGTTAGAACAATGTTAACTTTGATATCGACATTGTAAGTCGATTGAATGCTAAAATGGTGGTGTTGGTGGTGTACACACCCATACAAATACCTGCTTACACTACAGTGGTGGAGAATTTTAGATACACCCTGGAGAAGGGATTTATGGTATCGGAAGTTTTTTTCTTTAGTGAGTTTAGCCAATGAAGGGTATCGCCTCACATGTTACATTATTATGTATAGATTAATGTGGAAAGCCTATTTTAAATACTGATCGTCTAGATACATTAATTTGAATACTGCATTTGTTTGGGCTCATTTACTGCCAGGTAAACAACCCATAAACATAAGCGACCCTCGGATGCAACATTAGGCATCCGTCTGTCGGGTTTCAGGCTTTAGCCATGGGGTAATCTAGACCAGTGTTTTTCAACCTTTTTTGGGCAACGGCACACTTGTTTCATAAAAAAAATCGGAGGGCACCGACGATACGCATAATCGCGGCGCACTTCCGGTCCCCGCCGGAAGTACGTCATCAGCAGGTGCCCCACTGGAATGCAGATGCGTACCAGCAGAGCAAAAATACCGCCACTGGTCTGTGGGGACGCGTGTTGCTGTATAACACGGATCGGCTGTATAAGACTTATACTATGAGAGGCAGCTAAATAGGAGGGCCGAGGGTGGGGTCACGGCACACCTGGTTGAAAAACACTGATCTAGACAACCTGTGAACGTCTGCACTTTTTGCAGTCGCTCACAGGCTTTGCAGTCGTCTCCCACGCGGCTGTGGTAGCGCACTGTCGTGTCCCAAGCTACTGTGGGCTGAATATTTAGCCTTCGTGAATATTATTGTTTTTTAATAAAGCTTATAAAAATTCTGACTGCAGAGTAAAGTTAAGACATTGACGGTCCCCTTAGAACACTGGTTACAAATTAACGATGGCTGCCAGTGAGCTTTTCTAAAACGGAACCCCAGGTTTCTCATTTGCTGTGTGTGAGTGTGATCTCCTCTGTACAACCGTTTTGTATGCGTTGCTCAGGGACATGCAGATGAACGTGTGGCAGCTAATGCATTACTGAGTCACGTAAACTCCATCTGCTGTCCATGGTGATCAGCCCTTTCACCAAGAATAAAGAGAGGCCTTTTTGTATTCCATCCAGCAAACTCTGTCCAAGGCTGCTGTATATCTTCTTTTTTTTCCCCCTAAGCTTTCATTTTCTGTGTTCATAGCAATAGCTGCCCACCCTAGAAAGGACTAATTTAACATTGTACTATCTAAGAAGCTAAATGTTTGCCCGTCGTGCAGGCAGCTTGTTCAGAATGGCAACATTTTTCCAGCTTGGTCCAAGTAGACTGGTTTCTAAGTCCTTTCAAATGTTACCAGTTGTATCTTATTCTACAATCACTTGTGATTAGCAGTTTATTGATATTTTAGCCTTTTTAACAAATCTTGTTATTCCACTCTCTTTACCTAAACAGGGATAAAGTGTAGAGTGTAAGTAAAACATATGATGTGGATTTTATTTTTTTGATATGACGTTGAATTACTTAATTGGAAATGTAAGAATTTAATCATAACTGTTTTAAACCATCCCTGAGTATCAGTGCCATGAGAACCCATTGTTATGGCACCATATTATTTTCTTTCAGCTTTTCTAAAATATTGCAGCAGGAATGTTGACACAGAAATCTGATTGTAAATTTTAATCTTCTATATTATAAATAATGTATGTTTTTTTTCTCATTGCTTGCTTTGAGTTTTTTTAGGCATTTTACTAGTAAAATATGATTCCAGTAAGATTTCATTGAATGACATAACATAACTAATAAGTAAAAATCTTGTATGTATTGGCCTAAATTTGGTTCTTTCTGTACATAAATATTGTATTAAGAATAAATGTCATAACTTTTCTTTAAGAATAGAAGTATTATGTAAGGACATCATAAAATAATACATTACTCTTTGATAGGGTTAGCTTCATTGTTTTTCATACATTATCTTTAAGTACAACCATATCAGTTAGCTGTTTAAAACAGGTGATATGTGCCACTCAAGTTATAGCTTGGGGGTCAGAAATTATATTGTCCCCCCTTCTTTTTTTGTCTTTATGATGATTTTATTATAAAACTGTATATCTTTGTGTGTATAGATAGATGGAATGGTATTCCTGTTGTATTTTTACATTGTACAACTATATTGAAGGGGTACATACATGTTCCAAAGGTTAATGGTTGTTTGATGAATTTTGACTGCGATATTGATTCATTTGGTGAAAGTGTTACTCCAGGGAATTACATTTTTAACAGGCTAACACAATATTGTTACTGTTACTACTGCTGTTTTTTTTTATATCATCCCTTCTTAAGGTTGTAATCAGAAAAAAAATATATTTTTATCCTGAAAGAGTTTTGGTAACATATTTGGATAGACAAGTGATACAGACTGTACTGTAGTAATATAGTAATTATTTAAATGTTTTAGTACGTCAGCTTATTTTGTGCCTTCTTGCTATCTTTCCTGCCCTGCAGCAAAAAGTTGCATTGAGTTATGTAAATGTAGGGTAGGAATAATCTGGACACATCAGTATTATGTGTATTACTTTTGAGAAGTTTTGCAACTTTTTTTAAAAGAACATTTCTCAGGTAAAAGCAATCCTTGTGTGGCCTGCTGCTAATAGTGACGTGTAGGTGTCATGAAAGCCTTTACCAAGAAACACAGTGCTAAGACAGATAGTGGTGGTAGTATCATCAACATTATCGTCCATGGTACTCGCAGTGCTGCATCGTCCATGGTACTCGCAGTGCTGCATCGTCCATGGTACTCGCAGTGTTGCGTCGTCGATAGTACTCACAGTGCTGCGTCCTCCATGGTACTCACAGTGCTGCGTCCTCCATGGTACTCACAGTGCTGCGTCATCGATGGTACTCACA
>CM070036.1:60774650-60792535 GCA_036250615.1 Ptychadena robeensis | reverse complement strand
ATCCTGACTTTGCCTCCTGCGGCCCCCAGGTAAATTGAGTTTGAGACCCCTGGTCTACAGTCTTGTCTCTGACATCCTTGCTCTTTGGTCTTGGCCATGGCAACTAGTTCTGTGGACAGGTGTCTTTTATAGAGGTACTGTAACAATAAAAGAATAATAGCACTCCCATCCCTTACAGAGGTTGCTGGTTTAAAGGGAATAAAGAATTATTTCCCTTATTGCAATGAACATTAGTCTCTGACTTTTGTGCACTGAGTTGACAAGGTTTTTTTTTGTTAATCTGCCTCACTGCTACAATAAACCTTCTATACTTACTTTCCATTCTTAGTCAGAGGACAATCATACAAAATCAGCAAAGGTTTAAATGTAAATGCTTGTGTGCATTTGTCATAATAAATAACAAATGTACAAGTACAGTGCAAAAAGTCTAGTACAGTTCAGTTGTATACACTGCTAGTATTTAGTATATTTTAATTATTCTCAGACAGAGTTTCCTACAAAAGGAGCTTCTTGAGCTGGTTGACCATTTATTTAATGGTATCGCTATTGAGGCAGCAAGGAACCAATCTTTGTCAGGGTGGCATTCTGACCACCTTTCTTACTGACCACTTATGTGGAGAAAATTGTTTCCGTTCACCCCAATGGCTTAATTTTTTAGGAGTTCAGAATGGGTCAAGGGTTCCTCTGTGGTAAAAAGGTTGACAAAGACAGGACTATTTTTATTTAACATCTTAAGAGGGGTTGGCTTTCATCATGTAAAGAACTATTATCTATTGGAATATATTCCTCCCACCAGTGCAAATTTCCATAAAAATTCTTTGTTACTTAATGCAATACACTTAATGCGGTTGTACAAATTTTATTTCTATGTTTGTTTTATGTTTATGTAAGTTTGTTCATATACAATTTTACGTAGATCATTGAAGATAGACCTATTTTCCTTATTACAGCTTTTGAAATTGTTGTCCTTTGACTACTGTATCTTTCTGAGCACTCTTTCTTTCATGCCTATATCTTTCTGTCTCCTTTGGTTATCTTTTCCTATGTGTATTTTGTGTGCTGTAAAATTTTGTCCACTTGGTTTTCATTCACACTGAGCTTTGATCCACCTGTATCGCTTGGAATAGTCCATGGAGCCTGAAAGGAAAGAAAAAAAAGAGATTGATCACTTGTATAATAAGAGACCTTTTCAAGTGTGGTAAAGTGTTCCCCTCTTCAAGACAAAAGAGGTCAGCAGAAAATTCTGTTTTATGTATTCTATGAAGTCTTCTCAAAAGCTGTGACCCTTAAAATAGCCAATGCAGAGATGTTTTCCTTTGCATGGCGACTTCATTTCCAGAACTATTGAAGTGAGAGGCTACATTAACCTGGGTGTACACATATTTGAAAGCCAGATTCTTTCTGCTTTCATCTCGCTGTTAATGAAATATTTGAAATGCTGGAGGAGTGTATAAAAACAAATGTTATAAAGATTAATTGTTTTTAATATAATCTGCACTGCATTATTTTTGCCTTTATTTTTGTAAACCAACATTTGCCTTGATTTGTATGTAGAAGTTATAGTAGTAGGGTGTTAAGTAAGAAATAGTTTAATGCTAGAGTATAAGTGTATAATGTACATTACATGCTGGAAATAATATATATATATATATTACTCAAATGTACAGGGAAAGTGGCTTCCGAGATTTTAAGGAATAGATAAGCGACTCAAATCTTTTCTGAAGAAAGTTTAAAATATCTGTACAACTCAATCTGACTCAGAATGTGTCTGATCCATGCAATTCAAAATCACACGCACCATCATTGTATTCTATTTCTTTGAGTAGCAATATTCTTTAACTTGGAAGTTCCTGACTATTGATTACAGTATTGAGATTATTTGAGGTTATCTTATTAGACTAACAATAAAACGTCATTGGGTGTAATATCATTAAGCATTTTGTTTTTGGTATCAGTGAAGATGACAATAGTGTGTATAGTCTAATAATTGATTTTATACAAAAACACAAATTTATAATGTAAAAGTGATGAAAATTTCAGTATGATTGATAAGCTTAACAGTAGTTGAAGTCTTTTGGTTCTGCAAGAAATGTGTAGGCTGCTATTGCTGAAGGCCTACCTTAGAAAATGCCAGTGGAAATGCTGTCTTGCTGATCCAATGCCTTAAGTATCAAACAAGTATCTAACAAGTATCCGTTATGGAGATATTCTGGCCTAACCCGCAAAATATTTGTTGCCCTTCAGTGGCTTTGAAAGCAAAGTCAGTTGTATGACAACTAGGTTTTTCAGAAAAGGGTCATCAAAGGGAGTCGCAATATTATGTCCTGGATACATTTCCCTTAGGAGCCATTTATTTAAAAAAAACAATTATCTTTGAGGAGAGGTTGAAAATGGCATGTGTTTAGGTGTTTCCAACATGTTTAAGTTAACATTTTCCTTGTACCCTAGAGGTATACCAGTAAACTCTACATCAATGTAATGTATTTGGTTTATTAAATCCTCTACTGAAGAACAGGGTTGTCCAACTCAGTAGTTGGTAGTTGAAGGTCACAGAGAGGCAAAATTTTGGTATGAAATGGTCAATGTTCCAATCACAGCTCTTCACACAGCTTCCCCCTTCACCCCCTCTTCCACAATGTGTGAAAAAGATGCAGTGAAGTGCGCTAGAAGCATCTTGTGGCTGAAATTTGGTATAGCATGGGGATTTATTCCCCCAATTGATTTGAACACAAACATATTTTTTCTGGTTTTCCTGCTCTAAAAACTGGGTGTGTCTAATGGTCAGGTCCGAAAAATAGGGTAAATGTAAATATTCTGTTTTGTTAATGTTATGGTTACTTGATAACTATTGTGATCATGTTACATTCATTCTTGCAGCTTCCAATATGTATGAATCTTTCTCAAACATATTCTGGTCCCTCTGACTGATGGACAGATAATTGTCAGTATTACGTGGCTGAGATGGCGTTACAAGCCCTGGGATGGTGACTAACAGAAATTTGTAATAAAATGGAGCAGCCTGATCTGATTGTAGGATAATTAGTTTTGTTTTAACTGCATTACTAATTTTCCCATGACTTACATATACTAATTATTTCATATAGAATCTTAATCTTCAGAGCCCAAAGGGCCTTTAACAGTGTCAGTGACATTTTCTAAAAGGGATTTATAATGCATTTCCCTCTTATGCTTCTGCAGACTGATCAGTCGTCTTTTTTTTTTTTATTTCATTTTAACAAGTCCTTATCACATCACTGGTTATACAGATTGCATTTAATAGCTTACTGTCAGCATGTCATCTTTCAATATTTATTTTTTCACCTGAGTCCTGTATATGTTATAAGTAAGAATTGACATTTAGAAGGTTTATCAATATAGTTCAAGATTGGTTTGTATTTAAGAAAATATTTTTAATAAATTATCAACAATGAAATGTATAAGGTGTTTCAAATGTTTAAATAAGTTAGGCTCTATTTCCACTGTGTACAATACTGTGCTTTTTTAGCATGTTTTTTTATATGTACCATAAACTCCTCCATTGACTACAGTGCGTTGAAAAACGTTGCCAAAAATGCATAATATTCCCACCATGGCTCCATTTGCCATGGAAATAGAGCCTTGCTGGACTTTTAAATCATTTGCAAAAATCATGAGGGCATTTGGTCCATCCATTACAGGGCACTCACTGGTCACATATCATTTTTTTTAACAAGCTGCCATTTCAATAAATTTACAAAGTAAATTTGAATTTTAAGTTTGTTTTGCTCAAATTACCATCACCGTCACATAATTGAATGATTGACCCCCCCAAAAAAACCTGACATGTCGTCTTTCGATCAATCTCTTCTTTTTATTTTTCTTTGGTCGATCACGCCAGGTGGGTTAAAATTGATTTCTGGTCGAAAAAATGTATATGTGTATGGATACCTTTAGGCTCTACTGTGTCTTTTTGTCAGTACTTGGCACGCATCTTTTAGACATGTCCCAAATACTGCCCATTATATCCAAAGGACCAGTACGTACAGGTTTGTGTGTGCTGTCCCATTGAATGTAATGGGCAGCGATCCGGCATGTCTAAGACGCGTGCTGATTGCTGACAAAAAGACACAGTGGAGCCTTGGTCATAGACTATTGCTGTAAATCATGCTGCTGGTATCAGTTTATTGACGTTGAAAATCGCAGACTATTGTGCTTCAATTCTAACAAAATCTATAGCTATCCAACTTATATATGTATGTAAACTCCATCATAAATCTAATATAGGCAATAACGTTTAATTTTAAAATCTAAATTATTCATAAAAATATTTGGTGAGCTTGCCTAAAGATCCTTTTTCTGGGGACAGTTAAATTACCTTGCAGGTTGGAATGAGATTAGCAGCAAAAAATGTGCAAAAGTCTCTGTGTCCGCTACCATGTTTTTAAAAAACAAATGCGCCAAAATGGCATCTTATCAGATGCTGTGTAAATACTTGGGGCTTGTTTACATGGACAGTGGTTAACCACCTGGTAAATGACCAGCTAGCTCAACCGACCAGTGGACGCAACATTAGGCATCTGCCAGTCGGTTTTTGGACTTCTGGTATAGGTCACAGTGTGGTTATCTAAACGACCTGCAAGCACCTGCACAAGTACAGGAGCGTCTGATTGTTTCCTGGACTGAGCATCCTGTGAAACAGTGGCTTTAGGGTAATAGCAGTCTAATGTGACAGTCATCTTAAATGTGTACAGCTGACGCCATGGTGATCTTTCAGGGCAGATCTGTTAACGACCATCCTGCCCAACAACGATGAACAAAAAGTGGGTACGGAGCTTTAGTTAGAACCAAGAATAAAAAAAAATGTTTAATACTTGTTGTTTTACCAAAAGATACAACATTAGTTCTCTAACATCAGGGTAGGCACTAAAGAGAACATATATACTGTAGCTACAAAAGTCATCAATATTTGTATGAGTAGTAATAATAAAAATGAAAATGACCCTTTTTGCCCAGGAAAACTACTTTAAAATAATTTTTAGATCTTGGTAAATACATAACATAATCTTTTCAGATATTCTTGTGATCAGTATGTTGTAATACTTTTTAAATAAATGGTGTGATTTTCCATTTATATATGACACACAATGGTGAATTATTAGAATTTTTAGTGATGATTATTTGTACTAAAGAAACAAAAACATTGGCATACAAAAGTATGACTATAGTTTGTATGCTCAGTAAAATGCGGTAATTAAGATAATCTGTCATCTGTAGATTGTATCTACACTGATCCCGCTTAGAAGTGTTTGTGAAAGATAATACTGTCTGGAACACCTACTTAAACTTTTGTTTTCTATTTAGCATAGCCTCATTTAAGCATTATTTTTTGTGCTTCAACCACCATAACCTACACTGTCAGTTCTGTTGTTGAAAAACACGGATGTGTTATGTAGAGAAAAATGAATGCATTTGTAGTCATAATAAGAAAGTTGAAACTACCGCTCCAGATGTCAGTGTGAAAATAAAGGCAGAGGTTAAGGTCTGCTTGAATTAATTAGTGGCTCTCCTAAATAGTGTCTAAAGCTGTGTGCACCCATCTGCTAATCCCCTGCCTATTTTTCTACACACCAGTGTTTTAATACAAGACACACAATCCTGCCTTCCAGCTAGTTATTGACAGATGGGATCAGTTAGTCACCTATTACCTTAGAACTTATAACTGGTCATGCAGGTTTTTTGTTTTCAAGCATAGTTTGTCATGTCACAGGAGCTTCTGGTCCTAAAGAGCATAGAAACATAAGTTGCAGCAGTCGGACCTCTAAATTATAGTTTTGGAAATGTTTTCTGAAATGTTTAATATTCAGAAAAAAAATCTGTAACATTTAAAGGACCAAGTGATACATTTGTGGTATGTGTTGTTTTCTCAAAAAAAATAAGGATTTCAGAACTCCTGTTTTTGTTTTGTCATCTTTACTTGTCAATATCACACAGCCAGCTTATATCAGCTACCTAAACGCACCAACTTTTAGTCACTTTGCACAATCTGGGGTCTGGGGTGGGGGGTTGTATGAGTGAGCAGTACTACACTGCATCCTTCCCCATAGGAAATAATAGAAATTGGACTTAATAGCTATTTACTGAACTACACTGATGGATAAGTAAACAACTAAAGGTAGCCATACATGCTCCAATCCGCGGCTGATTTTGTGGCTGTTTGATGGGCAGTCGCTCAGCCGCAAATTGGATGTGCTCACCTGGACAGATCGACCAGGATCGCACCGCAAGGTGGATCGCACCATATCCCACTTGTTGCTAAATTCCTGGCCGATCGCATTACTTTGGTCCCTGTCCAAAGTAATGACCAGCACACAAAGGGGGATGATGCCTTCCCGCTGAAATCGGTCACTGCAGAATTGGGGGATGGGGGGATCGTAGCATAAATGACTTCCTTATTGCTGACCACCATGCACATGCCAGATATTGGCCTGAGGTGATCAACATCATGGGCAACAATGCACCATCCTAGACTTTTTTGAACAGACACTGATTAGTGGAGGGAATGGTTCCCGGCCCTTTATAGACAATGAAAAGATTATTGGTGTTAGTGGATACTTGATATCCAAAGAGTCCACTGCCCCCCATGTAACTAAGTCCTAAAATTATAGTGGCTCTAAATTTCCAACTTGTCAAAAAACAGGAATGCAAGATAAATCTTCCAGAGGGAACAATTGTTTTTTTTAAGCATTGAGAATAAAAAAAAACGCCAATTCACATAACTAACTAGATCTTATTTTTCTCTCATCATACCCCATCATGTTCAGTGTGACAAATATACAAATAATAATTTAGTAATTTACAACTATCTGGGAAATAGTTACTAAACCTTGAACACTTGTCTAACTACTTTCTATGACAAAGTTATTTTCCATTGATTACTACACAATAATGGTAAAAAAAATCAGTCTAATATCTTTTACTTTTTACCCTATTGTAGTTGGGTTTATGTGGACTTTTTTTCATCGATCTTTTTAGTTTTTCTAAGTAACATGAAACAAAAATTTCTGTAATATTTTCTAGAGTGTTTAACAATACATGTTATATGATTCTGTAAACCCACAGAACAAACTGCAGTGTGTTAGTTTTTGTGGAATGGAAACAACCTAAAGATAGTTGGAAATGGAAGGCTGTTTTGTTTATTTCTAAGTAATGCAGTGTATAAGTGTAACTTTAAAGTAGTTATAAAGTAAGCCATTTCTTTATGTAGGTCCTGCACTGAAGGGGGTTGTTGGGAACAGATATCATGGGAAAAAGTACAAAATCCGTAACAAGTACATTAAACCTAGAGAGATTATCTGAGGCCCAGTGACTCCGTTGTACTGTAGAATGTGACCTTGCTGGCATTTAATGTCTTGCAGGATTTCACCCTCTTATTAGCTACCGTTAAACCTGACTGACTGTGAAATGAAAGAGGAGAATTGGGTTTCAAGACACCCACTCAAACACTTAGAAGTCTAGTGAATGTCACCGCAAGAAACTTCCCAAAATGTCTTCAGGCGAGTTAAGAGTGAACCGTGACAATAGGAACAGATAACCTCCTTAGCTGCCCCATACAGTATGAAAGCAGTCTAGGCTTATTAACTTCTTGGTATCAGCCCCTGGAATGGATACTTATTAGAAGCAGCAATGCATGAATGTTCCCATGAATACTCCTGATTTCTCAGGACAAAATCAAAAGATTGTGTCTAAACGCATAAATTACAAGCCATTTACCACCTGAAGATTGCTTAATGCTACATGGTTCCTTTGGTTTCAGAAATATTGCAATATAAACATATAGTTGGTTTTATATGAAATTAAGTTTTTTTTTTTTTGTTTTTTTTTTGGTAATATATAATACACACGTTTTTTTTATTTTGGTTGCTTCAAAAAACCTTTTTTTCTTTACTTGAGAGAGGTTGCTCTGTATATATTTTCACTGTATAATGCTAAGTATTAAAGAAAGACCAGCAATCATTTACTAAAGCTGGGCAGCCCGGGTGATACTTTGGATGAGAACCCTCAGTCCCCATCCAAAGTAATGGATATCAAACAGGGTTTTCCAACATGTTGGATCCCTGTTGGGCCGAGCAAGATCTATTGAAAAACGACATACACGGGTCGATATTTTCACAGAGCTTAGTGAACGTGCATGGTGCTCAGCTGTTAAAAATCTGAAAAAATCAACCCGCGTATTCCTAGCTTAAGCACCTTCTGAAAAAAATGTTCTGCCTGTCTGCTTGGTACTCCTTATGTTTGTAACTTTGGTTTTAAAAAAAAAGTAAAGTTTCAAAATCAACAAGTAGAGAGGTGGCTTTCTGGAGACCTACAAAAGAGGTAAGATTTGTGCAGAAAAATATATCTATTTGCAGAATACAATTTTTTTGCTGTAGTCTATTGTCTTAAACCAAAAACTGGCCTAAAGATCAGTTGAGTAGCTTTGTGATTAGGTAGTTTGATTCCTTTTAGTCTAGGCCAGTGGTTCCCAAACTGGGGGGCGCAAAGGTGTTCCAGAGGGGCACAGGCCCTCATTCTTAACATGTGTTTGAATAGGGAGGGGAGGCTCAATAGTGTTCCTAAATAGAAAAGGGGCGTTCTGCAAGGAAAGTTTGGAAACCACTGGTCTAGGCATTAGGAGCAATCATTTCTTCTACAACCTCTATAAGGATGCAACTTGCTGCACCAGTGCCTTGTATCCTTTTTTAATGTTCCAGTGAAATAAGGCCTGTCACCATGCATAGTGGTAATTTTAAATAAATGGTCGATCAAATATGGATTTTTTTTCCTTTTATACATAATCTTTGAGACACTCCCATAATGATCCCCTTATTGATTATCAATAAAAGTAAACGAGAGAAAAGATTCCCTGTCATTGCTAATATTTGTTTGCCTTTCCTACCATTCCTGATGCGGACATAGACCTGTTTCAAACTGTTAAAGAAATACATTTCCAGTAATTGATAACTTGAAACATTGCAAGTATTGGCTTGTTGTGATTGACAGCATTATAGCAGCATGGCCACAACACTTGCAAACTGCCTGTCCATTTTTTCTCTGCTATGAATACCATGAAAGTAAAAAAGCATGGTCAAACGCTAAAGCTGCATTTAGTCATAAACAAAATGTAATAGTTATTGGACTAAGGCTCATATTGTACTGGTGGTCTCATAACCCCTGGACATTTTTAGGGTGGCGGCGGTGGGCAGAATTACTGAAATAGACCAAGAATTTCAACTAAGCTCTCTGACCGTGTTCACCTGTTAACCTTCTCAGTGTTATAATATACCCACCTCTAGAGATCTGCCCATTCCGCATTTTTGTAAATCAGATTTCCCACTTCACATCCCATGTGAGGACCTAGAGCACCACTGCCTGCATTTGCTTGCAGGTCCCCCTTCCTACTCTGCATCCTCAATGAAGCAGATGGGGTGGAACATGGAACAATCACTGAGAGTGCCAACATAGAGGAGTGCCATGGGCTCGGCGGGACAAGTACCATTTAATTTGTTAAAAATTCCTGCCGGATGAGTACCTGATCAATACAGACAAATGGTGAGCACATGTCTCGTCCATCACTGATGATGGTGACATGGACCCAGGAAGAAGACACTGGACAGACATCATTGGAAGGAAGCCGGTGGTCGTAAGCAATGTTTAGTGTGGCTCAGGGTAGATTTTAATACCCAAAAGGGAATTTGAAAAGTAGAGTTAGAACGGTTTGGCTTTTTTCGCATACATGGTATTGCTGAATGTTTACAACTGCTGCTGATCGACCGATGCAAACTCAAAGCAACTAATCTTCAAACTACCTTAGGAGAATGTCAGCAAGTCCGGATGGTTTGATTTTCTATTATACATGTACTGTAGTTGTGTTGGCAATGGTTAACATCTATACAAGGGTGTGGTTATGAGTTTTAAAGATTGTAAAATTTGTATCGATCATATTTGAAAAATTTGAAAAAGACACACCAATGAACTAGTGAGTTAGCCCCTGTGCACCTGACCTGCCCACACAGAGAGGAGTCTGAGAGAATTCTACAACTAGATTAATCTTCACCAATTAGCTAGAAGAAGTGCCAAAGAAGGACTCTATTCCGAAAAAGTCCAGCAGGCACACTTACCTACTGGATGACCATGCTGAAACAAGACTATCAACCCTGACAGCATTAACAGTATGTCTTGAGTTTGCTTAGAGACCATACAGTTGTGTTAGAATACTTATCTTTTTTCATAGCGTTGAAACTCATCCGCCTATGACACTGGTAAAAAAACAAAAAAAAAAGCTGAGGCTGATTAAGAGTAAAGGCAAATATACAAGCTGGTATCCTTAATCAATCTTGTGCCCATAAATAAGCACTAAAAATAGGTTTAATTTGATTCTATGACATATATATAAAGGTGTATATAAACTCATTCTTTTACTGCTCCTGAAGTCACAATTTAGGGAATTTTTTACGCCTTTAACACAATATGCAAGTTTTTTTGTTATTTTCTATTATTGTTTTATTTAACACTTGCCTAAACTTCACTTTCACATACACACTGTTCTCATCTGTGTAAGCAGCCAATCAGATGCTCAACCTAAACACCTATAATTATCTGAGCCATTAGGACAACACGGGAATGGGCTTGGAAAAGTAATTAAATGTCTGATGACTAATGGTCTTCTCTAGGTACAAAACATTTTAAACTGTTCAGGATTTACTCTTCTAAAGCCACACAAGATTGATTAATAACGTAAGGGTTCTTTTGTATTACTGGTAAAAGAATTAACATCAGAATTCATTCAAGTAAACCAACTGGACTTCCAAAACTACTATTGCAAATTTAATACAGACAGATCTGCATATCTGTCTGTCATTCTGGAGAATGAAATGAAAGTGCCTTTAGGTACCACAGTCGCCTAATTTCCTGATTCATATATTATGTAAACTTTCTCTGATAATATGGTATCATGTATCGTTTAAATCATCTTTTGTGATTATTACTGCCAACCATCATTAATATTTCCAGTAGTAAACGTACCCTTGAGTCACTGAAATGATTAACATTTACAGAATATTTTGAGTACATTAAAAATAAAATATACAAAAATTCTAGTTCAGAGTACCAGCATTAAGACTATGTTGACTAACAAGCAACCCAACCATAGTACTGCAGAGTAAAAAAAACCAAAAAACTAGTCTGTGATCAGCAGATGCCAAAGCTGAGGTTTTGATGTGAATGTGTTTTCTTTCATGCTCAGCAGTTAAAGTGTGAGACAAGAGGCTCACAAAGATGGTGATCAATGAACGGCTATATAAGAGCCCACCAAATGTATCTCTTCTGGCAGTCAGGAGGGGAGAATTATTCTGAAAAATAATCTGAAATGCATTTGATCATAGAGTGAACAGTTTAATAATTTATAATATACCTTATTAGCAAAGCCTGGTGTTTATTTTGCTGCTGCCAAAACAAGATGAAAGGAGTCCGTCTGCCTTCTTGCCGAGACAGAAAATGTGGTGTTCTCTCGCTTTTATTTAGCAGATTAATATGGGATTTCTCCCCTGCTTATCTTAAGTTTGTTCTGTGATTGTGTTTGATTTATGTTTCCCTATTTTCTGCAATTTAATTCATTTAATGTCTCAGGTTTATTTTATCCTGCACAGAAGGCACATAAAGACATCCAAGCCTTTCATGTGTGCCCACTATTCTAATTTGAAGTCCGGAATTACGGCTGTTTTGTTATGGTGGGTAATTACTGCCAATCCCTTGATATTAGTTTCCAACCATGTGTGTTGGTCTCTGAGCACATTATAATCTCACAGTACCTGCAGTCTACCATAATATACACCCATCTCTGGCCCAACGCTCCTAATAGTCCTGCTGTGCCGTACCCCACCATATAACTACAGAGAGTTGTTTAAATAGTTCCATTCTGCCCATGACCACGGAATTGGAAGTTAATATCAAATGTGTTTTTTTTCTGTAGTGCTAGCATGAAATAAAAAAACAAACTTTGGAATAATTAAATGTCTAATAATGAGGAGTTTCAATAAACTTACAGAGAAAGTGGAATACTCAACGAAATTGCTATGCATATATAGAAACACGTGAACTACCATTGCTGATTTATCTTTTTTAACCCAATCTCTAAATTAGCATATATACTTTCACATGATGAAAATCAAATCCCTGCCTCACAATAGAGTTTGGCTGTTTAACGCATTTTACACAAGGTTAACGGCTTATTATTTGGCTTATAGGAAATTGCAATGTCATGCAACCATTTGATGAAGGTAAGTATGTAAACAAATTGGGGGATAAGAATGATCATTAGCATTGGAAAAATAAAAATACCTAGTCTATAAATAGTGTATTATAGTTTAAACTAAAGTATCACATCACATTTGCATAGTTCTTTAGCCAATTTAAATGTTACCTAGCCAGATTAACACTTTTATAATGTAACATTTGACATCATATTCTGATTTGTCGCACACCTTTAGTCCTAATAAAAGGCTGATACTTCTTAGAACTCCTTGCCTTAAGGACCAGTGAGTAAAAAAAGAAAGTAGTGCCCCGTGTAGACCCTTCCTCTGGGGCGTCGTCTGGGGTGAATCGCTTTGCGCATGTGTGCCTTCTGGTGGCTAAGAGATGTATACTTCGCCAGTGGATACACCCCTCTCCCCCCACACTATCTGACGTTAAAGCATACTTGCGTACTCTTATGGTCACTGAGAAAGTGGACACACTAAGTGGTCACCAAAAGGGGGTCCATACATTTTTTAAGACTTGGCGCTCCTTTTTCCTACATGACTTATCACAGACGGCCCTGCATGACTTCATGAGAGATTTTTGGAATACGACCTGGTACATGCTAGAAAGGGTGAAGGGTTCCTTGGGTCCCTTGGAGGTGGCGACACATATCCCACAGGGCTCTTGGGACATTGCATGGGACGTATACTTCTTTTCTACCTGGTTACATTAGTGTATTTGGGGGATGGGGATTTTTGGGGGGCACGGGGGAGGGGCAGTGGCTGTTTGAGTTAGTTGTTGATTTTCTCTGGGTTGGGGGGTGGGTTTGGGTCATTTGGCTTATAAGCCTTTGTTCGCTTATGCTGATGTTTGTGTTACGGATTATTCAACTATTATATCTATGTAGGAAGACTTCCTCAACTGCCTCAATCCATCACAAATCCCAAATGTTAAGGGAAAACTCCTAACTTAGACAGTGGGAGGAGTCATGCAAATAATTCCTTTACACCCCATCAGCCAAATGCACTTTCAGAATCACTGGGGTACAGTACAAATATAGCCGTATGCTACAAAGCCATTTATTCCAAACTGCATACAGCTGCTTCTGGCTCATTGGCTATCATCAGTGCAGTACATGGAAACCATGGCTCTATGGAGTAGGGCTTGGGCACCGAACATAGAGGAATAACCATGAAGGTTATGGTGAGAAGGGATTAAAGAAATCGAAAAGCACTCAACTCGAGCCTTAAATCAGAAGGTATTTACATGCTCCATTCCATCACAAATTCCAAAAGTTAAATTAAAAAAATAAAACCTCTCATATCTTAGGAAGAGATCACTTCCAGTTCTGTGGAGTTACCAGGAATTGAGAACATATATTTGCTATGCAAGGCAAAACTAAAAAAAGATGTTAAGGCTTTGTTCTACTTTATATACTTATTTTATTTTCCAGCTAGTAACATATGATGTAATCACACACAGTTGATACGATGGCACTACGGATTCCTTTGTAGTTGTGGCTGCTCTCCTGTTACAAAGGTTCTCAGCTGGCATTTGTGCTGGTATCTAATAAGACATGCATTTTTAACGAAAAGCACACCGTTAATGCTTGTGAGGACATGGGAAGTTAAATAATTTTCTAGCTGGCTTATGACAGCTTTCTGGTGCAAGATGACTTTGGTTCCAGCTGAGAGGTTCTTTGAAATGACTTCAAAAACAGATCATCCAAAACTCTGATCAGATGTATTTTCACGTATATTAATATCCTTTTGACAAGGATGTTATGGGGAAAGGAGCCTGTTATGTGCCTTGAAGTATGTGTATAGTTATTCGATGCTCATATAGTGTTATATGTACAGGTGAGGAATACTTAAAATGGGAAAAATGTGCATTATGTGTGGATATGTATCTGAAAATACAGAATATATTGGATGCAATAGCAAGCACTCCATTGTAATGTATTTATTTTCATTCAATTTTATATATGTCACTTCAATCAGTATAGTAAAACCATGGGACAAGCAATATTGGAGATGCTATTTCTGACAAATTTTGAACCGGCAGACTCTGAAAATCTCATCCTCATGCTAGATTACCTAGTGAGTCACTGACCCTTAAATAAGCATGTTATGCACCAATTTCAGGCTTTTAAGATATCACACACAAAATATCAAATAAATGTTATAATCTTTGCCAGTAAACTTGTTCAGAGCCATAAACAAAATGTGCCATTTAGCACATAAGCTTCGGTAACAAACGATTGGGAAAGCTTGGCCTGAACTTTCAAGTTTGCACCTTTACACCTAGAGAAGTTATTGTGCCAGGTCTCTTCTGTGGCCTGCTTACTTTTAAAGGCACATATCTGAAATATTAAAATTTGTACATTTTCTATATCTTTCCAGGTCTGTTAGCTGTAATTCCGTACTCGCTTTACTAATCACAGGAATCGGATTAGCACAGAGTGATGAGAGTTTTTTGTTTTTTCCAATAATAAAGATACACATACAGCAACAATGACCAGGTTTAGTGCAGGAAGATTAAGACATCTTTGTTGTCATTAATTGTGTCTGTAAACCCCCCCCCCCCCCTGTCCTGGTGACAACAAAGATCACCAGACATTCTAATCCCTGCTTACTTCTCAAACCAGAAAAATACCTTTTTGTGGTAAAACAAAGGACAATTGTGAGTTTCCTATGTATTGGATGTTAACAATAGTTAGGGATAACCAGGCCTGGTAAAGGAACCAACCCGTGGAATCAACCCATGTATGGCCAGCTTTAGAGGGTTAAATTGTAAACAATGTGTTCCTAAAAATTGTGTATGTAAGTAACATATAAAGATCCATGTCTGGTATTGTTTACAACACCTAGTTCTTTACTAACTTTGATTCAGTACAACTACATTAAACCATTGACCTAATTAGCTGGATTGGACTTGTTTTTGTTGCGTGCCACGAAGTATGATCAGATTTTCCATGGTTCACCTCTGCCAGGGCAATCCTTTTTTTTTTTTTTGTATACAGTAAAAGTTTTTCCTAGTTGAAACAAAGTATTCAATAAGACCATTAATCTCTCTGTTATCTCCAAAGAGCAATAATGTATTTTGACTATTTAATAATTCATGACTAGATTTTGGCTCCTGGGATTTTTTTTCTCTTCTTAGATGGACAAATAATGTGTTTGTGGAATGAGAGGGACTTTGGATACTGAGGTTAATTAATCCTAAATCTTGAAGTGAACATATCAGTTGCCAGTTATTATTTTCTTGTGCAGTGGGATCATTTTTTAATTACCTAGCCACAGGATGCCATCTTGCAAGCTTCGTCATGTTTTTTGATGTGCTGTCACAAGAGTTTTACATGAAGTCAGTTGTTATTTGTGGTGATTTGCTTACACTGTGCACATCTGATATACCATTTGTGCAAAATTTTGACTTAAACAAGGGTTATTTCCTGTTCTTGATTCTAGAGAGCAACCAATCATGGGAAATATAAGTTATATTTTTGTTTCATATGATGTGCTGTATCAATGGCTATTAAATAAGTATACCTGTTCAGCTTAGTTAGATAAAATTAAATGTAAGTTGTTTCTATATTGGTTATGGCTGGCCATTGCCAACGTGGACAGTTCAACTTATAATATTACGCCTGAAGAAGGGATACGAGACATCCCAAAACCTTGTTTTTCAATGACTTCTGTTAGCCATTAAAGGGTATCACTTGAACTCCAAACACTGTGTTTACCCACCAACAATGTTAAATAAATCTGAACTTAAATTGAAAAACAGAAAAACAAATGTCATGACATATAAAGGTGTTAACTGCTAGTGAAAATACACGTAATTTGCAAAAAAAAATTATATCGTCCAAAGTTCCTGTATTTCAATAACTCTATTTAAAGGGTGAAACTAATATATGAAAAAGATTACATGCAAAGCAACATATTTTAAGCCTTTATTTTTTTTAATTATGATGATTCTGAAAATGTGAATATTGCATGAAATCAATAAAACAAAGGTTTTCATTAGAATATGCATATGTACTCAGTACTTTGTTCGGGCCCCTTTTGCATCAATTCTTGCCTCAATGTGGCATGGCATGGATGCAATCTGCCTGTGGCATTGCTGAGGGGTTATGGTAGCTCTTCTGCATTTTTTGGTCTTGTGTCGCTCATCTTTCTCTTGGCAATGCCCCATAGATTCACTCTTGGGTTCAGGTCAGGCGAGTTTCCTGACCAATCAAGCACAGTAATCCCATGGTCATTGAACCAGCTTTTGGTACTTTTGGCAGTGTGGGCAGGTGCCAAGTGCTTCTGGAAAATGAAGTCAGTATCGGCACCTTTTGGGTTGAATTATTGATAGGTCTTGCTGTGCACCTTGCATATCAATTGCTAGTGAATGCAGCCTTAGTAGGTGCAGGTATTTTATTATGGTAATGCTTGACTGTTCAGTGAACAGAATCTAGGTTATTCTAGTTATATCATGGTTTGATCTAGGATTTTGAGGATCATGGCCATGCCATAAAATTGTTAGGTGGAAACGCACTCAAAAAATATAGCAAAAACTTGTATTTGCTAAGCCCTCAAAAATCACAGCATTTGTAAGGATTTTTCTTCATGAATGCCCACATTCAGTATTCCTTAGAATTTGCATGCAACCAAATGGGGCATATTCTTTCCTTTATATGGTATTTCTTCAATTGGCATTGCTATAAACAAAACATTAATACAGTTGGCTATTGTTCTGTACTCTGTTATTAAATATTGAAGTGTATAAATGTAGCCAGCCAAAAATCCAATGAGCTAATAAATCAGCAGTTTGCTGACATAGTTATATACATTTGCAGCTCCATTTTTTCACATTTGCTATTACACAGCCACATCTTTTAAACAGAAAGTAAAACAAATCAGTGCTATGTAAGGCGCATAGAAAAATAAAATGCTCAATGTTCCTACTAATCTCGCAACGCTTACATAATAGCTTTCCTGGAGGCAGCTGAATAGCGTTTAAGTGTAATTTCACTCTCCCCCTCTCCAAGCATAATGAACATTGGTCCCTGATTGAATGAAATCTGAAGGAAAATTAATTTGCAGCACGCCGCTAAGGCAAAGCTGTGAGTTACTACTCTGAACAGCACGATGCAGACACTACATCCAATTTCTCACACAAAAAACCCTGTGCACTGTCTGTCTTCATCACCCCACACAGATGCAGCATTTCTAGGAGGTAAACAGTTATTAGCATGTTGAAGGAAGAGAATATCAAAGGCAAGAAAGGAACAGACAGAGCTAATTGCTGCTAAGAAATGCACAGTGTGATTTAGAGTCAGTGTCATACAGGTGCTGGATTATGGGACTTAGTGGGGATAAGACTGCTCTATGAACCATGTAAATGTTCATTTTCAAGCCGTGTGTGTCCTCTGGGCACTCTGGTTGGTTTCCAATTTCTTAAACATGTTAATACTGCCCACACAGGTTGGTGTAAAATGTGTAAAATACCAAACACACCAGCCCCAGGCCTTAATGACCGAAATGGAGTCTACTTAATGCCAGCTTCTGTGACTTTAAGAAAAATAGAGGTCCTTCGTTGTTTCAGTTTAGATGTTTCATGTATTGCAGTTCCTCATGTTGGGAGGG
>CM070036.1:60760633-60774640 GCA_036250615.1 Ptychadena robeensis | reverse complement strand
TTTTGTCTTAACTAGAGAGTGGGGGGGGGGGTAAATCCCAGTAAAAAAGAAGGCTTGAACAAGGCGCCCAAGCTGTTACAGCGCCGTAGCTGTTATTTCCACTTCATCAGGATGAGTCGATGTATTTACTTTTTACCCCCCACCCTCTAGTTAAGACAATTGTATACCGAAGTTGGGACCAGCACTGCCTGTTTGTTTTGTCACCCAGAGGCAAACAAGAATGATCATTAAAGAAACATATAAATCAAAAGCGGCTCACAAAAAGCCCAAAAAAACGTATTGACAGTTTAAAAAGAAAAATTTTCTTTAACCTCCTGAGCGTTTTGACGTTGGCACGGTTTTTTCATAACTGTGCCACGGGCAATCCTATTGTGCTCCGCCGCAATTGCCTGCTCAGGTAGGAGGTAGTAAACATAAGCCCGGCATCACTGGAGACGCTGGACTTACATTGAAAGAAAACGACGCCCCTTCAGTTAGACGGAGGTCTATAGCACCGCCTATCCCCGCCCCCTTCGCGTCACCGGTGACGGACCCGGAAGCATGGGCATACATGTCGATGCTCCCAACCGCCGTAAGAAAGACGGCGATACCTAGAGCGTGGCTCTAGTTAACTGGGGCTGAGTAAACTCGGACTGAACGCTCAGAAGGTTAAACCAATATAATTTGCATCGAGGATCAATTAGGATACCGCTGTACGCTCCCTTTTTTTCATTTGCTCTTCTCCCCTATATATAAATTTTTTGGGGGGGGGGGTTTGGCGTCAAATACTGATTGTGAGTCGGTACTCAAAAGATGATGACCAAATCTAATTAAAAGAGAGAGAATTTTAGTCATATTGGAATCCCTACTAAATCTGGCAAACCAATGGTTACTTGATGAATATTTATAAGGGTCAAACATGGATATATGTGCTTAGTCCCAGATCATAAATGTATTTAGAAGAAAATATGCTGTGTAACATTTTTTTAAAATGTAAACTGTTCTGATGAACATGTTTATAACTTTTTCTACAGGAGAGCAGATCATTGCGGAAAAACGGTTGCCTTTCAAGAACAAAGTCTTCTGATGAACACAACAAGACATTCTTACAACTTGCCTGGGGTGCCGGTGGAGAACAGATGAAGATACTTTACTTTATTGCTGCAGTGATAGGAGTTCTTATTGCATTTCTAGGAGCAAGGATCATTCACAGTGAGGTTGTGGGGAATTGAATATGGTTTTGTTAGACAAACTGAATTATGTTCATCAGACTACAGTTTTGTGTGTCTGAAAAAGTTTCAGATTTCTTTATATTTTCTAAAGTCAGGTTTTTATCTGTATATTGTTTGCACAGATCGTGAAATGTGCAGCTTTATTTGAGATCCAGTGCTCTGTGCATGATTTTAGAGACGTGAGCAGTGTTCAGTGACTAAAACTGTGCAGTGTGCATAGTAAATTATCCCTCATCCAGGCCCATCATCAATACAAATGTATTTCAGTTGTGTAATGCTGGTCATTTATCACATGGAGTGCCAGATCAATCAGTAGCAGGGTTTTTGTTCACAAGACCATTCATCAGAGAAAAAGATTAAAAGTAATTTGGCATAGAAACATATACTGGTTAAAACAGAGATGATTTTTGTTGGTTGGCTATTGCTTTTCAATGCCCACTCACTTCATCAGTTTACCAAGGGACAAGGTCTTAAACTACTGTCTGTACTGATTTAAATAGAAGTGTAAGCCCCCCACAAACGGATCGATTTTCCATTCGTTACGATCGTTCAAAGGTCAACTGAACAGGAATCGTACGAAAAAAAACATTACTTTGGATGGAGACCCTGGTCTAAGTGGTGCACATCGATTCGCCGTTCAATCGAACACTCAAGCACAGCCTTGTGACGTTGGGGTCACCACGCTACAGTCGATCTCGGGTCTATTAAACGAGTATCAACCAATGTGTGCCCAGAAAAAGTCTTCTCCGCAAAAGTTCTTCCTCCATTAGGCTATTCAATGAGGTTAGGGGTTTTTGGACCTCCTGCTGAGATGCATGTAGTCTACTTTTTTTCATTATTTAATTAATTCTCATGCTACACTATGTTTTACCTGGTTTTAGATTGCATTTATTAGGTTACAGTTCTGGTTACGAAGAAGCAGCTTATTCAGTTTTATAACGTACAGTCAAATGTTTGCCTATATGTATCAAGTATTTTATTAAAGATTTTGTTTATCTGTAATTACTGCGGTGACCAGTTTTAATAAACCTTTTTTCCCCAGAGAATGGCTTACTGATATAGTTTATCTATGCTAGGTTCCAAAATATTGTTTTTTTAACGGCTGTCCAAAAATCGTGAACAAGCTTTATGCCATTATTATAGAGAGAAAGTAGTATGTAGTTAGCCTTGAATGCATTAGATATGTTTTGGTGCAGGGATAACCTTAAATTACTAATTGCCCCCCCCCCCTAGTGTTTCTGACAGCCCCATCTCGTCCAGTGCTGTCCTATCAGTACTGCTCTGGACGGGATGGTGCTGTCTGGTGAACATCGGAGCTGCGCTGTCCCGGTGGCTCCGATCATCTGAACTGGCTTCTGCACTGATAAACATACTGTTTTGAAATCTATCATACAAAAGAAGTATTTTAGAGATTTAATCATTCAAATGATACCTTTTATTATAATTTTTTTAATGTCATTTTTTTTACATAATTGTGTGTTTCAAACATTATATTCAGGATGTCTATTAGACCCTTGTATGGACATATTTTGGGATGTTACAGGCCTACAACATAAAAAAAAATATTCCATTGAAGTCTATGCACTTTTGGTACAGAAATCTGGACCTTACAAGAGCGCTAGGGAGCTTAAAGAAGGACTGGAAACGTCGGTTGTATTGTCAGTAGGTTTCCTGGAGAACCAAAACAAAATTGAATCAAAGATTGTGAAAGGTTTTTCATTCTTAAATTTGTGTTGAATAGTCTTTTTGAACACACTTAATGTTTAGCAAATTGACTTCTTATATCAAACTGCAAGTAAGAAATCCACATTGTGAACTGTTAGCCAATTAACAGAAATTGGTTAGTTTGGATGAACATATAAACCCCTTTAGGTGATCATCTGCACTCATTTAGTCGGTAGTCTTAATGGGTTTACAAAGCTGGATTATTCAGTTTTTATTTTTAATTACACAAAGCACAATCACTTACAATAGACTGAAATCTGGTTTAGATCTTCATACAAGTAATTCTGCTGCTCAGTCACTTTGTCCGGCTTTTCAGTTATTTAAGTTTTTTAGTAACGTAACTAAAGTATCGTCATCGGTTGTATGGCACAGATCATCAAACAGAAAACAATGGTGCTTTTGCTTCCAGACAAATTCCAGACAAATTACTTCTCACCAGTTCTTTAAAGCTTTCATTGTTTTGTTGCAATCAGAGCAAATGATTGGTCCAAAGAAATCAAAACCAAGTCAAATACAAGCTTTCATTTTCAAAATATTTTACTTTATACATGACATACAATGGTTTTTAATTCTATTTATAAAAGTAACCTTTGCAAAATTGTCCCACAAATAATGCCCATCCTCTTCCTGCAATGTGTACACAAAGTGCATGAAACCTGCCAGCTGTTCCCTGGAATGAAAAACTACTTTTGTGTTAATTACAGATATGTATAGTAGTGTCAAGTGTGAGGCATTGACCTATAGACTACTATAGTAGCCCTCATTAGTGGTGTGCAAATAAATTTTTGGGGAAGGAAAATGAGACTTTGTTTTTATTTCATGTGCACAAGACCGACCCCAACTTTAGACCTTTGTAGTCCCGATTGTGTGAAGTCTTGTGGTTTACATACTATGGAAAGGCAGCAAGCACAAATGCTGATTAATCTCTCCTCATTTAGATGTGGCATCTCTAGGCTGTGCATGACTTGCTCCTCAGTGTGTGTGACTTCTTCATATACCAGACGATGTGATTGGATAATTGTGCACCATTTCATATTAGACAGGGCGCAGTGATGTGCACTCCTATTTCCTGCAGGTAATTAAAGTCCATGGACCGCAACCACTGCTATGACATTGGTGTTTTGAAATGCATTCTGCTGTTCTGGAGTTCAGTATTGTATTCATTGTTGTAATACTGGGATGTTTGAAATAGATTGGGCAACTGGATGCCTCATAAAGTCCATTTCAATAGGGTTCATATTTCGGACATGTAATGTGACCTATTAGATCTTTTGCATGTTATATAAATTGCTGACTTTTCTAACACATTGCAACCTCATGTAAACAATACCTCGTGATGAGGAATGTTCTTAATGACTTCCTCCCTGCTTCCTTTTACAGTTAATTTCCTGTGTTCCTGTTTTGCAGTTTAATATATCACTTTTTTCAGATTTATAACTTGTAATCTCCTTTATTTGATTGCAGTGAGCAGTTATAACTGAACTATAAACTCATTTATAAAATATCAATATACGGCTAGACACAAACTACCTTACTATTAGCTATTGCTGTTATAGAGAAATTACACTCTTCTGGAAGTTGTGCCCGAAAAAAAGCAGTAAGAATGTGGATTGGTTTCCAGTATTTCCCGTGCTCTTCCAGCATCTCATCTTTGCCTATTACTCATTTACATTACTTTGGGTTGCATTGTGCCTGTACCCAATGTAGAGCTTTGCTTTCCGTAATTTTCAGACTATAAGACGCACCTGACCATAAGATCCACCCAGTTTATAGAGCAGGAAAGACTGGGGAAAAAAATCCCCTTGCAATACCACATTTCAGCCACCAGTTGTCACTAGTGAGCACTTGCCGACACATTATGGCTTCTTTCTCACACATCAGGGAAGAGGGAGCGGTGAAGGGGAAACTGCGTGCAGATGTCTCCTCTATGGCTGTGTTTGTGTGAAAGCTGCAGCGTGAGTGCGGCTTTCACACACAGGGAGAGAGGCGGGCTGGCATCATCTATCTTTCTCTGCTCTTCATTGGTTATATCAGTGGGGCTCCGCTGATATAAACCATGCAGCACAGATTAAGCGATCCGCCCATGGGTGATCTCCCATCTAACAGCTCCTCCACCTCCCTGGCTAAGATGCTGGTGGGAAGACCGTAGGCCGATTTCTGGGGGGTGTGTCTTATAGTTCACAAAAAATGCAGTACCTTTTTATTATTTAAAGCTGGCCATAAACTCGATCCGCATAAAAAAAAAAGATAGTTTTTAACTGAGTTGATTGACCAAAAGTGAAGGAAATTGAACATAAAATCGATCGAGCACTGATGTGGATAAATATCATTAGATCATTCAAGTATCTTATGGGTTTTCTAGGTGTTTTGATGGATGCTATGGGACATGCACACAGAACTCAGGAAACTAAACGATTGGTTTTAAATTGAACACACTTTGTTGTGGTACCCTTGATTGATGCGACTGAGGATGTCAATATTTTAATCTTACAAGTCAATCAAATCTAAGATCAATTGCGCAAATGTCTATCAGTGTTTGGCTAGCTTTAGAGCCTTCAGCTAGGGCACGTATAAGTCAACATAATCATTGCCAGATTTCCCTACACTAGTACAATGATGGTAAACTTTTTGTAGACGGAGTACCCAAACTGAAACCAAAAATCCACATATTTTTGGGAAGTGCACACTAAATATCTATACACTAATAAATATATACACACACATTCTCACAATACACATAAATATACACTACATAAATAACATTCACATATTACCAAGCACTGTACCTACTTTGTGAAGCTTCTTCCTCTCATGAAACTGTTAGTGCAGCTCCCTAGCCTCTGATTGGCTGGCAGTGGTAGGGGAGGGTGGGGAAGAGGAAGAGAACTGACAGCCAGGAGAGCTATTAGGCTGCAGTCCTCTCCCCTCTCTGCCTCCAGACTCCAAATGCCAATGGTTAACTACCACTGCAGTAGCATGAGGCTCTTAAGCGCACGTCTACCAGAAGGTGCACTGCTATTTCTTCCTGAAAGGAAAATGTACATGCATAGACACTGATGACACTAATTAACTTAGACACTAATGAACATTATGATAATTAACAGATGTTTCCTATTACATATCTAATCGCTTTCTAAGTTCATGTTTGCTTTACGTTTCTATATTGCCGTATACAATACCAGAAAAAAATTACACTTCCTGAATACCTAAAAACAAAACTAGGAGAAAAGACAAAGCGTATTCTTCCCACATCATTTCACTTTTACTTCCTGAAACCATTCGTGAAATCATTCCTGGACTAAGGGCTGTCCAAACAAGCTACACACTTCATGTTAGAGATATGTGGGGTAAATATGCTTACATTACAATGTTTGATCTGGTATTCTAGACAATCGGACTGTAGATGGATGTAAATAGGTTCATGCCATGGAGCTTCTTGGTAAATCCCCCTTAGTTTGTATTGTATGCTGAGAAATGTTTATTTTAAATAGACTCCGCTTTTCTTTACAAAATACAACAATCACCATTGTGGGTGAAGATGCCAAAAACCTATTTGTTATACCAATGATCTGAGCAGTAACGCTACTAAGTTAGTCCATCTATTACTACCCTGTTGACAGGATGACAATGGTGTTGTCAAGTGGTTGCTACATTAATCATCTATAGATGCTGTTTAGAGAAGAGATGACACAAAAAAAGATGTGCATCACTGGCTGTAAAATAAGACCAATGTGGACCCCACATCTAAGAAGCCGATAAACTGCTGAATAAATCCATTTACTTTTTGGTCTCTGGACCTCAGGTCAATGGCTGACAGAAATCAGTGAACAGACCATGTGGTCAGTTTAAGTAGCTTTAATATGGTCATAAAGTCTGAACTCCATATATGTAGAGCTGGTAGATACAGTGGGGCAAAAAATATTTAGGGGATCCAGAAAATAACATTGTCTGATTTTCAGGAATTTATTTGCAAATTATGGAGGAAAATATGTATTTGATCAAGATCAAAAGTTCACCTCAATACTTTGTTATATCCCCTTTGTTGGCAATGACAGACGTGACACATTTTCTGCAAGTCTTCACAAGGTTTTCACACACTGTTCCTGGTATTTTGGCCCATTCCTTCAAGAACTTTCAACTCCCTCCAAAGGTTTTCTATAGGGGTGAAATCTGTAAATTGGCTAGGCCACTCCAGGACCTTGAAATGTTTCTTACAAAGCCACTCCTTCTTTGCCTGGGCGGTATGTTTGGGATCATTATGCTAAAAGACCTAGCTATGTATTATCTTCAATGCCCATGTTGATAGAAGGAATTTTTCACTCAAAATCTCTTGAGACATGGCCCCATTCATTCTTTCCTTTACACTGATTAGTCATCCTGGTCCCTTTGCAGAAAAACAGCCCCAGAGCAAGATGTTTCCACAATCATGCTTCACAGTAGGTATGGTGTTCCGGACCCGGACATGTACTGGTTTAAGCAGGGGGACATGTTTGGCACTGCGGAATTTAAGTCCCTGGTGGCATGGTGTGTAAAGGTGGGTTTACACGTCTAGATTTTTTCGTCCGATAGATGAAAAACGAACGATTTTTGGTTGATTGTACAAAAATCTAGAATGGCAATTTGGTTCGATGGATAATTTTTGTTCGACCTCGAACAAAAAATCGTTCAAAAGGTCATCGAACATGTTGGTAAATTTTTATCGGTCGTAGTAATTCCGAATGTATTTTCATTCGATATCGGGGTGGACGAACAAAAAAATCTAATGTTACATTCGATAAATGGGTGAATGGTGTTCGACAAAAAAATCTATCAAAAAATGTAATCGGCAGTTGAATTAACAAAAAATCTACACGTGTAAACCCACCTTTACTGATGGTAGCCTTTGTTACTTTGGTCCCAGCTCTCTGCAGGTCATTCACTAGGTCCCCCAGTGTGGTTCTGGGATTTTTGCTCACCGTTCTTTCGATAATTTTGACACCACATGGTGAGATCTTGCATGGAGCCCCAGATAGAGGGATATTATCAGTGGTCTTGTATGTCTTCCATTTTCTAATTATTGCTCCAACAGTTGATTTCTTCACAGCAACAGTGTGTGAGAAGCTTGTGAAGACTTTCAGAAAACATTTGACCTCTGTCATTGCCAACAAAGGGGATATAACAAAGTACTAAGATGAACTTTTGATATTGACCAAATAATTATTTTCCACCATAATTTGCAAATAAATCCTTTAAAAATCAGACAATGTGATTTCCTGGATTCTTTTCCCCCATTTTGTCTCTCTCATAGTTGAGGTGACCTATGATGAAAATTACATTCCTCTCTCATCTTTTTAAGTGGGAGAACTTTCACAATTGTTGGCTGACTTAATAAGTTTTTTCCCCACTGTATGGTTTGGTGTAAGATTGATCAATCTAGCATGTATAGAATGATCAGTTTGACTTTAGAAAATGCTCTTTTATGTCTTCCATTGTACTTTGTAAACTGCACTTATGACAGTAATATTAAAAGGAATAAGTGCCTAAGATTAATAGCAAGGGGATGTACCTTCTGAAGGACCGCACCTTTGTCACATCCCTGTCTGCACATCTCTGAACATTTGACAGCCTGCGTTAAATTAGTTTTACTCCTCAGTTCAGCTCCACGTGAAGAAAGCAAGAGTGATTTTTTGAATAACAGCAAGTAATATGTGATGTGGCAGCAACTGGCAACTCTGACATTGAGCTTGGCTGTAGCCATTACCCAGAATTCATCTCTGCTTCTTGAGAAGCAATTACAATTTCACAGGTTGGAATTAAAATTCCCTGTGGTATGCGGTAGAGTAACAGAGACTGTCAAAGTGATTTCAAGCTGCTAATCTCTCACTGTTGTAGGAGTGAAAATAGAGTTCCTCTTATGGACCCAGAGGTCTGACAGCTTAAAAACTCTGGACTGGCTAAATGATTAAATACTGGGATTTTATACTAACATCACCTCCATTGCTATAGATTTTATATGCTTCAGACGTAGTTCAGATCGACATGTTTCCCTTTATAAGGGTTTACGAAAAGGTAAAGATGTTCTTGTTAGTCTTTAATCAGAGAACAAAGCCATCTCTGAAGTTGTGCACAAGGGTGGGCCAGTCTACCTGTCTGCTCCAAAACCTAGTACCCAGAAGTTTAAATAGGCAGCACAAGCATATGGAATCTAACCAGACCCAGACCCTTTGTACATACTGAACACGTCTGACAGTACTTGTATTGTTTTCACAATTTATTTGTCCCAATTTTGCTCAGGGAAATTTATTTTTACATGCAAATATTACTTTCAAATATTACTAAACTTTTTTTTAGAAAGCCTTACACAGCTTGAACTAAATAAGTATTTTCTTCCCATGGTCTCTGTATACACTGATGCTGGGCTAACAGAGAGACAGGGTCTAAAAGCAAATGGCCTCTACTGTATGTATTAAAAACTTGATTGTGTGAGATTTTCCCCTTTAAAAATTGGTAATAACTACTATACCTGATGTTAGCCACAAGGCCAAGAAGTGATCCTAGATGGCTTAGTGCTGAAGTTGATATGCCTAAGGGTGAGAGAAGAACATTATATTTATAGGTATACCCATGCCTGTTTGCTGTTTAATTGCCTATGGGGGAGATTTCTCCCACTGGCAAAGCAGAATTCCCAGTAAGGCAAAACTACTAACTGCTGAGAATTGAAAGCTAAAACTGAGCATGTATTTTAAAGATTTTAGAGGCCACATTTCCATTTTATATCTTGGTATGGTGGTATTTCAATTTTCTTTCTTTTCTTTCTTTCTCTCAAGTGAAATATATTCCTAAAAACTTGTTTTTCTGTAACTAAAATTTAAAGTTGTCAGATAACTCAACTGCATCGTAATTTGGTTCATTATCATCTCAATACTTTGACCGATGATATATTTATCCTGACTCATTGCTACTTTGACTTTGAATGTCTAATTGTTCATTCATAACATTTAAAACATTGTTAGGCTGCAATCAAACAACTGGTTGAAAATTACCACCTGAAAACAGTGGGCTAGTGAACCACACCAGAGCCACACTCTGGTAGCTGGTCTGCACAAACCTGTGGCCTCCTTCAACAATGTCCGCCTGACATTTGTGTCCCCTGGAAATGCATTGGCAATGTCCCCATGCTGATGACATGTACTTGCAGTAGCGGTTTGCTGAGAAGCATAACCTGGTGGGAAATGTAAACATTTTACATTGTGTCATGTTTTAATTTAATTGAGATGGCAGAAAGGTTAACTATACAAAGCTTGATCCCAGTTCACTTTAAAGCTAAATGTTCAGAAGAGATAACAAATTAATGTATTACAGTTATCTATAGCATTAGATCGAGGAAGTCAATCGTCTAATCGAAAATCGATCTTAATCGCATCAACATACACCCCACATTGAGTTTGCGATTGTGGTGAGATTTCGATTCCAAAATATTACTAAAATCATCGATTTTGGTCTGGAAACGATTGAAGTTCAGATTGAAGTGGTCTATGTTATTATATCGAATCTAATTGATCCAGGAGAAACACCACAAACATCGACGATTATAAAACGATTTTGGCACAATCGACGATTATTTTCCAACATGTCCGAACACAATTCGATCAATTTTTCTGTCTTCGTCGAACAATTATCGTCGATCATACCATGTGGGCATTTCTCGATTTTCATTCAATCGATGAAAAAATTCATCTAATCGAGCATCGATTGAACCAAAATCGAACTGTGTGTGGCTAGCTTTACTGTATTCTTTTAGACCATTAGATGCTTTGTTGTATGAGATGCACCTTTTACATCGGAGCGTCTGATCCCCCCCCAAAAAAGGTGGACTGGCCACTCTTGGTGCCCCAATTGGCAGAGTGGGAGTTAAAGGAGGCAGGGAAGCTGTCAGATGCTGTTTTTCAGGCAGGCAGGAGGAAGTAACAGAGCCACAGGAAATTTCAACTTGCAGGTGGATATTCCCTCTGCTACTATGTGTTTTACAGGCAGATAGTGAAGGCGCAGCCTCCCACAGTTTATAGTCTTACAACGGCTGATATGCACTATAAGACACTTATGCCCCCCCCCCCTATCTATCTTTGTATTACATAACTACCCCTTACATATTACTAAATAACTGACCAATGGACTAGCTTTTACTCGTGCAGTACCAGAAGATGGTGTTCTATAAATTATAATGTACCTAAATAATCTGTAGATCCGTAGATAATCTGTAGATCATTTAATACAGTTATAGAACGTACATTGGTGTCACAGGAAGCCATTGTGCCAACCACTTGAGCAGCAAATTTCTATCTAAGTAGCAATGAATACAGCTCATCCATCCATAGCCCTTAATTTGTTCTGTCAGCAGATCTCATTTGCCTCCATCTGTGTTTAACTAGTCCCTGGTAATGATATTATCCATGCTCAGACTCATTCCACTGCTAGTATTTGGAGGTTGAGATTTCTATATATGTGTAGATCTAACAAGGGCTTTTTTTTAATAATTGAAATAGAATTCCTAATGCAGTCAATTAATTAATACACAAAAGAAATAGAAATTCATTGAATTCACATCAAATAGTTGAAAATGATATTGTTCTTCCTAGAATAATGCTCTTAAGGATGAGGATGGTAGCCAAGGAATTACACCATGAATATTTTAATTGATTCAGCCAGCAACTCCCACAGTGTTGAGAGAAACCAAACAGTGCATTACTAAGTCATGAAAAGTACAATTAAAAAGCCTTATTTGGGCAAGATACTGTACTCCTATTTAAACCACACATTTATGCTGAGCCATGAAGTCTTAAAAGTTAAAAATAAATGCTTTGTTTTGGTTTTAATTATGTGTAGTTGTTGAGCTGTGTCGTCTGTAGTCATGTTGAACCTAATGTACACGTGCTGTTTGCTTGCTATTGTTGATCCAAAAATTTGGACATGACTAAAAATGGATAAAAGGCGTGTTTTAGTAGTTGGATTTTTTAGGAGTAGGATTTTTAGGACATTGCAAGATATCAGGATTATACAAAGACAATGCTTGTGGATCACTGTGAATTTTGCAGAGTCCTGGGCAGGCATGTAGCAATGTACAGTGGGTACGAAAGGTATTCAGCCCTCTTGAATTTTTTACTCTTAGTTACATGGTTGTATATTGCAGCCATATTGACAAAAAACTGAATTGTAGATATTTTTGCAGATTTAGTAAAAAATAAAAACTGAAATATCACATGGCCCTAAGTATTCAGACCCTCATATATCATATATTGTGACACTCATATATTAAACTAAGGTGCGGTCCATTTCTTCAGATCATCCTTGAGATGGTTCTACACCTTCATTTGAGTATACTGTTTGGACTTGATTAGGAAAGCCACACACCTGTCTATATAAGACATTACAGCTCACGGTGCATGTCAGAGCAAATGAGAACCATGAGGTCAAAGGAACTGCCTGAAGAGCTCAGAGGTAACAACATTTCTTTCTAGGACGACCAGAACCCCTTCTAGAGCTCACTGTATGGCCAAACTGAGCTATCGGGGGAGAAGAGCCTTGGTGAGAGAGGTGAAGAGGAACCCAAAGATCACTGTGGCTGATCACCAGAGATGCATTTGGGAGATGGGAGACAGTTGTAGAAAGTCAACCATCACTGCAGCCCTCCCTCATTTGGGGCTTTATGGAAGAGTTGTCCTCAGTTCAAGACACATGAAAGCCCTCATGGAGTTTGCTAACAAACACCCGAAGCACTCCAAGATGGTGAGAAATACAATTCTGATGATACCAAGATAGAACTTTTTGGCCTTAATTCTGAGCGGTATTTGTGGAGAAAACCAGGCAATGCTAATCACCTGTCCAATACAGTCCAAAAAGTGAAGCATGGTGGTGGCAGCATCATACTGTAGGGATGTTTTTCAGCTGCAGGGACAGGAAGACTGATTGCAATCCAGGGAAAGATTAATGCAGTCAAGTACAGGGATATCCTGGATGAAAACCTCCTGAGGACCTCAGACTGGGCCAAAGGTTTACCTTCCAACAAGGCAATGACCCTAAGCACGCAGCTTAAAAACCGAAGGAGTGGCTAGACCTAAAAATATCTGTCTACTAATGTTTACCATCCAACCTGACATAACTGGAGAGGATCTGCAAAGAGGATCCCCAAATCCTGGTGTGAAAAACCTGTTGCTTCTTTCCCAAGAAGACTTATGGGTGTATTAGATCAAAATGGTGCTACTACTTAATACTGAGCAAAGGGTCTGAATACTTAGGACCATGTGATATTTCAGTTTTTCTTTTTCAATAAATCTGCAAAAATGTCTACAATTCTGTGTTTTTCTGTCAGTATGGGGTGCTGTGTGTACATTAATTCCAATACACCAACAAGTTCCCTCCTGGGACTTTGATTGGAGCAGTGACCCGGTGGAAAACTAGTCAATATGATTATCACCAATAATATATATAAAGACTATTTATTATGTGAACCCTGTCACAGCAAATAATAACATATATACAAAACCAGTAGTATCAGCAACAAAATTGCTCGCTGACCTGTAACACACATGAGGTACAGCGGCTAAGACAAACACTGAAACAATATAGTATGGAAAAAATTTACATTTGGCACGGTGCTTGGGAGGCTACATGTTTCGCCGAATTGCGGCTTCTTCAGGCCATAAGCACCTTGTGTAGATCTATGTATGGGTCTATATGGGAGAAGAGATGCGCGATATTAACCATGTAACAATATATAAGGATAACAGAATTATATGTATATAGAGATATACCTTGACTGTTAAAAATATATACGTAGGCACCTCTCCTGTGCCGCAACGCATATACCATGGACCAAAGAAGTGCAGAGTCTAAGGGACCACCTGGTATTTACCAGAACTCCCCGCAAGGGGAGTTGGATTTGGCTGAAGGTAATTCCCCAGGTTGCGGTTCCCAGAAAGCAGCTGTGCAAGATGGCTGCTGAGGGGACAACCAATACGTAGTTAAACAAAAGGTATCCCCCGTTGCATGGAGTCCTGAAGTCCTGTTTCTTCCTTAAAGTTACTGCTCCTATGGT
>CM070036.1:60726723-60749152 GCA_036250615.1 Ptychadena robeensis | reverse complement strand
GGTGGTATGCTCGATGGATACTCTGAATTTGGCCGATTGATCACAACTGCGATTACCAGCAGAATCGCCGGAATCGATCGGTTGATGAATCGATTGGACATGGAATCGACACGTGTATGGCTAGCTTTAAAGTATTGGTGATTGAATGTTGTTTCAACATGTTGGAAACCTGTTCAATCGAGGGGTGGTATACTTCGAGGGGGACTCTCTATTGAAACCCTCGAAGGAACAGCACAAACAGGAAGGATTGTAAGCAGATAGTACAATCAATCACCATGACCGTGCACGTTGATTGATTGTACTCAAATCTTTTTACAAAGCTACCCGTGTGTGCCTAGCTTTACTTTTTTGAAAAGGTTCATCATTATATCTGATGAGGAGGAAAACCTCTAAAAAATAGGTATTTTTAAATAAATATCAAGGTTGGCCCAAGACTTTGTCCACATTTTTAAAGTTGTCCCACTGTGTAAGTTTGACACCCTTGGCTTAACCCCTTATCTCCCAAATTAATTTGACGTAACAGATACACACCTACATATCTAGCTGTCCTATAAATCGGACAATGGTAGACAATGGGTTAAGGGCAATCTTTCTTCTTGACTATTATTTGACTATTTATTGATCTGGCTTTTAAAGGCTGGAGTTGGAAAACCCTGGTTTAGATTCAATCTTATTTTTCTGACCACTTATCTCCTGGGACAGGAGCTTCTGCTCCAAGTGTGGGCATATCCCTCAACACAACTTTGCAGCAAAAAAAAAGTAAATATGCAACTGTTAAAGGCCTCTCTCCCTCCCCACCCTACAAAAATGTATAGAGTACCATTTCATAGGTTGGCGGTCTCCCTTTACACCACAATGCATAGAATAACATTTCACTGGTTGGCATTGTGTACTTAGGTGCTGCCGATGGAAAAGACTGCAGGTCCTTGGTTTTCTGTGGTGCAATACATACCTATGTCCTAGTGTGATTATAACTGCATTTTTCATATCAAAGTATAAAGCATTTCTCATCATGTTACAGTGCGTGTTTATATTATTTTACTTTGCTTTACATTTTTCCTTTAAAGAAATGATAGCTTCATGAAAATGTTATATTAAAACCATACAGTGCATATCCATATGTAAACTGATTTCATACTTACATAAGTGGATATACGGAGTGAATTTATGCCACATGGACATGTGCTGTGTATGACTCTGTAACACTCAATTCCTCATATAACCCGCAGTAATTGGGAAGGTGGAGCACTTGCCTGTTAGTTGAGAAAATGAACCGAAAATGAGCCCAGAATCCTATATGTTATGGCGGATGCCATGATTCCAGGCTGCAAATATATATTTGGCTGCTGAAGTTTATTCCTTGAATTATTCCCTCATGAATTTTCTTTCATTTGGTAGCATTCGTTTTACAAATCATATGTGTGAGTCAGTTTTTATTTCATAAATAAATAACATATGGTCTTCGTATTAGTTTCTGGGGAAAAAAAGTGTTTGCGGATGAGATGGAGTGGGGACAGTAAAACATGTAACTGCGATGGAAACTTACCTGAAATAAAAGAAAGGCATTCGAGGTTACAACATGCTTTGTAACTAATAGGTTTCAGAGGTAGAGGTGGGCACAGACCTCTGAATACAGCCGGGGTATATGTAGAACAATTTGAGTAACTTTCCTTCTGGCTTTTATTATTGAAATATTTTGAGGCTATATTGCTAGTGCTGGAAAACCACAGTTGTGTTATTAAATAAGCAATACAACACTGATGTTTTTCAAGATGTGTGGTTTACTAGTCAAATAATATTGCCTCCCGCTATTCAAGAGGGCGGGTGGGGGGGCTCAGTCTGATTCAAATAAAGTTATTAATGAGGTCTGGTGCCACTTTGCTTATTGAATTTAAGTGTGGACCACAATCAGTTTACTATTTAATATGATAGTTGTTGTTTTTTGCGGAAACATCCTCTTGCATGTATGCCTTTTTGGAGCAATTACCTAACTATTGCAACACAAACACTTTGATACCCTTGTGCCCAACAAGCACCTCTTTGCCACTATGGCCCTCTAACACTGGTGTTTTTAGCAGTCTCCACTTACATAGACCTTGTGTGTGATTTCTCTAACATGCCCGTCATTAAAGAACCTGCTGAGATCATTTTAGTAATCGTCTTGTTAACTCAGGTGAGAATGTTGACGAGCACAAGGCTGGAGATCATTATGTCAGGCTGATTGGGTTAGAATGGCAGACTTGACATGTTAAAAGGAGGGTGAAGCTTAAAATCATTGTTCTTCCATTGTGACCCATGGTGACCTGCAAAGAAACGCGTGCAGCCATCATTGCGTTGCATAAAAATGGCTTCACAGTCAAGGATATTGTGGCTACTAAGATTGCACCTAAACCAATAATTTATAGGATCATCAAGAACTTCAAGGAAAGAGGTTCAATTCTTAAGAAGGCTTCAGGGCATCCAAGTAAGTCCAGCAAGCACCAGGATGGTCTCCTAAAGAGGATTCAGCTGCAGGATCGGAGTGCCACCAGTGCAGAGGTTATACCAACAGTAAAGCATCCTGAGACCATTCATGTGTGGGGTTGCTTCTCATCCAAAGGAGCTCACTCACAATTTTGCCCCAAAACACAGCCATGAATAAAGAATGGTACCAAAACACCCTCCAACAGCAACTCCTTCTAACAATCCAACAACAGTTTGGTGAAGAACAATGCATTTTCCAGCACGATGGAGCACAGTGCCATAAGGCAAAAGTGATAACTAAGTGGCTCGGGGACAAAATTGTTGAAATTTTGGGTTCATTCTGACAAACTCAAAGAAGTGATTATGAAAGAATGGGCCACTATGAGGATTTGGCCCAAATGTTGATTAAGAGCATGCCCAGTCCAATTGCAGGGGTCCTGAAAAAGAAGGTCCAACACTGCAAATACTGACTCTTTGCTTAAATCTCTTGTAATTGTCACTAAAAGCCTGTGAAATGTATGAAATGCTTATCATTCTATTTCAGTACATCACAGAAACAACTGCAACAAAGATCTACAAGCAGCTTAGCAGTAAACTTTGTGAAAACTAATATTTGTGTCATTCTCAAAACTTTTGGCCAGGACTGTAGTTTCCAACCACATCTCTTGTGGATCCACAGTTACTGTCCATCTCCTGCAGCATATATTCTGTATGTAACACTTGCTTGTAGTACTAAGTATGTAACAATAAAAATAAGTGTTGATTTAAGTATGTATTGTCCGTGGCTGTACATAAGGCCTTATGCCACACTATGTAAGCGTCTATTTGAATTACCACTGTAAATCCACTAGGCTCTGAAAGGCGAACAGATTACTACTTTGGCATATATTCTCTCTCGCCTTTTTGCCAATCTATTATGTGGGGGGTAAAGGGTAAATAAAATAGTGTTCAGACTACAATAGGCTTGTTTTTTCTTTACTATACTATAGAAGTCTGTATCTTATCACAAGCCTTCTATTGTATGTATTTGCTTATGCAGCGTGTTTATCCCTATATGAACAACGTATGTCTAACTGGTGTTTTATAGGGTGCCATGGGGCTTCTCTATGGCACGGAAGGGTTCAAAATATGACTAGAGGTGTCCATACACGCATAGGTATGTGCTAGATCTATTGCTTCTTACAAGGGAGAACTACAAAAGTTGCGTTTGTATGAAAGTTCCTCATTAAATATGAATACTGTACTGTACAGCCATTAGAAAGTTCTGCCATGAAATTAAGAAGAATTATGTATATTATGCTTATCCCTTTGCCAGTGTAGATTGAATATGTGTACCTTATAAAGACTGTACTTTGCAAGTGAAATCATCTGTTGGATTGCATATACTATTTATATTCCTGCAAGCATTTCAGAATTTGTGAGGTGGAGGCTACGCAGGTCCCTTGCTAATGGGCAGCAATTGGAATGGCCAAAGGCCAAAACGTTGCTCTTGCTGAGCTCCTGCTCCAGGCGCTATATAATATACAGTAAAATGGAAATAGTGAACCAGTACAGTCATTTAACAGAATTAAGAAGCATGGGATTTGCTTACAAGGATTATATTTCATGAAAAAAGCCTGTGCAGCTGTTTTATTTTAGAGTACGTCATGGTTAATGTATTGGTAAAATAGTATACCATATTCTGTATAAATTTTACATGAAGTCAGATTTTTAGGACTTATACCTACTAATAGCTGTTAAACAATACCTGCTAGATGACACGGGGTTTACAAATGTAAACTGTTGTAGCTGCTCAGTATGATCAGATAAAGGTGGCATATGCCTAGCAATACATCATTTCCACCTTGGGGGCCATCTTCTGGATAGACCAGATTGGGTATCCTAATAGGAGGACAATGAGAGTAGGTTACCTGTTCAATGGGTTGCACACTGTTATTTTTTAGTAGTTGTCTAAGCCCTTTTACCTAATCTAACCGGTTAAGGGTTTTTTAACGTTATTTAATACTATCTAGAGAGAGTCCCGAAAATGTTCGCCCGAACTGATTCGCGGCGAATTATCGCATGTTCGCGTTAGAGCGAATATTCGAACAATGGCAAAAAATTAGTTTCCCCCCTATCTTTTTTACATTGAACAAAATTTGACCCTGTGAGTCTAAGTCAGCAGGTTAATCCCAGCCCAATCAGCACCCACAACCTCACGCGGACCATCCTACCCTATATCACCAAGCAAGGAGAGATGCCATTCCCATGCTGCCTGAAGAGAGTGGAGCGGAGGACCGGACAAAGGTCCGTCCAAGGGCAATGGTAGTGACACGGACAATAGTTGTGACACGGGCAATGGTGGTGGACACGGGCAAAGGTGGTTGACACGGGCAATGGGTGGACCGGCAATGACATGGAGTGACGCGAAAACGACGCGAAAACCCGCCAACGCGACGCGAAGATGACGCGAAAACCCGGCCATGCACGCGATTCATTGACTATCATTGAAATCTTTGGTGTAGGATTTATGTGTGAAAAAAAAAATTTCTTGGGAGTTTTGCCAGGCTTCCCCTATGTCATGTCATGTCAGTTTGTCCCAAACAATAGTTGTGGCCAGAAAGGGGTCCCTTTGTTTTTAAATTCGCTCACATTGAATCAATTGCGCGTGTTCGCGAACTTTTACGGAAGTTCGCGTTCGCCGTTCGCGAACCCGAAAATTTTGGGTTCGCGACATCACTACTTATCTATTCCATATGTTCCCATTTAATGATGTTTATCCATTCAATAAGTGTAGCCCTGTTTAATTGTCTTTACTTTTTTTGCGCTATACTTTTTATACAGCTATTATAGCTGACAGTCGTATTGGATGGCCAGAAAATCTATCGGTTTTAGGCAGACATTCCATTTGTGCTGACTATTCAGGGCTTATTGTTTAATAAGTAAGGGCTCGTTCACACAGGCGGGTTTTGACCTGCTATGGGGGCGTTAGCTTAACACAAGCACCCGGTCACTTTCTGGGCTAATGCTGTCTGACAGCCCAGTGTAAATCCAGCCTAATTTCCTATTACATGGGTACTCCTAACCTTTAGGAAGGTAATAAGTAAAATAATTTTCATGATGCCATTGCCTTGTTCTTGAAGTGGCAAGAGCCTTGCCTATTTTACCATGACATAATGCACCCACATTGAATATTTTTGTTTATTTTATTTAGCCAGTTCCAAAGGTTAGTATTCACAGGGGTGCACATCACTTTTTTAGTGAGCTCCTCAGGTGAGTACCAGGCGATGGTGTTCGGTACTCACCCCATATATAGGGTGGTCTTCCTCACTGTCCTCTGCCTCAGCCTCCTGCATGGTAGATTCTGCTGCAGATGGGCCTCCCTGTTCTTGAATAAGCCTCTGATTAGCTGTCTCCATCCACAGGTCATCAGCTGGCTTTGGGTCAAATGTAACTCTCACAGTACAAAACCTTTGATCCCCCAGATCTTATACCTCAGTAGTGCAATCCTGAAATTGTCTGGGTTAGGAGACTACCAGCAGTCCAAATGTTAACCTTTCATAGTCATATTCCAGCTGTCACACAGTGCTTTTGACTTTCATCCCCCAGATCTCCAACACCCTTAGAAGTCCAATCTTTTTTTGTTGGATTATTAATTTACATTCCTAATTTCACACCCCAACCTTTCATAGTTATTCATGTTTCCCTGCAGTTATCCAAGTAACATAAATTGTATACATGTAACATTTAGCTGCGGCCGCCCAGACACGGAGTGCCTCCAAGTTGTTAGTTAGCAGGTACGCATAGCTAGTTTTTGACCCCTTTTGAGTACCAGAGTATGTGCACCACTGACTATTCATCTGTATTTGTCATTACCATTTGTACTTGGGCAGAAGCTGAACGAGGAGCCTAAAAATATTGGCTGAAATTAATCAACACAACCCATTCCTACAGGTAGCATCCCGTATAATTAATTTGGGAAATAAAACATATACATCAAACTTACTAACATATAAGCTATTAGTCCAGTTCCACTTTTATAGAGACTAGCAAGTTGTTGTGGTCATATGATAACAAACTGTGGTTGCTATTTTGGCAAATGTGGGTAAAGCATAATATCTAGTATTGTATGCTTTGGCGAATGTCCTTCTTCACATTAGTTATACAGTTGACTTTACCACTTTACTCTTGCCATTAATGTTCAGAGTTTGCTGGTGCATGACGAGCAGGAAGATCTGTAAATTCCATTTTAGTAGACCTACTAGTTTTAATTTGCTGTTAAAGTGGAACTTCATCCAAACAACTTCGAACACAGTTGAAAAACATACTCAAGTTCTATCCACAAAGCTTAAATGTTAGGTTAAGTAGGTTAAGTAAAAGTAAATAAAACCAAAAATCAATCCAATGACATATAAAAATGATACTAACCTACCAACAGTTATTCATTTAGCTAGGACTTCGGATCTCCTTTTTCTTCATAAGCATATGGGAGGCTTTTCTAAAACAAAATACAATATTATGCAGTGAAGGCAGAGAGGCTTCATACTCAATACAATTTTTCTAGAGGTGTCCGCTCCCTTTACCTTCTCAAGTGTTAAAAGAATAACATAAGGAAAAATGGGGCTACATTCCTTACGGCAGTGGTTCCCAAACTGGGGGGCATGAAGGTGTTCCAGGGGGGGCTCCAACCCTCATTCCTGTGTTTGAATAGGGAGGGGTGGCTCAAAAGTGCACCTAAATAGAAAAGGGGGGGCCTGCAAGGAAAGTTTGAGAACCACTGCCTTACGGGTATTGTGGTCACCATCTCATTTAGTATATTTTTTATTCATAGTTCATATAAAAAAAGTCAAACACACATCTAAACATATTGAATTAATATATAAAATATATAAATTTGTCTTCTTACCCCTTATTCAGTTGAATTAGCCCTGACCTCATTGTTGAGGTAAAGATCCTGCAATAAAGGTGTGCGTTAAATAAAGATATTTTCATATTATGAAAGGATGGCAAATTAGCAGAAACACTGGTGAGAGATAAGGCGAAGGAAGGAAGGACAGCGTACATCGTGGTTACGGTGCTGGGCCACAGACTGATTAGCTAGAAAGTGCATCTGCTGCTTCTATAAACCCATCTGCAATGAACAGACTTGTGATTACATCAGAATGACATCACCATGAGAAAGTCTGCAGTAAGGAGCACTATATGGAAAATTATATTTTAAAACAAGAGAAATGGCATGATGTCTTTTGTTCAAAGAGTAAGAAAAATACATAAATGACAAAAATATTTAGCAATGTGGTACTATCTCTCTATTACAATGATAAAGGACATTTGTCATGGTAATGATGTACCCTTAATTTTAACTTACTTTGTATAATTATTGATTATCTGCAGACTGTCAACTTTAATGTGAGGGTATTTACATCCAAATCAGGCGAATGGTGTAAGAATTCCAACAGTTTGCATACATGTGTCCATCTTGTTAAGGGACCAAAAGTAATGGGACAGAATAATAATCATAAATCAAACTTTTACTTTTTAGTACTTGGTTGCAAATCCTTTGCATTAAAAAAACAGCCTGCAACTGTCTTCAGTTCCTGCTTGTTCTAGGGGCATTTTCTGTTCAGTTTTGTCTTCAGCAAGGAAAACGCATGCTACATTGGATTCAGGTCAGGTGATTGACTTGGCCATTGCATAACATTCCACTTTTTTCCCTTCTGTCCACTCTTTGGTTGCTTTTGCAGTATGCTTTGGGTCATTGTCCATCTGCACTGTGAAGCCCCATCCAATGAGTTCTGAAGCATTTGACTGAATATAATCAGATAATATTGCCTGAAACACTTCAGAATTCATCCTGCAATACAAGAGAACCAGTTCCATGGGTAGCCATACATGCCCACGCCATGACACTACCACCACCACCATGCTTCACTGACGAGGTGGTATACTCAGGATCATGAGCAGTTCCTTTCCTTCTCCATACTCTTCTCATTCCATCACTCTGGTACAAGTAGATCTTGGTCTTATCTTTTCACAGGACCCTGTTCCAGAACTGTGAAGGCTTATTTTAGATGTTGGCAAACTCTAATCTGGATATGTAGCTATGTTTGTACAAAGACAACTCTAATCCAAATGCTGGGTGGCTAGACCTTGGGACTTTCACGACACATAAATCCACATAAAAGCATTCATATAACAGGGCATAATTTTATTAAGAACGACAAAAAAAGGGAACAAAAAAAAATACACATCATAAAATCCAGATTATCCACAGACTAAAAAGGATCATTCATATACATTAGCTTAAAACATCATCACCCTTGCTACTATTTAACCTCCTGGGCGTTACGCACATGGCACGTTTTTTAAAAACTCATGCCACGTGCGATTGCGACGGAACATATAAAATGCCACCAAAATGTTTTGCTCATTTGGAGGTGCACCACTGGTGACGCCAAGATCATGCTTGGAAAAAGTGACGCCCCACCATTAACATGGCGGTTTATGGCGCCACCTACCCCCGCCCCTTTTGGAGCGGACCTGGAAGGATTGGCGTTTACGCTGATCCAGAGTATCGCCAGGGGAAATCGGCAGATGGTAAGTTTTCCCGCAGTCATCTCAGGTTGAGTTTCATGATGGATGAAACTCAACCAGAGTTAACTCGGGGAAAACACCCAGGGGGTTAAAGGCCAGATAGAACCTTTAGCTGCAGTCTTTTTATAGGATTCCAGCAATAGTAGAGTGTTGTACCGCGTTAGCCATCAATAAATATAGAGAGTTTGCAGTATACCGTTTATTGGCTAACTGAAGACATTAGAAAAGCAAGCTTCCGGGATGTCGCAGATCCCTTCTTCAGGCTAATACAATTCTGGTTTTAGAAGCTCACATTTATACACAAAATGTATATGTGTATAAATGTGAGCTTCTAAAACCAGAATTGTATTAGCCTGAAGAAGGGATCTCTATAGGAGTCCAAAAACACATACCTAGCGATAGAGGCTTTACCCGACTAAAGGCTCTACATTTTTTACATTGAAGATCAGAGGAAACACATGGCCCCTAGTCATGTGTAAGTGAGAAACCTACCTGATAAACACCAAAAGTCGTGACAGTGCCCCTCAGAAATTAAATGGCCAGGCACATACAGTTGCAAGAAAAAGTATGTGAACCCTTTGGGATTAGGTGGGGTTTTGTATGAATTGGTCGTGAAATGTGTTCTGGTCTTCATCTAAGTCACACCAATAAAAACACAGTCTGTCTAAAATAGTACTACACAAACATATGTTTAACATGTAAACATTAACAATGTAGGGTGGAAAAAGTATGTGAACCCCTAATCTAATGACTTCTCCAAGAGCTAAGGAGTGAGCCAACCTTGAGTACAATCAGTATGATGATATTGGATGTGTTGCTGAAAGCTGTCCTGCCCTTTAAAACACACACCAGTTTTGGGTTTACTGGTATCAAGAAGCACTGTGTGATGTGAACCATGCCTCACAGAAAATAGCTCTCAAAAGACATACGATCAAACAGAGTGGACTTGCATGGACCTGGAATGGTTTACAACGGTATCTCCAAAAGCCTTAAGGTTCATGTGTCCATGGTAAGACAGACTGTCTAGCATCATGCTTTGGGACTGCTTTGCAGGAAAACTTAAGAACATCTGTTCGCCAACTGAAGCTCCGGAAAGGATGGATGATGCAAAAGGACAATGACCCAAAGCATACAAGTCATTCATGAAAAGAATGGCTTCAACAGAACAAAATATGCCTTCTGGAGTGGCCCAGTCCTGGCCTCAACCTGATTAAAATGCTGTGGCATGACCTTAAGAGAGCACCAGGCATCCCAAGAATATTGCTACACTCAAAAAACAGATTTGTAAAGAGGAGAGGTCCAAAATTACTCTAGATCGTTGTGCAGGTCTGATCGGTAACAACAGGAAACGTTTGGTTGAGGTTATTGCTGCCAAAGGAGGGTCAACCAGTTGTTAAGTCCAAAGGTTCACATACTTTTTCCACCCTGCACTGTGAATGTTTACATGTTATGTTCAATAAAAACATGAAAACATACAATGTTTGTGTAGTATTATTTTAGCAGAATGTATTTTTCTATTGTTGTGACCTAGATAAAGATCAGAGCACATTTTTTGACCAATTCATGCTAAACTCCACGTAATCCCAAAGGGTTCACATAGTTTTTCTTGCAACTGTATATACAAACAATCTTTCATGTTCATTCCTAGCAACACGAGAGTGATCAAAAGCTGCAAACACATGGAGAGAGGAATTATGTAGACAGAACCTTGCAGTGCCCTTTCACGTGTGAAAACAGCCATCGGGCAGGTTGCTCAGTTAGGGATCCATCTTGCTGAATTACCGACCTTCCAGTGCTGCATGCAGCCTAGATATTTTCCTAAGACCATCACAATGCCTGGTCTTACACAACAGATATCTAGTGTGTGTACATCCTTACCCCTACAGACTAAACAACTGAAGACACAGAGCAATGAGAACAGAACATAATCAACATACCAGGAACACTAGCAGTACTCTGTGCTCTTTATCTCCTCCAGTGTCTCAACCATGGCAACATGTATGTTAGGGTCATACCCTTTACACCAATCGAAGAAGACACAGTACATTTTTAGGCTTTAAAAAAAACGAAGAAGACGATGAACATTATAGTGATATCATGTACTTTTGTATGCAAGGACTGATTTAGGAGAGAAACGTTATTAATGTATAGCTGCCTCTCCTCTTGAAAAACCTGGATTATGTTAAGGCTCAGAAGGTTGACAAAGAGGATCTTTCCGAAAAGAACATTGTATTTCTTTCAGTCTTCCTTATACAACGAGATCAAAAGTAAGAGTGATTCTCCTTGGAATCAGATAGATAATACATAAAGCTTCCTGTGTGACTGTGGAGGATGAATGTTGGATAAAAGGCATAAAGCAGTCTCTGTGCAGGGCACTCTTAACAACACAGGGGAAAATAATAAAATAAAAAAAAACCCATGATCATTATTCCAGCCAGGTTTTTTTCCAATAGTATTTTAGAACAAGTGAGGATGTCAAAGCGATGCTGTCACTCACTTTCTTGCATACATATGATGCATTAGTAGCTAGAGGAAAATGAAGAAGCCATGGGTGGTAATTTAATGCATCCCCGAACCCTTGTATTAAAGACACGTTAAAGTACTAAACATTAATCTCTGCCTGACTTGTAAAACATTGATAGATAATTGTTGGCAGCAGTCCAACTAAATGTTACCATCTGCACCTTCTATCAATATTGCTATCCACATAAAACAGGGGAAAGTTGATGTATTTACATTACAAGTTATGGCAGACATAGAATGAGAAAAGAAAATTGCATGCAAAGCCTTATTTTACATCTTGTAATGCCATTTGTGTATATACACACACAAAGTGTATTCATACACAGTATACATGGACATGCATGTAAATATACACTGCCCATACACCAGTAACAAAATAGCTATAGCTTCCACAGTTAAATGGTGAGGGCAGAATATTACATAAATTATCAAATAAAGCAGTGGTTCCCAAACTGGGGGGCGCAGCTAGGGGGTTGAGGAAGGGACAAAAGTAGTAAACCAACCATGGAGGAACTAGCTGACAACAGTAAGTATAGTGCATGTACTGTGTGTGTTTCTGTGTTACTAAATAATTGATGTCTCTGCATGAGTCTCATGTGTATGTCTCTGTGTATGATGAATGTTTCTGTATGTTTCTGACTGCTGTGTGTATACAGTTCAAAATTTTTCAACCCCCACTGAAATTGAGTGTCTTGGCCATTTTGACATTGATTGTGATCATTTCAGTCATCTTGTTTACAATGAAATCAGAGAGGCACTTGTAAGTCAGACAAATATAACATAACATTAGTAATGTATTTTCTGTGCTCACTTCATTATCAGTTTAATTCAACCCCCATTTATTCTTAGTACTTAGTACAACATGCTTTTCCAGTTATAACAGCTTTAACACGGGAGGCATAGCTTGACACAAGTGTCTTGCAGCGATCTACGGGTATCTTAGCCCGTTCTTCATGGGCAAAAGCCTCGAGTTAAGGGCTTGTTTGCATTGATGCGATTCAGGGCGTTTGCAGCCGCGTGGCCGCCGCCACCGCCAACCGCATCCATTGGAAACTTCAATACATTGGTTTCCACTGGTGCGGTTGTGCGCGTTCGGATGCGGTTTAGGGCGCGTCTGAACGCTAGCTGCAGCGTTTTGAAACGCATCCGTGCCACATCTGCATGAATTGCTTCGCAAAAACGCGCGACAACTAAAGGCATGCGTTCAGCCGCACGGGAACGCTTCAATGGAAACTAAGCCAAAGTCACATTCTTAGGCTTGCGTGCTGCAACTGCTTTCTTCAAGTCCCTGGTGACTGCGATGGCCACTCCAAAATGTTCCAGCCTGTAATCTGCAACCATGCTCTAGTGGTTTGGAGGTATGCTTGGGATCATTGTCCTGTTGAAAGGTCCAACGTCTCCCAAGCCTCAGGTTTGTGACAGACATTTCATTCCAATATCTCCTGGAACTGAAGAGAATTCATGGTACCTTGCACACGCTGAAGCCTCCCTGTACCTGCAGAAACAAAACGGCCCCAAAGCATGATTGACCCCCCACCATGCTTCACAGTTGGCTTTATAGGCCTTCACAGTTGACTTTATAGGCCTTGTTCTTCCTCTTCCAAACATAGCGTTGATCCTTGGGCCCAAACAGTGTAACACTATCCCAAAACTTTTGTGGTTTGTCCACATGACTTTTGGCATACTGCAGTCGACTCTTCTTATTCTTTGGAGACAGCAAGGGGGTGTGCCTGGGAGTTCTGGCATGGAGGCCTTCATTACGCAGTGTGCGCCTTATTGTCTGAGCTGAAACTTCAGTACCCGCATCTGACAAATCTTTTTTCAGTTCCTCAGCAGACACACAGGGACTTTTCTCCACTTTGCACTTCAGGTAGCGCACAGCAGTCAAAGTCAGCATCTTCTTTCTTTCCTTTGCCTTGAATTTGCGAATGATGCTTCTTCTGGTGTCTCTTGGTATGGTTAACATCTTTGCAATCTTCTTATAGCCATTGCCCTTCCTGTGAAGAGAAATCACCTCTTCTCTTGTTCTCCTGGACCCTTCTCTTGACTTCACCATGTTTGTAAACTCACCAGTAAATGTCTAGAAGGAGCCGAGTAGCACAATCATTTTAAATCTGCCTAATTGGTGCTTATTATGCTTGGTTGCTGCTCGTTGACATTCACAGGTGTTTTCAATACCTGATCGAAAACACTTGAATGAACCTCTGTTCTTAAGCGTTTTAGTTTTTCAGGGGTTGAATAATTGTGTCAATGAAGAAATCCCCCCAAAAAAACATTTTATACTGTATTACAAAAACAATTGATGCCATTTTAGTTGCATTTGGTTCTTTTAAAAGTCCTTGTAAGATTTCATTCTGAACACAATTACAAATGTACACGGAAGTCCCTAAAATCCTTTACAGCATTGGGGGTTGAATAATTTTGAACACAACTGTATTATGCATGCCTCTGCTGGAGAGCTCTCCTGGGGGGAGGGTGCAGGTGAGACTCGCGGCGGACTGTCACTCCTCCAAGTGATTTTCTCTTTCCCTGGACAGCTGCACGATTGATAGGCAGGCATGCTGGGGGGGGGGCATCTGCCCACATGCTGCAACCCGTGCATGATGCTGCCCTGGGCAACCGGCCCATGTTGCCCATGCCTAAAACTGCCTGTAAATTAGCATTAAGGCTGGGTCTAAACTGTACCGCCCCAGCAATGGTGTGGGGTGTTATGGGCAGGTCGGCATGTGCGTGCCCATAGCACCCGTCCGCTGTTTGGGAGCTGCCAGGAAACACGTCGGGCACGGTTTGCAGACGTCACACATCACGCCCATTGGTGTCTCCAGTGCGGCCACGGAACCCCCCTGGATACCCGAATCTGCTGCCGCATCGCCCCCAACTGCGGGCATGACGCGCCAGTATAGCATTGCATTCCCGATAGGAATTTACAGGGGGCGGCTGCACTGTGCGTTTTTCCCTGTGGTCTACACACGGGAAAACCACACAGTTTTTCGTAGTGTAGAGGCAGCCTTACAGTTGTGTTCAGAATAATAGCAATTTAATAAAACACTTGGAAAACACTGAGCTAACTGAAACCAAACTGAATAATATACCTCTGCAATCCATCCATAGGTGAGAAAACCTAGAAGTGAATCTGGTGGCCAACGAAACCCACCCAACCTTTTTCCTTTACCAGGTTCCAGGGCCATTAAAGCCTTAGATAAAAAGACTACCAACTTGCACCTATGAACAGGCATTCCAATCCAAGATGACAGGACTTAATTTTCAGTTTGCCTCAAAACCAGCATTCATGGGATTGGGGTCCAGAGATTGGGCCGTAAACCCAGTACAGCATATTTGCTGTACCACAACCAAAATGTTGCTTGTTAACTGGTGTGTGTGAGGCCTTGTTGAATCTTCTACTTGTAGCAGTACTCACAGATAACTTTCTCTTATTTCTGATTTTCACATCTTTCAGGTTTTAGTTGCCATTTTAAAGCACTTGGGGCTGCCATAGACATCCTTGTTAATGGATGGGGTGAACGCTTTTCCCGGGCCCACATGTGTAAAGGGGAGGAGAGAGGGCGGGGAAGCACGACAGTTCTCTGTGCCGCAAACTCCTGTACGGCGCCGCTTCACGGCGAAAGAAAATGGCGCGAAACAGCTGTAATGCCAGGGAGGTGAAAATCAACGTTTTAATCAAAGTACTGTGTTCCTCTGAACAATATTTGTAACTAACAATTTTACCTTATATTTTATCATCTTCAGTAGGAGATGCACCATAACCAGTATGTACAACGTTTGCTGGCTTCCTTTATATGGTTAGCATCACCTGTTTTCTTTCTATCACCCCCTTCATGACTATCACCCCCTGATGAAGTTATAACAACGAAACGTGCGTTGGGGCATGGCAATACATTAATACAGAGTGCAGGGTTTCCATCTATGTCTGGGTCATCGGTAAAAGACACTGCACAACTAGGAGTGTCTGAATGCGCAGTGGCAGCGCTGCTACTGCATTGTTGTACATATATTTTACTACTGTCATGAATACTAATCATGCGTTCTAATTGTTATCTATCAGCAATATTATTTTCTACACGATAAAAATCTCGAATTTATTACTACAAACGCGTGTTCATTATTTGTTTTAGGCTAGTTCAAGCAAGCTAACCTTTAAAGTCCCCCAGCCTCTGTTTTTACAGGGGAAACTTGTTATTTTGTCTGTGTTACTGTTTAGATGAATAAAATGAACTCTTGATCCTTCGGATATACATCGGATATACATTTCAAAAAATGCTATTTTTGTATTCAGCTTCATAATGGTTTTCTTTTTGTGCCTGACATCAGAAACTGAAAGTACAAAAGCACAGCAAAAAGCAACCTAAATGGGCATCATTATCTATTTTTAAGTAATTCACATGGCAGACCATTTTAGCAGCAGATGTTTTTGGTTTTGTTTTTTTTTTTTTTTTATAATTTAGCAGCAATATGCTATGTTTGGCAGCACCATGAGTGCTAAAAACAGTTGGCTCTCCTGTAAATTTGTGGAAAAAAAATGGTGTTCATGGTAATGTTTCTGCTGATGTAATTCAGCTATAATTGATGAGTGGGTCAATAACAATGGAGCTTGCTCTGGCGAGAAGGTACGTACCAGAAAGATATATGGCCGCTTTGTTTTGTAAGACTTAGCATTACAAAAGACAGAGAGCTTCATTAGTTTAAGAATGAGCACTTTTTCACTCTTTGTATTCTTTGTTCCAGTAGAATCCCACGTGGCCATTATCTTGAGAACAGGACACAATGGCTAAATAGTGCACCCTGTGCCGTTATCTCTGTGTTTGGGCTTTCATTCGCACTTTCCTGGCTGGTGACAAATAACTCTCCTCATCATGGAGCATTGTTGTACAATTACAAGGCAATCATTTAGGTAAATACACTTTCTCTGCAGTTAACGGACTATGCATTTTTTAAGTAATGCTCCTTTCAAATGTTGCTGTTGTCCTTTCTGAGCATACTCTCAGGCTGGCTGTAAGTGTTACTGCATGCATAGTAAGAACTCTGTGTATAAATATTATTAGACTTAATTTTGTTTGAATTGTCTGCAGTCCTATCTCTTAAGCTGCGGCCTGCCAGGTTCTTCTAACTTGGCTTTCCCGTAAGTTCTTGAAAAATGGAAAAAAATTGTGTGTCTAAACACAAAAAAGTTTCTAGTGAGTTCATCCCCTGAAGAAACCCTGCATGACCCGATGTTTGCTGGAATATGATAGCATGCATGATTTAGGAGCCTGGCTTTGAAGATTACAGGGTAACATTTCCCATACATGGTGTAAAGCCCAGCGTACAGTGATGAGCGAAACAAGATTTTAAAGCAAACTATTATGAGTAGGATAGATTTTACAGCTTTATTTTTTTTTGCTCTATAATTTGGAATAACAAAACAGTTTTATATAGAACTATATTTAACTACAGTATATAACTATATTTAATTATATATTCCCATTAGGGCTTCTTACTCATGAGTGATTGATATTTGATACAATACTTGGTCTTCAATTCTGATAATTTTACTACTACAATGCAACAAAATCTAAAAAGACTTTTATTTTGTTGCATTGTAGTAGTAAATTAATCTTTAGAATTGAAAACCAATTATTTTTTCAAATATCAATAATAACTAAGTACAGTTTAAGACACGGGTATACAAAATTATATATAAAGAAAATAAAAGGTTGTTTTCTTTTCCTCTTACAGTTAAATGTCCAGGTTATTGGTAGTTATTGCACACACTCCATATTGAGTAAATTCTTTCACTAATTGGTTGACCACAAAGAAATGTTAGCACAAACCATTACCTCAGAAGTGACTCATAAGCAAGAATCTACATCTTGACAGACAGTCCCACAGCAGAAAACTATGGAGTGACTAGTTCTGATTTCCTAACGACAGCTTTTGTGTTGCAGGGACTAGAAGTGTTAAAAGCTGAAAAAAGGTACAAAATAGTTGTGCACAGCAGTCAGAGTGGCCAGAAAGACCATCAGGTGGTGAATGGAACCAGGAAAGAAAACACAGAGTAAAATGGGTCAGTATGAGGGGTGAGTAATTAAGTTGCAGGGAGGAGTTGCGGAGGGGAAAATGAATGGAGAGTGCAGCCTCCCTTAAAAATAGGACAAATAGGAACAAGGACACAAGGCACTTAACCTAGAGCAACAACGTGAAGCTGTAAATTACAAAGAAAAAGATAGAACTCTCACAATTAACAATTACACCTGATGGTTGGCAAAGGATTCCCAGACAAACTCGTCCCATTGATCCTACTGAACACTGAGTGTAATTCTAACTAAGGAAGAGACCTCCCTGCTGGTATCCCTACAGCACCCGTAACCAGGAGGTTATATCATCAATAACCAGGAATGGTATCCGCACGGCTGAACACACACAGCCTTTGACCAGAGATCACTACTCCGTGCTAAGCCTGCTTTATACCTCCATTATTGTGAGTCATTTATGATTTCCTTTACCATTTACCAAACTTTGCTGAGTTTGTGCATCTCATGTCCTTGTGTCATAAAATCATTAAAACTCACCTCTAAACAAAAAGCTTTGTTTGAGTTTTTTTCCTGTAACTTCTGACTAGAATCGTCACTAAAAGGGTTTGTATGTATGTATGTGAGTGGGTTTATATGTAGAAGTGTGCTTGTGTGTGTGTAGTGTGCAGAGAACTCCACCAAGAGCACACTATTGGAGTTTGTATAGGCTTCAAAAATGACATGCTGTATATAGTTGAATTATGGTGTGTATATAGCTTTAACATGTGTTCATGTGTCAAGCAGTTGGTGAAAACCTTACAGAGGTCAGGCCAAGGCTCCTCCCACCATTCGTTTACAGTTGCTAATCTGCCCAGTAACAGCTATTGGTCAGCCCCTTTCTGGAGTTTTTAAATATTTGTTTCTGTGCTTTTCTCGTTTGTCTCCAGAGAGAGCAGATACCTCAGTAGGTGGACCCTGTGAAGTGTCTCCCCGCACCTACCCCGCAGACAGGATCAAAACTCTTTTAGATGGACCATATTTTGGGTGAGAGCCTTCAGCCCCCTCTTCCTCCACTCTCATCAACTGATGTAGCTCCCTAAGCTATTGCCCTATCCCTGCCATTGGGTAATGATAAGATAATGTATATACTCCTTCAGTAAAGACTGTAAATATCCCATAACCAGCTGAGTGGACTTCTTTATTTCTTGTGCAAGCCTCATTGAGAGTGTGAGAATAGGACATCCTGCATGAATCCGGAAAGGACGTAGTGGTAAGGTGCACTCCCCTGCTTCCCATGACATGCGCATGTTAGTTTTTATGCATGCTGTCAAACTGTTTCTATTTATGAATAAATTGGGTGAAACCGTGGACTAGGATGTGTATACTACACTTCGTTCCAAATTATTTTGCAAATTGTATTTAGGTGCTATACAGACGAAATATTTTGATTTCAAATACTGTACTTTTCTGCCTAAGACGTTAAAAGGAGATGGGGAAGTGATATACAAATTGTCACATAGAAAGTATAAATGAGGACATTCAGTTGGTCAATAAACTATATAGGTTCTCTTGCACAGAACATAGTGTTCCCCAATGGGGGGATGGGGGGGGGGGCAGAGTTAAATTGTTGATAAATGAAGGTGGTCCTAGTAGGTGAGCCCCCAAGAATCTAATATCAAGCCTTGTCTTCTTAGCAACTCTAATGCCCATAAATCCTAAAGGCAATTGCTCTAGTGTCAATTGGAAAGAAAATCCCTGACTATATCTGCAGTCATCAAGCAAATATTAATTTGCAGCTGAATGCATTTAAACAGAAATCAATCAAAAAGTTGTAAGTACTAGTACAACCTTAATCATTTGATTGTTCTTGTTGATCAAATAGGATAAGAAAAAATAAACAGTAAAGAAAATGTAAGGCCAAGTCTTCACTGCGGTAATCCCACATTTCACACTTATACACAAATCCACATATACATAGACTTGTTTGGTCATTGTCAAAGTGGATCCCTTAATAAAATTGATGTGTTGCATGTATAGGCACGTAACACACCCATTCAAATGCTTTGCAGGCATTATTGGCCAATGAAACCGTGGCCTAAGTGTGAAACCAAACATGTGAGAAACCAGTCTATTAATTATTTTTGCTGGCCTACTAAGGACCAATCAGTCTTCAAGCTCCAAAAACATAACCTAACCCCTTAATTAACATTTACCTCTTACAGTAAGCCATCCATTGCTGAGCACCTACTGAAACTGCAACTTTGTTGGCTGGCTGTTATATATCCTAATTTCTACTTTGTGCTTGGTGACCTTCTTGCATGCTAGTCCTCAGATTGCATTCACATGTTGCTGGCCATTTTTTACCTTTTGCTCACTCACTTCAATTATTATACCCCCTTATAACCATAGAAAGAATACATTAAGCCGGCCATAAATGTATTGATCTAAGGCCAGCTTTTAGCAGACTCCTCGTAGCGTGGTGACGTCACCACGCTGTGAGTAGTCGGCTAGAGAACTGACAGGAATCCTGTGTGTTCCACTAACACACGTGATTCCTGTCAGATTGTAGCCAATTAACTTGGAGGGGGAGGAGACTCCCCCTCCGAGTTAACTGCCTGCAGCAGGATCGGAGGATTGGGCAGAAAAAGAACCAGCAGGACGGATCCGTGTGCGATCCGACATGCCGGCTCTTTTGGTCGGATCCTCAAGGTGGGCTCCCTTGTAGTTGCGGGCGACCGACCTTTATGTCTTTGGCGGGAGCAAGCATGGCGGTCGGTCCCCTGCAACTATGGCCAGGAATCGGCCTGTCTATGGGGGGCTTTACACATTTCTACAGGCTCAAAATATATAAACAAGTGTGGGTGCCGGCCACCCAAAACCACTCTTTTCCTGAAACATATCAAGCAAACAAAAACAGTCACCCTACCACTCCTCACCACACTAGAATTACAAAAAAAATTGCAAAAATTAGCTATTCACTATTTCAGTCAATGTTTTTATAAAATCTAAAGCTAACTACAATTGCAAAGGACCAAAAGCTAGTTTTCTTTATGGCTTTAATGATCTTTGAACTGCAACTCTTCAGATTCAGTATGGATAACTGATCAAGTTCACTTCTGATTCAGGGCTATCTTTGGGCATCAACTAGCAAAATGAATCTGCTTTTCAGCATAGAAGAGACCTTCAGAGTCTATTATTATCTCTTTACTGAGTTGTCAGTCAGCAAACACTTGGTCACAGTCGGAGCGAACCAACCACAAATTTTCTGCAGAAATCATTGAAACGCTCAATATATCTTTAAAAAAAATAAGATGTTATCAGCCTGCTAATGCACTTTTGCTTTGCATTTGAAAAGGGTGCTATCAAGGACCAAATAAGCAATTCCATGGCCCCATTGATTGCTGTGTAGCAGAATGGCTGTTTCTAATCTGCCATATCATCATCGCATAGGCTACTTGAGCCCATCAACTGCCAAACCTGAATAGACCTTTAGCTATATTGTTCAGTTTTTAAAGCTATTGCACTTTCCTTGCATGCCCATAATGTGTTGTGTATGTGTACTAATAGCTGTCAGTTATTAGGACACAAAAAGACCTCGGAATGAATGTTACATGAGAGGTCTACTTAGACAAGCCATCATTAACACCAAACCAAGAGGAAATGTTTTCTATGATATCTTTAATCTATGCTTGATGTTTACATACCCATCCTATAGCCATACTAGTGACAGAAATAGTACATATACAGTGGCTTACAAAAGTATTCGTATGAAAAGTATTCGTATGAACTTTTCCACATTTTGTCACATTACAGCCACAAACATGACATAATTTTATTGGAATTCCATGTGAAAGACCAATACAAAGTGGTGTACACGTGAGAAGTGGAACGAAAATTTAGACAGGATTCCAAACATTTTTTTACAAATAAATAACTGCAAAGTGGGGTGTGCATAATTATTCAGCCCCCTGAGTCAATACTTTATAGAAGCACCTTTTGCTGCAATTCCAGCTGCCAGTCTTTTAGGGTACGTCTCTACCAGCTTTGCACATCTAGAGACTGAAATACTTGCCCATTCTTCTTTGCAAAACAGCTCCAGCTCAGTCAGATTAGATGGACAGCGTTTGTGAACAGCATCAGATCTTGCCACAGATTCTCCATTGGATTTAGATCTGGAATTTGACTGGGCCATTCTAACATATGGATATGTTTTGTTTTAAACCATTCCATTGTTGCCCTGGCTTTATGTTTAGGGTCGTTGTCCTGCTGGAAGGTGAACCTCCACCCCAGTCTCAAGTCTTTTGCAGACTCCAAGAGGTTTTCTTCGAAGATTGCCCATCCATCTTCCAATTAACGCTGACCAGCTTCCCTGTCCCTGCTTAAGAGAAGCACCCCCAGAGCATGATGCTGCCACCACCATATTTGACAGTGGGGATGGTGTGTTCAGAGTGATGTGCAGTGTTAGTTTTCCGCCACACATAGTGTTTTGCACTTTGGCCAAAAAGTTCCATTTTGGTCTCATTTGACCAGAGCGCCTTCTTCCACTTGTGGCAAACTGCAAACAGGACTTCTTATGCTTTTCTGTTAACAATGGCTTTCTTCTTCCCACTCTTCCAAAAAGGTCAACTTTGTGCAGTGCACGACTTATAGTTGTCCTATGGACAGATTCCCCCACCTGAGCTGTAGATCTCTGCAGCTCATCCAGAGTCACCATGGGCCTCTTGACTGCATTTCTGATCAGCGCTCTCCTTGTTCGGCCTGCGAGTTTAGGTGGACGGCCTGGTCTTGGTAGGTTTACAGTTGTGCCATACTCCTTCCATCGCTTGAACAGTGTTCCGTGGGATGTTCAAGGCTTTGGAAAA
>CM070036.1:60711182-60726623 GCA_036250615.1 Ptychadena robeensis | reverse complement strand
ATAAAATTGATTCATGTTTGTGGCTGTAATGTGACAAAATGTGGAAAAGTTTAAGGTGGCTGAATAGTTTTGCAAGCCACAGTATAATACATGCAGTAGTACCAAATTCCAGTATGATGGTCCAAGCATCAAAATCACTCCAATTTAAGACATTTACCAAAGAATCCAGTATTACCAGGTTAAACGGCTTCATTTAGGAAACCCTTCTTCGCAACAAGACTTGATATTTTAGGCAGAAATCCAAGGCATGTCTGCACAATCTTGTTTAGAGAATCTGCATCATAGTGAAATGCATAATGCAATCCTGTTTTTTTGGTTTTGCCTTTTAAGCTGCATTTAAAAACATGATTTAATCCTAAATAAAGTGTGCACTACTAACCAGTCCAGCAGGTTCACAGTTGTCCCTTGTTTTGACTGCCACAGAAGAACCTACTGATCCAGATTTCCAGCATCCCCCACAGGAAGCACATAGCTGAGCAGGATCACACTCATATAAATTGTTTAAATGTTGAGATTTATCATGGGGGAGCTTGCAGCCCATGGGGAAGTACCATATGGTATGATGTGCATGATCACTTTCCCCTCCAAAAAAAAGTAGTCCTTCCCCAATTATATCCTAGTAAGCATTGGTGTCTTATCTCTGTGGTATCAGGTTAACCTGATCGTTTGTACATTAGACAGTTTCAGTTTTTTCAATATTTATAAAATGAACTTTCCATGTCCAATCAGAAACCCTAAATTTGTGCACAATGGGTTGGCTTTTGGCCCTTGTTAACTACGCCTCAGACAAAGACAAACTATCAGTCAGCATCTACCACTGACCTGTTAAAAGTTGACCACAGACGGCTCGATTGTTCGTGCGAGTTCTGTGTGATGAATCGTGGGGTTGATCAATCACATATCGCTGCATGAATAAAATGGGCGATCGATCAATATCAAATCACACGAAAAAACGTTCAAGCTGAAATCAGACCTGTCTGTAAATTTTGGTCGATCGACCCATGCAGGCCTCATTCCACTTCCATAATTTTTTATCACTTTTTGTGTAGCCGATTAATCGGATCCCGAAAATGGTGCAGTTTCCTATCAATGAACAAAGACTCACAAAGAATCACATGTCCCGATCATATAACAAATCGATCTCAGGGAAATCTAAGCATCTATGGCCAGCTTTAGAATTGAGGTTCTTTGAGCTCAAAAACTGCTTCATGTATTTTTCTTAATATATTTTTTTCTAATATTCGTTTAATTCTTTAAATGCAAAATTCTTTAAAAAAAAATCATCCCTTGAGTACTACATTTGATCAGCAGTTGTATAGTCTGAGAAACAGCTTAGAAACTTCATCTGCAGTTCTTAAATTCTTAATCCTCTCCACTGGTCACCTGAGACACCGGTGATTTACAGTTCGTTCTTTGGTAAGAAGTCACAGCATCAAAGTGTTCATTACACAAGCTCTTGTGGTCATATAGTACATCATAAAACTCGAAATAGGTGCAAAAGGAAATTTGTTGGGATTTTGTGATATAATACCCTGTCAGGTACCGTAATCCTACACTTTCATCAGTGGAAGCAAAGCATGGTGGAATTAGATTGTGTGTAAATGACTGCAGTTTGGCTGGACGAAGACTTCTGTTGGAGCCAATGATAGATGAATACAGTTAAACTGAAGTATTTGTTAAAGTCTTCGAGAACATTCATAAGGCCTTTTGAGACATTTCTAAATATATTAAAGTTCCCATTCTATGGCATGAGCTACAATGTCTCATACTTTTTTTATTTTCATTTCTTTGCCAAATGCAAGATGTGATATTATACAATAATTTTCCACAGAACAATGTTAAACCAACATGTGTGGCCTAAAAATATCAACGTAGAGTTTGAGTTGACTCCAAATAATTTCAAAATGGGACAAATGAATAGTAAAAGCAATTATTCACAGGCTTAATGTAGATGAAACATACCCAAACAAATAAAGATTTCACATTTAAAATAAACAAAAAGAAGTTTTTTTTTATTGATTTATTACAAGCTTGATCCTCGCGAAGTCAGATTCACCTACTCATGCCTATAATCAGCTTGTGCCCACTTAGGCGATCGCGCCTATTCATTTGAATGTTCTCATCCCCCACTGCCGCGATTTTGCCCACAATCTAAAGCGCGATTGAGACACGATTTTTAAATGCCTACATTCATGTCTATTGGCGCGATCAGGAGCGACCGCCCGCGATCAACCAGGGTCCCCATCCTATGAATTGAACGGGAATGGAGCACCTCGATCCACATCCAATTCACAGGAGCTAAGGATTGGATGGAAATTGAGCACCTAAAGTGGTGGGCCTCAATCCGCGTCAAATCAACAGGCGCTGCATGTGGTGACGTCACCTCGCTGCACTCGAACGAGTCATTGATCATGTGCCCATCTATATGTGTATGGGCACCTTAAGATTTAGGACCCTGTTGATCTAGTTGTTACCAGACAATTTTGCTTAAACACTCAAAAAGTGTTACCCATTAGTGTGTAAATAGATAGACAGTCCATGTTCCTGCAAACAATGGGCAGCGAGACAAAATCCTTTCCCCAAATAACTCACATTCATAAATACCACAAATGCATGCTCGCATCATGAAGGGTGTAGGCTTCATTTATATTGCCATTTTCTGCTCGGAAACTTTACCACTATGAGCAGTGGTTGCATTGTCAACCGCTAGGTGTTACTCTTATGAGGGCGGCTCCAAGAAAATATAGAATTTCTGCCTGCCTCTGTGCATTACCCCTTTATCTTCCTTCCCTCCCAGAAAAGTGAGCAAGTCACTGAAAATATGCACATGTTATAATATCTATTGAATATAATGCTTTGTAGGGTGTAATAGTGTTTGTTCACACAACACGTAATGAGCGGGACCGACAGATGAGCTGTGGAGAGCAAGATGACGTCATCACACTGCTCTCCATTGCTCACGGTATCGGTGGGCACCCTTTGTCTACCAGCCGTTAGTTTGAACGGGGACACCGCTCCCTATTCATTCAAACGAATGGCATCAACCAGAGATTTACGGACATGTCCGTTCTCTGGTCGACCAAGCTTTGGGGCGACAGGGACCTTTCGCTCCATGTGGGCACCCGCAATAGGCGGTTCGTTTATGTGGGTGGGGACCCTTACTTTTATTCTATTATGCTTTTGTTTATATAACTTTTTTGAAGTAGACACTAGAATGTGTTAGTAGAAACCTTTCTACTGTTAGGTGATGTGCTAATGCAGAATCATTGTCCACTGGAAAAAAAGGTAATGTGCAAAAGAAAAAGAAATCCTCCTGCAGACAATAATATATATGTATTTATTATTTTTATTATTACTATTTGATGTTTGCCTGAAGGCTGACTTTAATTATGTTAAGTGACTTTAGTTTCAAGTATTATATTGGGCATATTATCTGAAAGGCCACAATTGTAGTTGTTAAGGTTATAGTTAAGTAATGTAATTAGGATATAAAGGTTAATCAGTTTGTTAATAATTTGCAGTTGGTTAATCTGTTAATTAAATATTGTAATTGTAGTTAGATTAATATCTCATTTTGTGTTAGTGGTCTTACATTTCCTTTTTTAGTAATCATAGGTGTTATGTAAAATCTAGTCCATAGTTCATCAACTATTCTAAATGAGTCTGCACTGAAATAATCAGGCCCTTGTCTTTTCAAAGGATATTAGGGGATCCTGTGTTTGTAAATAGGGTTTATAAATAGAATTGGTAATCTGGGAGCATAGTCGTTGAAACACTCACTATTAAGCTTCTTAACATCATCTTTTGATTTTTGTGTACATTTAAGTTCTTTCTTGGTCTTGCAGTACAATCAGGCAGACCTTGGTGACAAGATACTGTGGCTCCCCTCCACCCATTCACTGCAATGAGCAGAGATAATTCCTAGAGGTCTAAACATTGCCATGGGGATGATGTAGCACTGTGATCATTTAAGTATACTGAACCACTTCTAGGTATTATAGAATTGGGACCTTTGTTGGGCAGAATTAGGGTGCGTTATGGGCACCGTCGACACCTGTGCATTCCTTGACAGGGATTTAGACGGGATTTATTCCTTGACAGGGATTTAGCCCATCCACATGCATACCGCACCGGCTGCTTCCACAGCATTGAGCTGGTCCTCTATCCGGAGGTTGATGTACTGCACTAAGTTAACATTTCAACCAGCTCAACTGTTGTTGAAGCAGCTGGTGCGGTAGGTGTGTATATGTATGGGCTTTGTTGACATCCCCATCAAGGAATGCACTCATGGGTTAATTGGCTCATGATTTAAGAAGTTTGCACTCCCCTGAAAACTATTTTGTGTCTATGATGGAGCTGAAGAAAGGTGCAAAAGGAAAGAAAAAAATCTTTTATAAAAAAATTAATTTGCTTTATTTATCGATAATTTTTCTTATTAAAACGAGTTAAATTAGAGATGGGAAAACAAACATCAACCTGACAATAGTCCTAAAACCATGTTAAACTATGTTTGTTATTTTAAAAAGTCTTCTTTGCCGTGTTACACCACCCCACAAAGAGAACATATACTTAGATAAGATAACTCTTACGCTGAATTTATGCTTTTCATGCGGTCAGTCACTTTCCAGGCTGCTGCGAAGTGTCAGCAGCCCTGAAAGCAATTGGCATTTTCCAGGTGGCTGCTGTTTTTTTGGCCAGTGAATGTGAGGACCGCAACAACACGTGTAAATGGGGCCTCAAAGTGTATTTTAAGTCACTCTGTTTTAGTGGGGCTTTAAATATTTTTTCTTTTGCCATTACAATTTCGTACAAACATTTTGTTATTTATTTTGTATTGCAAATAATAGTGCATGCAGAAAGTATTCACAGCACATTACTTTTTCTATATTTTGCAATGCTACAGCCTTTTTCCAAAAAGGATTTAATTGAAAAAAGTTTGAAAAGTGAAAAAACTTTACTTGATGTTTTGGCAAATTATATAAAAAAAAATTATAAATCACATGTAAAAAGTATTCCCATCCTTTGCTCAATACTTTGTTGATGCACCTTTGGCAACAATTACAGCCTCAAGTCTTTTGGATATGATGTCACAAACTTGGCACACCTATCCTTGTCCAGTTTCGCCTATTCCTCTTTGAGCACTTCTCAAGCTCCATCAGGTTCTATGGGAAGCATCAGTGCAAAGCCATTTTAGCATTTCTCCAGAGATATTCAATCAGATTCAAGTCTGGGCTCTGGCTGGTTCACTTAAGGACATTCACAGAGTTGTCCTGAAGCCAATCCTTTGATATCTTGGCTGTGTGCTTAGGGTCGTTGTCCTGCTCAAAGATGAATCGTCGCCCTAGTCTGAGTTTAAGAGCGCTCTGGAGCAAGTTTTCATCCAGGATGTACATTGCTGCAGTCATCTTTCCCTGTATCCTGAAAAACATCTCCACCACCATGCTTCACTCTTTCTTATGGTCTAAGAGTCCTTCAGGTGCCTTTTGACTCTAGGCAGGGTACCATGTGCCTTTTACTAAGGAGTGGCTTCCATCTGGCCATTCTACCATACAGGCATGATTGGTGGATTGCTGCATATGGTTGTCCTTCTAGAAGGTTCACTTCTCTACACAGAGGGCTTCAGGAGCTCTGACAGAGTTACCATCTGGTTCTTGGCCACCTCTATGACTAAAGCAGGGTACACATGTATAGATATGGGCCAGATCAGTGGCCACTTCAAACGCTGTGCTCGCTCACGGCCATGTATCTGGCCCATCTCTAGTGCGGCCATCCCTGTTTTCAAGCGGAACCAAGCAATCCCGCTCTAAAACAGGAATATCACCGTAAACCACGGTCAATGTCCATTGCTTTACATGGAGACCGCGGGTCCCCATGCAAAGCATCGGCTGAGCTGGAGACACAGTAATGCTGTGTCTCCAGCTCCTCTGATATTGGGCAGCAGCGCCATTACGTCATTGCGCTGCTGCCAGGAACCTTGAATGGCTCCTATATCTAGCCGTGTGTTTCCGGCTTAACCTCCTAGGCGTTATGCCCGAAGCCAGTTCAGGTGTAGTTTGATTGTGAATCAAACTGCACCCGTGCCTGGATCGGGCACAAACGCCAGTTCTATGTGTGCCTGCAGCTCTTCTACAGAGCTGCAGACACACTGAGCCTTTCCAGCCCGTGAAGGGGGCGGGGGGTTGGGCAGCGCCATAGACCTCCATGTTAATGAAGGGGCGCCGCTTTTCTCTCCACACACCGCCTTTATTTGACACTGACGGTGTGTAGAGGCCCGGGGAGAGAGCCGGCACACTATACTCCGCCGCGATTGCACATAAAGCCCAGAGGGTTAAGGTCCTTCTCCCCCCCCCCCCTGTTCATTTTAAATGGCGGGTCAGCTCTAGGAAGAGTCCTTGTGGTTTTGAACATCTTCCACATATGGATGATTGAGGCCACTGAGCTTATTGGGACCTTCAAAGCAACATTTATTTCTGTAACCTTTGCCAGATTTGTGCCTCAAGACAATCCTTTCTCAGAGGTTCAGACAAATACATTGCCTTCATTCTTGGTTTGTGCTCTATCTGGGACCTTATATAGACAGGTGTGTGTCTTTCCAAATAATGTCCAATCAACTAAATCTACCACAGGTGGACTCCAATTAAACGGCAGAAACATCTCAAGGACGATCAGGGGAAACATGATGCACCTGAGCTCAATTTTGAGCTTCATTGCAAAGGCTGTGAATATTTATGTGCAAGTGCTTTCTCAACTTTTCTATTTTTAATAAATTTGCCAAAACTCATTTTAACATTTTTACGTTGTCATTATGGTCTGTTGTGTGTAGAATTCTTAGGAAAAATGTAATCCATTTTGATACTTATCCATAGTATACAAAGCAAATAAAATGAAACACTATATTGATTACCGAGTCCTGAAAATATGTCTTCATTCTGGAGAAATTATATTAAAGTGTGGACAATTTAATTCTTGTAATCCCATCACCACTGGATATAAAGAGAAATCTCGATGATGCTTAATTCTACCATAACATTATTTGAAGACCATCTATGGTAAAACATCTGTCAGTGGATGATTTCCAGAGCTGGCTATTTTCCTTAAAAATGCTCCCTTATTTCCCTAACCAATGTTAATGATTTTCAGCATTTCAGTTGGCAGACATAATGACTTCAGAGATGCTACATAGTAGCACATTATATAAGAGCAGCTATAAAAGATGAAGAAGTGCTCCATATGATTTATAACAAGTTCCACTGAGTTTAGAATAAAATAATTAAGTGACCATTGTATTATAATGGTATCCTGTACTGCTTCCTTAATGTTTCCAGATTACATTAATCATAAATGTCAGCAGTGTCATAGATGACTTCTTAACTTCTGACAAAAAGCCGTAATTTTGGCCTTTTAAATTCCAAGGTCAAGGAGACTGTAACATTCCGAATAATTATTAGCATTATTTTACACTGACATTTCAGCCCTGTCTGGCGTTTAACGTTCTGGCCTGGCAATGAAGACAGATGTCATCTTTTCTTTCACTGGAGGGATTTGCCCCAATTAAATCTGACTTTAAGGATATTTGAATCGCTGTACTAATTTGCTGTCTCCTCTTCTCTTTTTTTATATATGGAAATAACTTCACAAGGATAGGAACTTTCATTAAACGCATTAAAGATTTACAATGACAAGAACAAGCAATTTTTAAATTCATTTTCTCCCTCTGGGCTCAATATTCAAGGCTATTCAGTGAAAGGGACATGAGAGTGATAGGACAGAAGGATACATGTCAGATTGCATGCAGGTCTAAACATTCTCTTTTCACTCATGACAATGGAAAGGTCACGTATAGAGAAATTTATTCTTGCTGTCTTCTATGAACTGAATGCTCTTCAACTGGAAAGATTTCAAGAACTACAAAACAGTTTTCAACTGAATGGTACTCTAACTTGAAGAGATAAAGCTATATGTTTGTAGCATTCTATTTTTATCATGGAAATGGTTATACAGTTAGATGTATAAATATATATTAACTATAAGCTAAAAGATCTTTATGATGTCATCTCACATCTAGCACATATTTAGTGCTTTTAAAAAAATCCAATCAGCGTTGAAATACCGACTACTATTCCAGCTAATGATTGATGAGCTTTTAGCCGCTTAGAGATTTTAAGGCTTTTAGCGATTAGTTGTGATAAGTTGCTGTAGGCTGCTTACGGATGGACTGACCTATAGGCCTACTAAATTTAATGTATGAATACATTTGTAAAAGATGAATAACAAAATAAATTGTGAAGTTATTTCTATCTATGTCCCCATTGGAGAGATATTCACTTCTTTTCACTACAGGAAATGATGGAATTTCTTTCCATACAGGATATGGCGACTTATTTCCAACATTCAAACAATTGCCTGGAAAGAATGAAATATAACAATTAACAAAATAATATGGAAAATAGTAGCCTCCAGCCTTGTCCATTTTTAATGGGGGGGGGGCCAAACATGCCGACATTGCACTGCAAACTACTGAGTTTCTATGATGGCAGTTCAACTCAAAATCCCCTTTACGGCTCACTTAAGAGACTTGGCCTTCTGGTGTTCAAACATAGTGTACATATAGTCAGGGGCATTTCTATCAATTGCAAAATTGTTGCCTGGGGCCCCCTGTCAAAAGTTGTTGAGGGGTGGATTTGGTAGTATGCATTTTTGCATGGGCCCTATGCGCCCAAACTCTTCATGTAGCTGAAAAACAACTCTACATACAATGAGAACCTTCAGACTGGCAAGCCCATCATGAGGCCAAAGACTTCCTTACCAGAAGATAGATGATTTCTGAGATGGCATTAAAGCACTGGTGACTGCTTTAGGGGGAACAATGGTATCGATGTATGCTATGGTTTGTGTACACATATGTATGTAGTGGCAGTGGCTCTTCTCATGTAGGTCTTTTTATTAACACTGCTTTAAGCCATTTGTACAACTTACTTTTGGAAAATGTTTAAAAACCTTGTTTTCTGAAAATGCTTTAATATAATGGAAGGAAATATTGCCTGAGCAAAAAAAAACATAAATGGAATGCTGTGTATCCAGCTTCTAGTTTGAGAAATGTGCGGATGTATTGGGTGAAACTTGATGTTGATCTTGCTAGATTGTGAGCCTGTGATTTATAAGAATGACTGAAATGCTGTTCAGCTTTAGCATTCATCAGATTCTAGTATTGTCATTTTCAATCCATGGTGTTTCCCAGTGGAATAGAATGTTCTGTAAGCTGTCCTGACCCCAGAACCTCTGTCAATTGGTTTTAGACTGATGTACCTTTTGGTGATCACAAGGCTCATAGCCTGACCTCTTGCTCTATGTTAGAATAGGTATGGACTGTCAGGAATTTTTTTGTAATAAAACTTTGGCCATGTGGGATCTGGGCACCTGCAATAAATCTAGTTTTTCGTTTATTGTGTACTAAACATAGAAACATAGGAGAGTGGCAACAGAAAAAGATCAAGTGGTCTAATAAGTTTAGACACCTTGGTCTAAATAACTTTATACATATAAATCATCTCATGAGCTCACATACTCCTATAAACCAAGAAGACAGTATCTAAATTGCTGTAATTAGTAATTACAGCCATCAGCCATTGAGAATTGGATATTCATACATTACTTGCAAATATACAAATCACCTCACAACTGTTTCTTCCATTGGCTCAGATTAATATGTGGTCATTTGACTGGACCTCATATTCAAGGTGTATGTTTCATGAGCCATCTACTCATCAATGTTTGCTAACGGAGGCAAAGAAAAGGTGTTTAAGCAAGTAGCCTTTGTGAACTCGCTGGGCCTGGGGATTCACGTTCTCCATTTTGGACTCCAAACATAGGATTTCATGAACTCAAAATGGAAAATTGGGCTCAACAAATGCAACTTCGCAAGATCGTCATTTTCTGCAAAAAAACTAAAAAGTTTCTTACAGTTCAGGATCACTGTCCTTCCCACAGCACCCATTTGTCTTTTTACAGAGGGACCAGTTATATACAACAAGACAACTACTTCCTCTCATCCTCTAAACGTTATCTGTCTGCTGTGCACACCAGCAGGTACTGGGTGGGCGGAGTAGGAGGCCCTCTCATCCCTCCTTTTATTCCACATTCCAGGCCCTTCAGCAACCTAAAACATTTGCAGTCCTATATTAAACCTGGACTGCTTCCCTCCAGCTCCCGAGGTGGCCTTAAAGGGGACACAGACCAAATATTTGCTGCACATACACATTATTAAGGACCTATCCCTGGCATCCTGTACACTTTGTATTAGTAAAAGTGTAAATAAAGATGGAAAGCAGTGCTATTTAAAGGTATGTTGCATAACCATTGGTAGCTTACTGGTCAGCTATTGCATTCTGTATGTGTGGATTATTTTACATTTAAGAAGTTACAGGTAAAAAAAAATGGTGGGTCTTTAAGCATTACGAATATTCTGGAGAAGCTTCTGTCCATAATTCAGTTTAATTAAAGTTAAATGGACATACTATTGTCCTTTTAACCTTGAATCTACTTGACAGCAGAATTACACACTCATATGCCTAACACATCTTGGTTTTAATGATGGGATTAATCCAGGAAATCAGTAGAACATATTTACCAGGCTAAAGGTATAATCCACAAACAAAACAGGAGAATAGATTGGGGACTTGACATTATCAGAACAAACATCACTTGGTGAATCTGACCTTGGCTCCTGGTAATTAACAAATGTACAGGAACAAAGAGGGAACTTCCTGTCATCTGCTTTATTGTCTATCAAGACTAACTCATTTATAGCATTTTCTAGATGCCCCTGTCACCACTCTAGTCATAATCAGATGAAAAAATTTGCATGGTAATGCATATAATTATGTGCATTTTTGTCATATTAAATGCTGATGCATCATCTAGGTCTGTAACCGCCATTCAAGTGAATCTTGTGTACATGATGGAACACAAAGTGTTCAGCAAACATATTATTTCTTCAGTATGGATATAATGAATTAGGCAGAACGATTTGCATGCAAACCACGGATTAAATTTTGCAAGTTCCACAAATTCGACATTGATTAATCGAGTCTCCATACCTGCAGGCTATAAATGTCACTTTTAAAGAGATGGCCACATTAATTATCAGAGAGACATGTCAGATCTGCACAATAAATGCTGCTTTTGAATTTTACTGATTTTTTTTTATTTAACAAGATGTTCTATAACTACTGAATTATGACGTGCAGACCTAATGCTATGCCGTAGTTCCAACACCTCTATTTCTTGCATATTATTGTGGAAGGTCGATTTCCCTTCCTTTTCACACTGTAAAGACAATTTTATTGTCACTTCATCTCTGTCACCAATTTCTACAGCTTGGATTTTAATCATTTACTCATTTCAAGACTTTAGAAATCATGGTAACTTCATGTTGGTTAATATGTACAATGCTGGCTTTTGAAAAATGATTATTTTAACTAGACAGAAGGTGATTTGTCGAGAAAGTCCTGTCAACTTTTAAAGTTCAGGCTGACATTGGTTGTCTGGCAGGGGACTTGTCATCCTTTATAGAGTGAAGAAGGTTGATTACTTAGTAATAAATATACTTTCAGCAGAAATTACCACTTGCAGCCCTCTGTATTTATTTAACCTAATACAGAATGTTTTAAGAAATGTAATCCAGAAAAATGCTTCTGTTTTGAAGAAGTTTTGAAAAATTTTACAAACAAAAAAGTTTTATAATCATATCAGCTAACTGGAACTGAGACGTTTGTGGGAATAAGAAATAATTTGCCACACTTACCTTGGGCTATTACAGGCTTCAGTTGGAAAAGCAGGTCAAACACAACAAGCTGTGAAGGAAATGTAATTTTGCTTTTTAATTTAACCACTCCAGCACCTGGGGTGTGCCACGTATACCCCCACAAAAATTTAATCACTACACTGTTTTTGTGACACTAAATACAATAATTAAATAAAAAAAATATGATACCTATTTAAATGATAATGAACAAAAGAACACAAATAAAAAATAATACCAGAAAAGGAATAATATAGAAGGTGATTTAAAACACCTGGACTTGCCTCATAGCTAAGGGCTGTGATGTCTTTAGGAAGCTATGTACAGAACACTGCTAACCTCTCCCACTGGACATGATATCCAGTGATGATATTGCTGGGTCTAAAATGATGTAATGTAATAATAAAAAAGTTATATTTAGAATTAACATACACTTACCAGCCACTTGCACCTTGCTAGTACCGGGTTGGACCCCCTTTTGCCTTCAGAACTGCCTTCATCCTTCGTGGCATAGATTCAACAAGGTACTGAAAACATTCCTCAGAGACATTGGTCCATATTGATATGATAGCATCACATAGTTGCTGCAGATTTGTTGGCTGCACATCCATGATGTGCATCTCCTGTTCCACCACATCCCAAAGGTGCTCTATTGGATTTAGATCTGGTGACTGTGGAGGAAATTTGAGTACAATGAGCTCATTGTCATGTTCAAGAAACCAGTCTGAGATGATTCAAGCTTTATTACATGGTGCATTATCTTGCTGGTAGTAGCCATCAGAAGATGGGTACACTGTGGTCATAAAGGGATGGACATGGTCAGCAACAATACTCATAGGTAGGCTGTGGCATTGCAACGATGATCAATTACTACTAAGGGGCCCAAAGTGTGCCAACAAAATGTCCCCCACACCCTTACACCACCACCAGCCTGAATTGTTGACACAAGGCAGGATGGGATCCATGCTTTCATGTTGTTGATGCCAACTTCTGACCCTACCATCCGAATGTCGCAGCAGAAATTGATACTCATCAGACCAGGCAACATTTTTCCAATCCTCTATTGTCCAATTTCAGTGAGCCTGTGCAAATTGTAGCCTCAGTTTCTTGTTCTTAGCTGACAGGAGTGGCACCCGGTGTGGTCTTCTGCTGCTGTAGCCCCTCTGCCTCAAGGTTCGCTGTGTTGTGCATTCAGAGATGCTCTTCTGCATACCTTAGTTGTAACAAGTGGTTATTTGAGTTACTGTTGCCTTTTTATCAGCTCGAACCACTCTGGCCATTCTCCTCTGACCTCTGGCATCAACAAGACATTTGTGCCTACAGAACTGCCACTCACTGGATGTTTTCCCTTTTTCGGACCATTCTTTGTAAACCCTAGAGATGGTTGTGCGTGACAATTCCAGAAGATCAGCAGTTTCTGAAATACTCCATCTGGCACCTTTCTTCCCCATTCTGAAGCTCGGTTTGATCTGCAGCGGTTCGTCTTGACCATGTCAACATGCCTAAAAGCATTGAGTTGCTACCACGTGATTGGCTGATCAGTAATTTTGCATCAACGAGCAGTTGGACAGGTGTGCCTAATAAAGAAGTTGGTATTTTGCACACATAAGGATGTACCCATGATTTTGGGTAGGAAATTAGGGGAAAAAATCTATTCACATATATAGTGTAGAGATGGTCGAATTTTTTTTCAAAAATTCAACCATTTCGCCGGCTTTGACTAAATTGCAAAGCCCCTGAGAATGTTATCATCACCAAACTGGAGATGTAGAGAATGGTTGGGGGTATACTCCAAAAAAGAAAGTAAGTCTCTAACACAAAAAGTTTTTTCACAAATTAAGTTTAAAGTCAAGTAAAAAATTCGAAAATCGGAATTTCGACTTTAAATTTGAACTTAATTTATGCAAAAACTACATATGCTAGAGCAAAACCTTTTTTTTCCAAATGTTCCCCCAACCCTTCCCTACATCCCCAGCAAGTTTGGTGATGATACTATTTTCAGAGGCTTTGCAATAAGCTCACAAAGTTTAAAAATTCGACCATCTCTAATATAGTGAACATACAGCACATTATAACAGAGTGTGCAGGGCTGGAATACACTATATATTGGTTCTCAATAGACCTATTTGACACTGATGTGTAAATAGGATGTTCCAGAGTGAGCTGCCAGTGTAAAGTTAGTATCTGTAAGTTAATCACTTGGCTCTACTCCTAGTAAAAAATAATATACACTGTGCCCCAGCTATGCACAATCTTCTGGAGCATGCTTTGACCTTCTTCTGTCAGGACCCTATCACCTCAGGGAAGTCAATCTAATATCTGCTGTCTTTCTAGTTGGAAAATACAACAAGCATCCACTTTTATTTTTGAACCCAGTGTATTTTGATGATGTGTGGATACACATGGAAGGCTTTAATAATAATAATAAAAACATTTATTCACTATATAAAAAAGTGCATCTTATAAAGCAAAGAATACAGTATATTCACAGACTGACCAAGAAAAAAAGGAGGGACAATCCTTAACTTAATCAAAATTCCGCAAACTATTTCAGGATGCCAACTTCATTTAACTTTTGTTTAGCATTTCTCTGCTGAAAGTTTTAAATCCTGGAAGAGTTAATTTCGAAGCCATTCTTTACACCAAAGCAACCTGACCTCCTAATATGGCTAAAGGCCCTGGTGGCATTATTGGGCCACCCACTTTGTCATCTGCTTGCAGTTGCGCTAGCTAGTAGATTATATTCTTTACAACCAAAACCTATACTGCTGTCTATTTTTTTTCCTTTAAATACCATGGAGTTCATAATAATTACTTTAGCTGGTGGATAGGACTACATTTACAGCAAAGGCATTTTGTTACAAAGGCACAAATCTTATTGAATTCTTTTAGACTAACCTGGTTCTTAACTATGCCAAAATATGTAATTACTATCAAATACCCCATATCCCAGTGACAATGAAGAGGAAATTAAATCCCCAGCCATGGAAAATGTCTGCACTGGAACTCCTAGGGGGCATTTTAATATATTCTGAATTAACTTCCTCATCTAATATGTTCGCATACATGGAAATGTTGGAGAAAGTTCTGGGCCAAACCATAGATATTCTAGTTGCAAAAATTATCTGAACAGTCAAAGCCTTAAAAAAATGACCTTAACTGATGCAAATCACAAAACACATTGAAGGGAGGTATTGTTCTTGCAAGTGTTACAATGTATCAATGCAGTAGCTTTACCGCAAAATGTTACTGTACCTACCTCTCTATCCATCAATTATTATTTGCAAAACATTCTATTGTATCATTGTGTAAGCCCAGGCAACACTTTACATTAAGAGTACACACAGTGAGTTAGTAAAGAGCCATGTGTGCTAATATTAGCTCCTTTCTGAATTGTTAACCCTTCGTATAGTCACATGGCTCTTCTGTAGGAAATTGGTTTCGGCTGTGTGATACCCCAAAAAAGAAGAAAGGCTCTGGTAGAGGCGCCAAAGGCATCTCAACAGTGGCGCATGAACCATCATAGCTGCCATAGCAATGCTATGGGGTCCGTGGCCAAAATGGGGCCACCACTCCTGGCTGTTTCTTTTTCCTTTACTGTCCGGGCCCCCCATCAACCATGAATCCCCCCCCCCGCCGGT